>JALRMC010000100.1:0-55918 GCA_026120085.1 Cadophora luteo-olivacea
AAAGTTCTATAAAGATATTAATTTTTATATCTTTATTATTAATATAAGTAAGTTCTTAAAAAACTTTTCTATAACTAATAAGCCTAAATACTTATCTTTAGTAAAAAATATTACTTTAATTATTATAAGATTTTTATTTAGCTTTTTATCTATTACTAAAAGCTTTAGTAAAAGCTTTTTTTTATACTTTTAATGGGCTAAAAGCTCTTATTTCTTAGTTTTATTAACTTTCCGAGTAACGATTTTAGTTATCTAAAGAGACTTTTTATACTTATTAATTGCTTAAAAGAGTAGTTATTAAGTCTTTCGGTAAGTCTTAATTCTTTTTACTTCTTCTTTAGTAGTGATTTATAATCGTAAGTCTTTCATAATACTTTTACTATCTTTAGAGACTCTTTTATTACTTTTAATATATAATAAGAAGTAATCTTTCGTTTGTTATATTTTTAAAGCTTTTATTATAACAATATATAGTTTATAACTATTAGGTATATTGTATAAAATTAAACTAACGTTTTTTTTCTATAATAGTCTTAAAAACCGCAATTATATTATTTGAGAATTAAGTAAGATTTCTCTTTATAAAAGATTTTACGATTATTATTATCCTCGAGATAATCTCTATTAAAGTAAGTAAAAGTTCAAGTAGTTTTAATATAAAAGTAAAAGCAGAGGCAGCTTGATTCTTCTTACTAAAGCTTTTAATATTTTTAATTTCGGCCTTCTAACTTAATAACTATACTCTAGATTTTTTAAACGTATTATAGATAATATACGTTTATATAGTATTTAAATATATTTTAGTAAGATCTTTCAATATTAAAGTAATTATATAAGTGAGATTTAGATTCCGAAAAGTTAAATTAATAGTATAAGAGTAGTAATACTTCTAAAGCTTAAATATACTTATGTTTAGTAGTTATAATACGTATATAAGATAACTCGGGAAATATTAAGGTTAAATATAATTCTCTTAAAAAAGTACTTAAAAAAGCAAAAAGGAATATAATTCGTAGTGTGGAGAGGCAAACCCCAAGCAACTACACAACAAGAAAGGGAATACTTAAGGCATAAAGGTAGACTTGATATAAAAGAACGGTTTAATCGAATCAAGAGATAAAAGTTATCTGAGTAGCGAATTTGTTATTTTAAGAGTGGAAAAGGGAATAGATTAGATAGAATTGTTATCAAAAGTTCGATTGTTGTTTTAGAAAAGAATGAAAGGAAAGTCGGCTCTTATACCGAAGCAGGCTCGGTAAAGCCGCATCCGGTAACGTGACATCTAACCACCAAAATCATGTGGCCCTGCTATAGTAGTTATTTAAGAGTAAGATTTTCTATAGTTTATTAAGTCTTATATACGTGCTTTTAATTAAGTAGTAGTTATAATTCATAATTATATTATTATTAATATAGCTAGAAGCAGAATAATTAATATATTTGTTTTTAAGTAGTTTTAAAGTAACTTAATTTTCTATTATTTATTTATTAAAAGTTATTATAAATAAAAGTAACGTTTACGTATTATTTACTCGTATAATCTCGATTATAGTAATTTATTTCCTAGTCTTTTAAGTAGCTATATAAAGCGTAATAAATTTTCTAAAGATAATAACTTTCTTAAACGTTAAATAAGCTACTTGTATATTAGACTTATTTATATTTGATATTTAATTTTTATAATATATTTCTAAGCGTATTATTTCGACTTTGCAATCGTTACACTAGCTTTTTATTACGTCGATATCGTAAGCCTTGATTTGTTTAACTTTTATAAGTTTTATTTTAATAATATAAAAATTTAAGTAGTTTTTAAGCTAGCTAGTAAACCAGTTACTTAAAAGTAAAGGGCAAGGAGGTTCTTAAGCTTATATAATATTAGTAAGTGTTTATTTAAATATTAAGAAAACGTATTACTAATAAGTGTTTAATAGTTACCTTTACTATATAGTAAGTAACGCTTATACTAATTTCTTATTACTTTTAGTAATACTTTAAAATAGCTTCTTTTTATAACGTACTTAAGATCTTATTTTAACTATTTCTTTTTGACACGATATTTAGTTCTAAAATACTTTTTTATAAATATCTCTTATATTTTTTATAAAAAGATTAATATGAATTTTTTTTCTTTAACTTCGAAGATATATACAGCGTTTTTTAAAAGTTTTTTTTAAGTTAATAAGACCTTATTCTCTAACTTTTATAAAACCTTAGTTATAATTTAATTAAAAAACATATTTATTATAAAGATGTATATAAAGTATTTTGATTTTAAGTTATTATAATATATTAAGCGTAATTAATTATATTTAATTTAATATTAAAAAGCGTGTTTTTACATGTAAAAGTGAATCTTAGCGTATTTAAGAGGTAACACTTTCACTTAGTTATAACATTCGCTTAGCCCGATTATAGCGAGCTCCCGAGCGAAACAGGAGGTGGACTAGCTAGTACTTGTTAGCAGTTTTCAAACACTTGCCGGCGAAGACCGCTAGCTGCGGAATAAGTGCAACCACAAAGCTATTCCAACTACGAGTCGCCACACTCCCTAAGAACGAGTCCGATTGACTGTCGTAAACAATCAGCATTATGAAGAGCAGAGTTGATAGGGCGGACCGGGCGGACCGGGCGGACCGGGCGTCACAAAGCTAAATCCCCAACTCTGTCAGGATATGCCGTGCCGTGCTATTCTATCCTGCGTACATTTCATTGCGAACCTCGCGAGCCCGACTTGACGAGACTAATAAATCCAGAATTATGACATGGATGCCTATAGCTACTTAGTAGGTTCTCGCTCCTCTGAGTGGTCTAATCTTTGCACTTTCCTTCCAGAACATAATATCTCACAACATACCATCCTGGATCTCACGACGACAGCAGTATGGCCACCGCAGCGAAGGCACAAGTCCAAGTGGTTGCTAGCTTCCCTCCATTCACATTCCTAGAGAATATAATTGTTCGTTATGACGGATCGATTCTAGTCACTGCCGTCAATCCTCGATGTCTCTTCTATTTGCCACCATGGACACCATTCTCTGGGGAGCTGATGCCACAAACCATTTGCACTTTCGAAGAACCCGCCATGGGCATCGTGGAACTGGAAACGGATATCTTCTATATCTCGTCCAGCAGTATCATTCCGCCAACGGGACCAAGTACGCTCTGGAAGCTGGACATGCGAACTTTCTCATTGTCAAACGTTTTCCCAAAACCCGTCTCCGTTCTGGAGTTCCCCCCCGAGACTGGAGTGCTTAACGGCAGCGCCGTATTGTCCCCAACGGTACTCCTATGTGCAGACTCTGTTGCCGACTGTATCTGGCGTGTTGACGTTCCTAAGGACGGGACGGCTCCATCGACTCGAATCTGGATGAAACACTGCATGCTGGCACACAGCGACGACCCAAAGCTGCACGACTCGCCGGGCGTTAATGGAATCAAGTTCAACACAAAAGATGGTTATCTGTACTTCACGACAACTGCTCAGACATTATTTGGTCGCATTCGAGTCGATCTGCAAAGCTTGGATCCAGTGGGCGATCCCGAGGAGGTGGCCAAACGCGGGATGATGGCCGATGATTTGATTGTGGACGAAGAAGCTAGTTTCGCCTATGTGACCACACATCGACAGAATACCATTGAGCGAATCTCACTGAACGATGGTGCGAGGGTCAATTGCGTTGGAGAGCCCTTCAATGTCAATATGGTTGGACCCACGGCGGGAGCCTGGGGCCGTAGACCCAATGAAGCTGGAAAGGTGGCCTACTTCTCAACTGATGGTGGCATCAAGAATCCACACGACGGAGTGGTGAAGCATTCCAAAGTCCTTCGTATCAGCTTCGCAGCCATCTAGGCTCATGTATCTTAGACGTGGTACAGTGCTTCCATAAATTATGTGCTTTATTTAAGAAGATATAGATGATCTCAAGAAGTACATAGGAACTTAGTATCCCTTGAATTCCTACAGACTAAGCCGATGGGCGAATAATATCATAATCTCATTCATGGTACAAAGCCGCCGTCTACAGTGCGACAGTGGATGTGTCGAAGAGCATTCTTTAATAGCTGACTGTGGCTTGACATCAATCCATGCTCGACTTCCCACGTCTGCGTCTTAATACTCCTCTTAATGGATTTCGATATCTACATAACTGTACTTACTCGGTAGGTGAAAGGCTTTGCAGCGGGTGGCGGTGTATCCCTGACCAGGGAGCAAGTGAGAGAGTGGCATGTTGCCCAGGGGTTCTATCGAGGTGGGAATTGTTGGATCCTGCAAAGAACTACCCTCTGCCACCTCCTACTCGATGAGGTGTTGACAAAGGCATCGAAGGCTGGCATTATAAATCGACACCTCATGGGACGATAGAGGAGTGTATCAAGTTGATTATATTCGTGGACACAACTGAAAAGGCTTCAATAATGTTTTCAGAAAGAGCCGATGATAAAGACGAACCAAATGGTCAATCATGAGCCACCTGCGAATGAAACAAATCCTGAGATGTTGGGAAACATTCTTTTGAAGATTTTAACTGATTTCAATAGGGAATAGTTGAACCGTCTTACAAACCGTCGTGGTTAAGACCAATGAACCAAAAACCTCTGGCTGTTTGCTTAGCCAGAGAGAATCCCATCTCAAGATGGTCAACTTTGAGTGATTGGTGCCCATTCCGACATCCAGTCATAGTCATTTGTGGACCATTCGTTGTAAGGGAAAGTACTTCGAAGGAAGGGATCGAATGCCTCCTCTTCGGTTATGTTCTTCTGCGGATCCGGCTCGCCTCCAAATCCGGACTCCTCAACAGCCTGAAGATAGGCGAGCTGCTTCTCCTTTCTCTGCTTCGAGGCGCGTATCAATATCCTCAAGGCCGACGATGCTTGCACTATCTTATTTCCTGGGTAATGGCTGCTCACTAGGCTTATAGCTTTGAGAGTATCCCGAAGATCGACAAGACTGTCCAAGCAATCCAACGAAATCAAGGTACATGCAAATTGGAATAGAGTACTAAGCAAGTTCCACCAAGGCTTGCCTTGCTGACTGAGCTGATTGGCTGCCTGCACAGCTACTCGTCCTGCCAAAACAATCGATCGGCCTTGAGATTCGTTGACGTTGAACCCGTTCACTCGGATTCGTCGATAAAGACAAAAGCAGACGTCTGCCGCAACAAGCTGCAAGTACGGTTGATCGATCGTAGTACTTTGTAGAATCCTCAAAAAGTCTGCCAGTCTTGCTTGTTCATCGTCGGGCTCGCCACTGATGTCCCTAATCGGCAACGTACAGCACAGCCGACAGAGAACGGCAGAACTGCTAGCATCGGACAGTGGAAATGGGTATTCCCTGGTGACTTTCTGGATAATGACTGGGCTACGGCCGAGTTCATGCGAGATAAGTCGGTTTCCTGCGCACACTGTCCAGAATAAACAAGACTGCACTTGCGCAGTCCACAGAATGTTTTCGCCTCGTGTGGGCGAATTGGTATTCTCGTGAAGACCGAGTGATTCGGCAATGTGCATGGCAGTACAACTTTGGAGCCAAGTGATGTGTGGAGTGGCTGTTGCGCGAAGATACAGGCCACGTAAAACTGTTGCAGCAAGAAGCTCTAGGCTAGGTTGAGCGATGACGGCGTGATCTGTCAAAATGCTCTCTGCGTGTTTAACGATACTGAACTCTTGTTGTCGGGATGCCATGGGTGATAGGATAGAGGCAAGGCCGATAATACCACCGATCAGGGCCTCAAAAGGTAGCCCTTGGTTTTCGCCAGCCCAGTGCTTCTTACAGCATTCAAGAAACGACTCTTGGTCCAGAAACCCGCATGCAGGAGATTGACTCTGGAAAAAAGAATCGACTTGATTTCTCGCCGATTCAATGGAAATCAAAGAGCAAATTGATAGCCGAGCTGTGCGGGGTGGCGTGTCTCTGATATCAAGATTCCATGCAAATGGTTGCAACTCGGGGATGATCTGCGATTGGAGCTGCAAGCCTAGAAATCGTGGAAATGAAATGCTGGAGTGGCTGCCAACGTATGGGTAGGAGTTTTCCTCTAAGGAGCCACCACTCTTTAAACGAGATGATTCGAGCTGAGCGTCCTGGACAGTATTTGCATCCCCCGGACTGACTGACCCTCTGCCAGCGCTCTTTAGGCTGTTTCCATGTCGTTTCTTTCCTGCTAGGTCAAGCGTTGGATGTGCGCGGCGACCATCCTGTCGGTACCAGCAGGTGTAGCCATATGCTGTGCACGCATCACACGGGTAGGCACCGTTGCACTTTCTTTTGCGTGAGGAGCATGCGGTACAGGCTTTGCGGATACGTACCCGTTTGCAGCTGCCCGACGGATCGGCCATTCTTGGTGGCGAGGCAAAGTCTTCAGGAAATCCTAGGAGCGGAGTGTTGCATGGAGAGGTAAAATCGCTACTAATCCAGACCGACGAGGTTGATGAGGTGCTGAAATGGGATCAGATTGTGAAAGGGAAAGGGGGGGGAAGCTGATACTATAGGTGATGCGGGGTAGAGGATGACAGCCGAGGGCTTGATTATGTGTGGCTGTGCACGGATTGGGAAAGGAATGTAAAGATGAAACCGCGTGCGTGATGCAAACCTAGCTCGCGGCCCTACTTATTACACCCGTGAATCTTCAGAGAATTTGTGGAAATTCTTCATAGTGGAGGGGCATTGCCCAAGAACCACACAACAAAAGCCATAGCTTGCAAGGTACAGCGATTTCCCTAGCGTAAAAAATAACAGATGATTTAATCTAAAAGACGAGGGTTATCGGTAGAGGACGAATTATGAAGAGGGAGAGAAGGGGACACAATTATTATGAGTATGGCGAGTATTGCGAACACTTTAGTTCAAGCATGTAACTGGTCTATACATTTTTCCTTGACACTCAAGAGCTAAGATTTTGGTAGTGCCACGATACCATGTCCCTATAGCTTAATACCGGTGACATCCGGAAGTTGGACATCGAATCCATTGAGCACCGTTGACACGTAGCTATAGAAGCCCACGTATTGAACTATGGCAGTAGCTCCTGATTTCCCAATCAAACGGACTGCTTCATCCCACTTCGCTTGTGACAACGGTCCAGGCGTATACAAAAGCTCATATGCCACATCATAGACGGCAGCTTTATCTTCTGTGAAGGTCGAGGGCTTCTTCCCTTCGAAAAGTGTGTCTATCTCTTCTGGGGATAGTCCATACTTCTGCCCAAACATTTTGTGCGATGAAAGTTCGTATGCTGCCTGGTACCTCACCCCAACCACAATGATTGCAATCTCACGATTGAGGTCACTCAGTCCAGGGATCTGTTTGCATGCTTTGGTCATGCCTAAGAAATGGTGGCCAACCCCTGGGGTGTGGAGCTCGGCGCCGAAAGGTCCCATAAAGCGACCATCTTCGGTGAGGAACCCAGGCTTGGCGCTAGTACACCATTAGGAAACAATACGCACCATAAAACGCGAAACTGTTGCAGCCTTGCTTACCTTTCGCCATAACGAGTGGTCGTGTAGGTATAGAATTCATCATATAATGCTTTAGCTTGTTCGTCAAGCTCTGATGGGTGCAAAAGGCCGAGTCTGTTCATGGTGATGGTGACTGTCAGCACTTGGAGAGATATTGATTGTGTTTGAATTGTGTGACTGAAAGGGGTATGGAAATGGAATCTTTCAAGCAAGGAGAATCATTGTATGTATGTACAAGTCGGGCTCTTCTTTCTCCGTGCTTCTGGAAGTCGGCGCTATCGCAATGTCCATTGAAAGTCAATCGATTCATCCGCATTATGAGCATGAGCACCGACTGCCGACCCAGTCTCTGGACTCGCATCGGCAAACACGTCAAGGTGCCGCCGACTGGGGGCACGGTCGGGGGAAAGGGTCGGCAGCAAATCCATGCGCTAGCACCGTCACGTCGTGCGGACCGCTACAGCCGTTCAGCCTCGAAGCAAAGTTACAGTGCCGTGCTAGCCACGTCTTCATGTGGGGCGACGAGTCATGCGGGGAAAACACACGCTTAAAGCAGTACGAACTAGGAGCATGCATCAAACATTGCGAAACCACGGCGAAGCGGGATAAGCGGATCCAGTATTTGGCATAATTTGCGGTCATGGCTTTGTTGTTTAATGTGACGGAAGTATGAAGCAGGATAACACTGCTAAATAGTGGCCCAAAATACCATTCAGTGGAATCCTCGTAAAAGTACGCTGCGGACCTAGGATCACCGTCTCGTGCCGAGCGGAGTCGGAGTCTCGTTGTAGTTGTACAAACATAAATAAATGACGCTCAAACTTGATTCCCTTTTAAACTCAAATTGTTCGACCTCTTTCGCAATTCGGCTTTCAGTATTTCAACTTGGTTCTGGAATCTTTTTCGTTTCTTCGCAAAGTCGCTGATTCAACCTTGCCCTGAGACAACTCACCCAAGTATCAGATTCTCCCAGACAGCAAAATGTCTTGCGAAGCGTGCCTCACCATTCCCCCAGTCATCAAGGATAATTACAGGCCCAAAGGCTCATACTCTACCATCGCTGGTCTGAAGACGTGTAGGTATTGCCTTATTTATTTTCTTTGTATTTCTTATCTTGTGCCTTTACTGCCCGTCATACATTATTTTAGATCTTAACTGACACCTCGAACAGATATCACCGGATCAGCAGATGCGACGAAAGCTATAGTTGGATTCTATGATATCTTCGCATACATCCCACAAACTCTTCAGGGCGCGGACATCCTCGCCACCGCTCTGAATGCTCAAGTCATTATCCCAGATCTTCTTGAGGGCCACTATGCTAAAGTTGACTGGTATCTCCCATCGGCAAACGAAAAGCATCTCAAGGCCAAGGCAGACTATTTCGCTGATGTTTTCCAATGCCATAAGTATCTCCCCAGACTCAACGAGTTCATCAAGTCGTATCCAGGAGGCATTACTACTTGGGCAAGTTATGGTTTATGCTGGGGCGCAAAGGTAAGTTATCCATTCCGAGGTATGACAGAAGAGAAGAGTGTGAATTGACCCATTGTAGATTGTTGCCATGACTTCTGGCAAGGATACTATCTGGAAGGTCTCAGCTCAAGCCCATCCTTCGTAAGTATCCCCTCTCCTATCTTGCTACATGAATTCGCTAAGAGCTAACAATATCATAGAGAACTCGATGCCGCAGAAGTCAAACAAATTGAAATTCCCCACATTATACTCGCCTCAGAACGCGAAGACTCGGGCATTGTGGCTGAGTGCAAGAGGTTTCTAGAAGTGGAGAGAAAGTCAGGAATGGTTGATACTTATCCGACACAGCTACATGGCGTGAGTATCCCTGAATCAAGCCAATTTCTTTTCACATTTTCATATCTTCCCATAGATTTTGAAGTAAAAACTATTTTTGGCATAAACTCTAATTAATTTCAATAGTGGATGGCAGCTCGTGCCGACCTGGCAGACGAGAATGTTCGAAAGGAATATCTCAGAGGATATACCCAATTGGCCGAATTCTTCCACAATAATCTTTGAAATTGAATCAAGGTGACGCAGTGATGCAAAGGAGGGGAAAGGCTCAGGTCCTTAAGATCGATGGAACTTCTGTGCTTTACACAATTCATTTGTCCTATTCTGCACAATGGTTCTTCGTATGTGCTCGTGGGAATCTCGTCAAGTTTCAGATTGCTTTCAGTCCGATTTGAAAATATTTATCAGACTTGGGCGTTACCTGTGACGATGGTAGAACTCGAATCAAATTTGACATGTATTATTTTGAACATCCTCATGTTACCTTGCTGGTATAGGTGGTCAGGCTGTGATCTGCTTTCTCGCCATTATGCTATTAGTTAATATACCGAATCCTTTTTCGGACAGAGAAGAAGTTTTAGTGGAGGATGATCCAAAGTTCTAATACGCTTAGTGACGCGAGACTCTTTCCCGCGCCTTTTGTGTGCGTTGTCGGGGAGACATGTCGAGAATGTGGGGTTTTCTGGGCGGAAGACCCATTGTTGCGGGCTTCTCAACTTGTATTGAGAAATAGTTCAAGGCCTCAGTTTTCGGGAAGAGTTATTGCAAACCGCGGATTCCGCTTCGACTCCAATTTCGTTAGGCATAAAGTACATAATAAGATCACCCAAACCAAAATGAAATTCGAACTGATATGTGTTTCAACCCTGCTATACTTCATAACACAAAATTACAATAAGGAGATTGCGATTGGGATCTGAACACCAGGGTTTTGTTATGACTTTAGGAGAATAGACTGTATTTTTCCAACTTCATCATCTTGTTACACAGCCTGCCACACGAGCGAGCCTCTGCCTTGCCCTGCCTTCCTTTCAACTGCAGGTTTAAGATAGTAACGGGGGCAAGCACTTGCTACGTTCTTCTCAAGCATTTCAAATTCGCCTTCGACGACCGACGGCGGAGGGGTTCAATGGGGATGAGTGTGTGTTTTCCCGGAGATCTCTTGAGAACCATGATTGGCTTTGGATAAAGTTTGAGATGCTTCTGTAGGGCAGACTCATGGCTCGTTAAAGATTACCCGCAATAAGCGGTCGATCTGTTGTGCTTTTGTGTCTCCCCGCGTCGGCACGCCGGCACCTCGTTGTGCCGCGACAGGAGTTGGATTGAATGCCCTGCCACAGAATAGTCGGGTTATTGGCCTCATTGCTCCGCTAGCTGAGGTTTTCTCGGCGCAACAGGTTGACCAATCGTCGTTCGTCCTGCCTTCATCTTCCTGCCAAGTACTTGCCTCGGCATGGGATCGCAACTGGGTAAATCGACACTCAGTTATCAGTGCGCTTTTGCAACCATACACTCATTTAAATATTTAGATCAGGCAAAGCCTTTACTTTGTGGTTCTTGAACATTGCGTTTTCTACAGTTCAACCTCCAAGCAAGCATAATATTTGACTTCAGTTAGCATATGGCGACCGAAATGAAAAAAAGTGTACTGATCACCGGGTAAGCTTCTTTCTGTATGGAAAACGACTACTACGAAGTAAAATTATATTACGACCAGTGCTGATGGTTGACTGTAGGTGTTCTCCTGGAGGAATCGGTCATGCGCTGGCCCTAGAGTTCTTTGCCCAGGGTGAGTGAGATGGACTTCGGCTCATCTGCAGGTTACTAAAATTGATACAAACATATAGGGCTTCATGTGATTGCTACAGCTCGTACCAAAGATGTCATAAATGGCCTGGAGGCAATGGGGATGTCCACTCTTGCATTAGATGTCAATAGTAGCGAAAGCATTGAGGCTGCGAAGAACGAAGTGAATGCTTTGACAGGAGGAAGGCTCGATATCTTGGTCAACAACGCGTACCAACTACTTCCGTTCAATGCTACTGGTTTGAGTTGGTGCTAATCAGACTCCAGTGGACGAGGCCTCAATCTTCCAGCTCTCGAAGTCCCCCTCTCTGAAGTGCGCGCAACATTCGAAGTCAACCTCTTCTCTATCATCGCCATGACGCAAGCCTTTATGCCCCTCCTCTTAAGTTCAAAGGGCTTGATAATCAATATCGGGAGCGTAGCCGCCATCATCCCGTACGTTTTCGGCTCGGCATACAATGCTTCCAAGGCTGCTCTGCATGCCTATTCACAAACTCTAAGGCTAGAACTGGCGCCGTTCGACGTTAGGGTTATGGTTATTGTGACTGGTGGGGTAAAAAGCAGGATTGCAAGGACGGACCGCGCTTTGCAGGATGGGAGTCTGTATGCGTTGATTGAAGGGGAATTTTTGAGGAGGACGAAGCATAGCCAAGAGGGTGCTATGCCGGCCGAAGAATACTCAAGACGTGTGGTGAGGCAGGCTTTGAAGTCCCCAGGGAGGCAGAAGAAATGGGTATGGAGT
Source organism: Cadophora luteo-olivacea (assembly GCA_026120085.1). Lineage (NCBI taxonomy): Eukaryota > Fungi > Ascomycota > Leotiomycetes > Helotiales > Ploettnerulaceae > Cadophora > Cadophora luteo-olivacea. The sequence continues at coordinate 11,819 of JALRMC010000100.1, forward strand.
GGGGCCAAGGTCTGGACTGTCGTATGTCACAGTGTTTCTTATTCATATGCTTCTGCCATAGTACTAGGCTAACTTGGACCCAGTGGTTTGTTTCTACCTTCCTTGGTAACTGGGTGTTTGATTTCGTAATTCCACGGATGTTTGGGTTGACAAGGCTGAAGGCTCTGAGGTTGAAAACAAAGAAATCTTGATACGGCTATTTGGCTGGTTTCCAAGCTTACGTTCTCTTTCGTTCAAACGCGTCACGTAGCAGCGTTTTATTGCTATGTGCATAATACACATTGTGCCAAGCAGTTCCGCTCTAGTAGTTACAACCCAAAGCATGATTAGCCACTGAATTCTGGGACTGAATATTTGATTTGTTCTCCGCTGTCGCTGTGACACCTACTCATGGTCTCCGCAATCTCATCCTCGAGGTCACATATGCAGTCCCAGGCAAGCCTGGCGGAGACTAGCCAGGAGTCGTCAACCTGACAACTTCTTTCTACTGCAGCAAGGGAAGGACCCGCAAGGCCCGCAAGGCCCGTCGACAACCGCAAGAGCCGCCAACCCCTGCCAGGTTGCCTTATACCCAACAAACGAAGTTTAGTATTCCAGCCAGTATGAATCGAAGGAAGCGATATTATTCATGCGAAAGCGGGGTTGTGGCATACCGGGGTGGCACGCGGGGGTGGGTCTGGTGTTGGGGTTGTTGATGCGGCACTTTCCAGGGATGGTTTCGAGCCTACTGGGAGAGGAGTGTGCTATAAGTAGTAGCATGAGGAAAACTGAGATGATAGTTAGACCGCTGCTCTCATCTTTGACTCCTGCAGAAACCCTGATATCAGAATATCTCCAAAGCTTCTTCCATTTTTGTGAAGGCATTTCCCAACATACTTATTTTCCTTCTAAGTCAGAGATCCAAGACAGCCAGTCTTTCCTCGGCATCCACCACCATGTCCATTCGGGTTACTAAGGAGACTATGACGACAGAGTCCAAGCATGTCGAAAATTTGTCTGAAGTTGCCCCGTCTGCTCTTGAAGAAGGCGCAGATCCAGGTAGTGATGCTGAGATCCTTTCGAGATGGCCAATGAAGACGCAGAAACGGATTATCCACAAGGTCGACATCCGCCTGATCCCAGTATGTGGATTGTTGTTCTGTATATCTCTGCTAGACAGGACAAATCTCTCCTACGCAGCAATTGCAGGGTCTGTAGAATTTATCATAGCATGGTTATACTGGTTCTGACGGCCCGTGACAGGATGAATAAAGATCTAAGTATCAAGAAGGTGGATGGAGTAGATCGATATGTGAGTTTTATCGTGTAAATTATATGAGTTGGGATGTGAAGAAGCTGACAACGCTAGTCTGTCATTGTTCTAATATTCTTCGTCACCTATACTGTGTTTCAACCTCCCGCAACTATCCTCTGCCGCAGAATTGGATCACGCGTGTTCCTGTCTTCAATCACACTCTTGTGGGGTGGTGTCATGATCGCATTCGGCTTTGCACAAAATTGGAAGGATCTTGCTGGGCTTCGAACACTTCTTGGCATTCTTGAGGTATGATACCTTTTTATGGAGCAAGAGCTTTGCTGACATTCAAGAGGCTGGATTTGGCCCTGGGGTCGTGTACCTTATGTCAACATGGTATACGCGCTACGAGTTAGGCAAACGATATGCCATTTTCTTCCTCATCAGTTGCGTAGCCGCAGCATTTGGTGGTATTCTAGCATACGGTCTGATACAGATGGAAGGGGTAGGAGGACTTCATGCTTGGCGATGGATCTTTATTATGGAGGGTATGGTAAGCTCGCCGGTGTTCCTGTTTTGACGGCTTTAGTGCCATGTGCTTCGACGCATTCGCTAACCACGTCTTTGCTTAGCTCACTTGCATTATTTCCAGCTTGGGGTTTGTGTTTTTGCTCTCTTTTCCGGATCATACCTCATCGCGATCTCTTCGTTTCCTCTCGCCAGAGGAACTGAGATGTGTTATCGCACGCGTTAATGTTGACCGTGGAGATTCGGGAGTTACAAATTTCGACTTCAAAAGATGGGCAGCGTCAGGGAAAGACTGGAAGGTCTGGGGATACGCTGCTATCTTCGGCTGTACTACATTAACTTCATACGCTCTTGCAAACTTCCTCCCGATCATTCTCCATGGGGAGCTTGGATATGACATTGGCACTTCCCAGTGCCTTGTCGCGCCTCCCTATATTTTTGCTGGCATCATTGTAAGCTCCTTTTTCAATTGGTTCACTTTTACAATTCTGATTTAGTGCTCTAGATGTATGTATCTGGATGGTGGGGCGACCGTTACCGTATGCGAGCCCCTGCCCTTGTTTTCAATGCCCTCCTTTCTCTTATCGGACTCGTAATTGTCGGCTTTCATCCCGATCCTAAAGTTCGCTATTTCGGCATTTTCCTCGCTACTGCAGGCTCCAATTCCAACATCCCAGTCTCTCTAGCTTACCAAGCTAATAATATCCGTGGCCAATGGAAACGCACCTTTGCCTCTTCGTCTTTCATTGGTTTTGGAGGAATTGGAGGAATTATTGGCAGCACTGTGTTTAGAAGCCAAGATGCCCCGGCATATAGGCCTGGACTCAGCGTGGCTATAGGAAGTCAACTGATGCTTTGTCTTGTGGTAGCTGCTTTGACCGTTGAATTTCGAAGACAGAATGGCAAAGCGCACAGAGGCGAAAAGGTTCTGGAGGAGGGTGATGCACACTTTCGCTATACCTACTAGGGTAAGGGTTCTTCTGTGCGGATATTCACGAGCAAATTTGACCAGGGTTGAGTCTCGTAGCTGAATTTAGAATATTAATATACCAGTATGAATCAGTCTTTACGACTTGTGTAGTATTGGCAAAAGAAATCGTCGAGTGAAGACGTGTGTCCTAGTCTCCCGGATATCAACGCCATCATACAAGCCATCACAGCAACATGGCAAACTCTAGGCAATCAATGGAACGATAATTCCGACAAACGCGATCACTGACCAGTTGACAGCCACAGTGAGCCAGGACCAACCTAGTGTTGCAAGAAGCTGCTGAGGCTAGAACGATAGAATAGTAGTCAAGCAGCTGTCAATAGCCAAGGCGACGAACAACTTCCCGAAGGCTTTTTATGCGTGACCAACATGTTGCCACAAGTCAATCACAACATCTACTCAGGCTTCTCTGTTTACTGAAGTAAAAATGTGAGGTCATCGTGAGAATGCCAGAATCATACTTTGCTGGCATTGGTTGCCTTTTGAATTCTTATCTGACGTTTTTGACCAAGACTAGATGTGGCCAAACCTTCACATGGCAATGCCACAGTCAATAACAACATTCTGTCCTGTCAAGCTCTTGTTCAAAACTATAGTGCGGACCAGCTCCGCCACATCTTCAACTGTGCTTATCCGTTTCAAAGCGGCCTTCTCAGTAATTGCTTTCACGGCAAATCCCGGAAACTGTTGTCCCCACTCAGTCATCAACATTCCCGGGCTGACACTGTTGCACTGAATCTTAGGTCCGCAAACAATAGCCAAACACTTCGAGAGATGTATTTCTGCAGCTTTCGTTACTGCATAAGCCATAGAGCTACCAGAGGGAACAACGCCCGCTAAACTAGCAATTGAGAGGAAGCTGCCTCCATGCTCATTCGCTTCGAGGTGTGGCTTGGCAGCGTGAAGTAACCACAGGTGTGACTTTACGTTCATGGCGAAGCATTTGTCCCAGTCTTCGTCGTTGACATTCTGTTCGAGGTCGTAGAAATTGACCATCCTGGTCCAACCAACATTACTGACCACGACATCGAGTCGGCCCATCACTTCTATAGTCTCTTGGACCAACTTTCGCGCATCTGACTTGTTCGAGAGATCAGCGTGAATAGCATGGAAGCGTGGTTCCGCGGTATCTGAGCTTCCTGTTCCTCCTTCGTCAAATCCTCGAATGACCTCTTGAGCCTTTTCTGGGCGGGAATGGTAGTTCACGACAACTCGATAATCACGAGAGAGTGCTTTGGCAATAGCGGCACCAAGGCCAGATGACGAACCAGTGACTAGGGCAACGTTTAAAGACATAATAGACAGCTGAGTTGACTTGATGAACATCCGTAGCTACGGAAACCTGCAGGCGTATTTTCATAGATATATATCTTGAATTATTCGCCTAGCAATTCTGGCAGCGGGCCGTTCGGCTCGTGCGGAACGCAGTTGTTCTGCCCCAACGGCCCCAAGCGGATTGCAACCACATAGACCAGCTTAAACCAGCCTTGGGATGGCTCCAAAATAGGCTAAGAAGTAGACAGAACCATATATGGCTTAAACCACCGATGAAGAAAAATTTATCTTGGGTAGAATAACTTCCCGTTTAAATGGGGCCGTCGAAGGTCGGTACAACTCGCGGCCGACAAGCCGCGGAAAGCTCCAACAAGTGAGTTTCCGGCTCTTGCCACAGCTCAGCACAGTGTCATTAACCGTGCGTCAATTAAGGAGAGTGTCGCTGGCTGCGCTGTGCTTTCCTTCACGTGGCTTACTTCGACTTTTAGAATATGGTAGCTTCTGAAGGGAAATCTAAACAAAACCCTCTCTACTTCTGCCAAAAAAAAAAGTGTAATGATCGAGGTCATGAGCGAATTTGAACTACGAATTCAGAACTAAATAGGGGCTAGCTGCACCGACATACCGCCTCACAGCCCTGTCTGTCAATGACTTAGCTCGCACATTCCCCAACCTCGTTAGCGTGGTCTCCACGCCTAACTATGCCAAAGAAAATGTTGACGGCTGCCAACGATTGTCGTCTTCGTTCATCATGCCCCCAGATTTGAATAAGAAAACTCACCAACAACCGCTCCTCTTCCGCAGAATTAATCCTAGCAGAATTGAAACCATGCCTTGTTCCTTGTGTGAGAAGACTGGGCGCACGTGCATCGAGTTAACAGAGCAGGTCACGGGTCAAATCACCAATCATTTTCATAGATTGGTAGTAGAAGAGTTACTGTTCTAAGACTGTAACTACAGGTGCTTATATGCACTACATACAATAGGCAGAAGTAGGCAACAAAGGCAATAGATGAGTCAATCATCATGTGATAGAGTCCCGTGACTCATGGCAAGAGAGTACCAAAGAGGTCAAAACAGCCCACCGTACTCTAACACATCGTGTGTTTTCCGGCAACCCCGACTTGCTGTTTAGAGCGTTGAGTTCGACAGTACTGTGATGTTGAGATGTCTGTGATAGGCATTCAGAGGCTCTGGAAAGAGCTGAGGAGAAACTTGGGAGAGGGGAGAGGAAGGTTCGCGCGGAGGAGTGATCAGCCGGCGTATAGTACATCGCGGCTATGCTAACTACCATAGGCCGTCTGGACCGCCTTGCAAGACAGCGTATGTTCCTGAAGAAATGAGTAGAGATGCTCCGTCGTGGAATGAAATGTACAGATGAGTTGGAGGCAGAGGCGCTGGAGGTAGCAGAGAGGGAGCAGGAAGCTAATACCGCTCGACCACCCACACCGCCTTCTACTGGCGAGTCCTCCGAATTCCCGCTTGGTCGAGGGCATCCTGCCTGACTTCGGGGATACTTCTTTCTGGGAGAGCCTTGGCTACCATGATGGTACTTGGCCAGTAACCTAGGGAAGTGGAGGCTAGATTGGGTTCCCAGGTGTTTTCTGATTCTGGGTACAGTGACCCGTTTTAAATATTAGCCGAGAAACGTCAAAACCGCGTTTTTTCGCGAACCGCGTTCTTCCTCCTTTCTCTTCAACAAATAATTATACTACTAACACGAACTCCTTTACATGATACTGATAACAATCGTTAATATAAAGGTAAAGAGCTTTCTCTTTACTAATAGAGAAAGATCGTGAGTAAAAAGGAGGAAGGAGTTTCGCTAAGGGAGATTAAGCTCTTAACCGGCTTTTCGCGCAGCGCTGTTCGCTATACTTTAGTAACAATTCAACTTCGTAATAAAAGCAAAACTATACCTTGTAGCAGTACTAAAGTCAAATATAATAGTCGATCTCGTTGTTATATACTTTTATATATTCGATTACACCTAAAAATAATATACGAGTAACATCGATAGCATACCGGCCTTGTTATAAGCGACTTCTATATTTACCTCCTTATAACCGAAGTAGGCCTTACCTATTAGCGCGCGAAGAAACAACTAAAGCTTACACCTGAAGTAGCTACTTTTAAGCTATTTTAATATAAATACCGAGCCTATTAGAAGACTCGAAAGTAGAGGTAATACATATAAAGTAACAAGTATTTAGTAGAGCAGGGTAAAGGGGGGGAAGTCGTTTAAGTTTAGGGCTATTCTTCCGATAAATAGAAGCTTATATATATTATAACGTATAAAAAGGGCAAAGGGATACGTGTAATAGTTTTAGCAGCGTTTTAAGGAGATAGAGAGAAGTTTAATCTTTTAGTTCTTAAACGAGACTTCGAGTCTAAGAAACACAAGTACTTTATTAACTCTTATCTTGTTCTCCTTAAGGAATTAATAGTTCCGAACTATATAAATAACCTTATTTTCATATAGGATAACGTATTAATTTATACAGCTCGAAAAGTCATAGAATAGTTTAAAAAAAGAGATATAAATATTACTAATTAGCCGCCTTATTCGCTAGACCTTAATCCTATTAAATATACTTAGAAGAGACTTAAAGATACGTGCTTAAAGATATTTCCTAAGCTTTAGAAGTTAGAAGAGAAGTCGGAAGAAGACTAAATTATAATAGAAGAAGCTTTAAAAGAAGCCTAAGTCATAATACCTGTGTTATTTTTTAAAGAGTTAGTAGAGTTTATAAAGAGGCGAGTTATAGCTTGTATTAAGGCAAACGAGTAGTATACGAAATATTAGAAAAGTGAATAAAAATTCTGTTCCGTAGGAATTATAAAGCGAGTTTTAGGGGTTATTTTGCTATATTCAGAATTGATTTAATGTTGTTAGTTGTTAAGATATTACTAACTGAACGTTAAGAGGTGTTGCGTCGATTCTTGATTTTCGGTGTTACGGCTCAAACTTAAAACGGAGTACTGTACCTCTTCCACTTGATCTAGTCTTTAACTACGCAACGGAAGTACTGACAATCGAGAATAGTCTCAGCATTGTCCTTTACGTTCAGATCAACCGGTTGTTTTTCGGTGATAGGAGCTGGTAGGGCTCCTAGTGGTGCTGGTTCGAGGAGGGATATATGGAATCGGTCCAAATAGCTATAGTTTCAAGCAGAGCTAGTTGGAAACTGACTGATCTGTCGACTTTGATAATCTTTAAATAGACCTAGCTTCTTATGATCTGATTTGTGACTTGGTACTTCAGTTGCGATATTTTTCTGGAGTAAGTAGACTCTATCCTTCTCCTTGAGCGTTAGTCCCACCCTACGCTTTAGCTTGTAGTAGATGCTTGATTTCGGCGCTATAAATAGAATATTAGCTGACAAGTCCGCATGCAGCAGCTTCAGTTCATCTTCTTCAACATGGCTTCTTGCGAGGTATCCTGACCGGCTATTAGTGAGTACGCCGTGGAATGGTACCCATAATTCGCTTAAAATCACTCTAATAATATCTTGGTCCGCGCTCTTATATTCAAATTGGGCAGGGTCGTCCTCAATTTTTGAAGTTATGTACAGTCCCCGCTATATTTTGATTTCCCGTCGCAGTAGCAAAAGTTCCTTAGCTTCCCCCTCGAATTACTTGGCACTTTCACAAAACAGGTAGTGTAGTCTTAGCTCTAAGATCCCGAGAACTAAGCCCAATTTGTAGAGTTATATCTCCTTTTAGTAAAATCTACTACTAAGAGGTAACATCTCAATAACTAAGATCTCTCTCTTTTAATAAGAAGATAATATTACGCTTTTCTCCTAGCTTAAAGTAAACCTTCTTAAAACTACGTAAAGTGCGAAGTGAAGCGCCGGTTAATATATCAGCTAACGGAGATATATAAAATCAAACAATAGTTATACTATTTACTTTCCCAGAGTTAGAAACTAAGATATTGGCTTTCACTAGATTTATTTATAAGTCTAGATGTCTATTAATTACAATTATTATATGTAAGTTTAAAGCTGTAGGTAGACTTTTAATTAAAGTCTCGGTTAAGATAGATTTATTAAAGTTAAAGGTTATGTAGTTAAAACCGAACCCGAATTTGTATTATAAAATAACGTTTTAGATATTGAATACTTAGTAATCGATGAACTAACCTTTAGTGAAGTTAACTTGCCACTCGGTTAGAAAAGAAATATTAGTAAAGTTAACGATAGGGATTTTATAATTAGTTTTTCTAATTGGAATAATATATAAGAGCTTTTTAAATGAGTTAACGTTGTCTTATAAATATCGACTATAGAATTACCTGTTTATTCTTTAAGAAGATAAGTAGTTATAATAGCTTTAATGTTAAGATATAATACCTATAATATAGTATTAATACCTGTTAAATGTGTTATAACGATAGTATTTGGGTATCGTATAATAATATTATTAATTATTAAGGTTAAATTCTAATTAACCTTTAGTGTAATCTTATTATACTTCTTAGAAGTGTAAGTCTTTAAAAAGACAATATATACTTCTAGAGTTAGATAAATACTATAGAGATTATTTAATATAAAAACCTTGTTATTAAAAATATATAATATTCTAGCTCTTATTTTCTAAGCACGAGCTTTGATAGTATTTAAAAGCGAGGTAATACTAGTGTGTCTTTTAGAACTCGATCTACTTTTAATATTAAACGTACTAAGTAATATACTAGTTTAATTGTCCCTTAAAATGTTGTCTAAACTACTAGTAAGATCTATAGTATTGTTTTTAAATATAATAATCGTTTTAAGAGATATTAGTAGTAATATTAGATTAGTGTTCTTAAGTAATATTGTCCTAGCTGTTATGAACCCCTTGGCACTAAAAGTCCGTTAGTACTAATATATTAATAGTACTACTAAGTGGATAATACTATAGTAGTTTTAATACTAACAAAAGAATAGTACTAGTAATAAAATAGTATTAAACAGGGAATAGTATAATATAACAATTAGTACTATTGTATATTTATATCTTAATAATAATAGTTATTTAAATTAAAGTAGATATTAAGTTATATAATAAATCTCAAGATCTTTAGAAATCTTAAGGATTTAGAAAATCTATAGGGATCTAAAGAAAACGAAGGTTTTATATAAGACTAATACGTCTGCTATTAAATAAGAATTTTATATTTAACTTTAAATAATATTTTAATACTTAGTAATTATTTTCCCTATTTATATAATACACTTACTTTTCGATTATCAGAGATTAACAATAATATTCTGTATTTACACCGAGTAAATAACTAGACTATTATACTTTAAGCACTTTCTCGTTAGAAGTACCGACTTACGCAGATATAATAGCTCCCTTAATATCTTCGAAGAACGTAGCTACTCTAGCTAAAGCAATTAACCCTAAGAATATTCCGAAGATTACTTTACCTGATTTCTATTATAAAGATCGATCTAAGCTTAGAGCCTTTTTAACGCAAGTTAAGCTCTATACTAGTTTTAATAGTTATTAGTTCCCTATAAACACCAATAAGGTCCTATAAGCTATATCCTATTTATAAGGACTATTATTCAACTAAATTAAAACCTTCTTATTAGATTATATAAAGAATCGCCTTCTTAATAAAAGATATTCTAATAATATAACTAGAGAATCTATTAAGATCTTCTAGAAGTTTAAGAGATTCAAAAGTTATATTAATCGAGTCTTTAGCGATATTAACTAAAGTCGTACCGCCGAGTAGAACATCTAAAACCTAAAGTAAACCGGATTAGTAACTTCGTACACTACTGCCTTTTAATAGTTCGTTAACTAGATTAACTAGAATAATAACGCACTTAAGGCGTAATACTATAAGAGATTAAAAGATAGAGTTAAAAATAAAGTAATAAGATCAGATATACTTTTTAACTTATAAGATCTCATCGAGATAGCTATTAAGATTAATAACTATAACTTCAAGCAGGTCTTAAAACGTAAGAGCTAATACTGCTCCGAGACGTATATATAATAGAGATAAGGTAATAAGAAGCCTTATTATCCTTAGAAAATAGAAGTTACTAACTATATAATATCCTAAAAGCAAGGTAACAGAGGAAAGCTATATAAGAGCGGACTTTTTAAAGAAGTTATAAACGATTAGCACAAGAAGAAGCTATATTATAAGTATAACTTTCTAAGTTATATAGCCAGCTCTTACCGATAAAAGAATTAATAGCTAGGTAAGAAACAAGCTAATATCATTAGAAGGAATAGCTATAACCTTACTAGTCTTCCGCCTCGAAAGACTAAGTAACTCGCTACTTCTTACTAATATATAACTATAAATGAACTTAAAAAGAACTATATTTATACTTAGCTTAATAAGCTGAATAATAATAGTGAATAAAGCTCCGGCGAAGATAACTATATCTATACTTATATATTAAGATCGCCTAATATCGTAAAAAGACTTAAGCAAATAGTTATTAATAACTATAGAAAATATAAGGATAATAATAGTTCGAGTCCAGATAGTAACACCAAACTTATACCTAGCGATAATAAAGATAAGGCACTAAAACCCACATGGACCCTAAAGCCAGGCTTACTTTAGTTATTATTAATAAAACCTTATATTAGCGAAGTTTAAGAGATCACGTAACGCGAGGAAAACCTATACTAAATTAATTACAACTCGTATCACTAGACAAATATCGCCATATAAGTTACCTATAAAGAACTAGGCCTTATTAGCTTAAGAGAACTAGAATAAGAAGCGCGATATAAAGTAATCTACTAAAACTATAAATATATAAGCTAGAAGAAAAAGGAAAAAGATAAGGGTCCTAATACCTTTATATAATAACTACTTTTATAAGAGTTGATAGTTCTTAATATAAGAGAACTTCTATAGTAAAAAGAGCTATAGGAAGTTTCGTCGGAAATATAATACTATAGAATATAGAAGTACGTTAATAATAATATACGAAGCTATTACGAGGTATATAACCCTGTTATATACCAAGAGCTCGGAGTAAGTCTTATATATAAGGTTATTAGGAGTAGTAGCGCTAATAAGATATAAAAAAATATACTTAGTTATAACTTCTACCGGGAATATTTCTATACTAAGTAAGTTGCTATTATTAGGAATAAGTACTTAACTTTAGAAGTTAAGATTAAAAGAGTTAAGTTTTAAGTTATAATAAACTCTAAAGTATAAAGGAACTTCATATTTCTTACTATTATACTTAAGTATTATCTACTAATAGAAGTTAAAGATAATAAGTATTACTTAGTACTTATTAATAATAAGGTCGTTACTAAGAGTTTAATAGAAGTTCAGACTAAGTTTATTTATATAAGTATTACTAAATACTTTAAGATAATCTAATTCGATATTATAAAGATTAAAAAGCACGATATTATCTTAAAGCTATTATAAATAGAAAAGCATAACCTTATTATCAACTAGTAAATAAGTAAGCTTAAATTTAGTCGCTACTAAGATTACTATTACCCGCTAGGAATAGAAGTAATAAATATTTAAAAAGTTAGCGCCACCTTTAAGGAAAAGCTTAGATATTAAGATAAGAGTCTATTAATAAAGGATATATTATTAATATATAAGAAGTTTATAGTATTATTTAAAAAGAAACAAAGTATTAAAGCTCTACTAAAACATTAAGACTATAATTATCAGATCGAGTTAAAATCAGGTACTAAGCTAATATTCCAACTACTTAAGGAATATTTAGTATTAGACTTAATAATAATCAAATAATATATTAATAAAAACCTAGCGAAAGGATTCATTCGAAAGTCTAAATCTTTATAAAGAAATAACATCTTATTCGTAAAGGAAAAAGACAGCAGATAAAGAATATATATCGATTATTATTAATTAAATAACACTACGAAGAAAGATCGTTATACATTACTATTAGCTAAGAAGCTACAGGATAAACTTACTAAAGCTAAGATCTTCACTTAGCTTAACCTAAGGAGCATATACAACCTTATTAAAATAGCTAAGAGAAAAGAAGAAAAAACAGCATTTCGCACTTATTTCAGTTATTATAAATATATAGTTATACTATTCAGGCTAACTAACACACTAGCTATATTTCGGCGTCTAATTAATAATATTCTATAGTTATACTTAGATATAATATATATCTATTACTTAAACAATATATTAGTCTATTTTAAGAACAAGGAGTAATATATAAAAGATATCACAGCTATTTTATAAAGGTTAAAAGACACTTACCTATTACTTAAACTAAAGAAATACAACTTTCATATAGAGGAAGTTATCTTCTTAGGCTATATAGTCATTACTACTAAGTTAGCTATAAATCTTAAAAAGATTAAAATAATTATTAAGTAGATTAGACTTATAAATATTAAAGAAGTATAATCCTTCTTTAGGTTTACTAACTTTTATAAGCGATTTATTAAAGACTACTTGAAAATCACTAGACTACTCACAGAGTTAACTTATAAGAATAAGGAGTTCTACTAAATAGATAAGGCTAAAGCTGCTTTCAAAGCACTTAAGGCAGCTTTTATTATAAAACTAGTACTTACCTCTTTTATACCTGATAAAGAAATATATATAAAAACAGATTCTTCAGATTACACTATTAGCACTATCCTTAGCTAACTAGATAAGAATAAAAGATAATAACTAATTGTATATTATTCGCGGAAACTATTACTAGTAGAGCTTAATTATAATATATATAACAAAAAGTTATTAGTAATTATAAACGTAATATATGAATAAAAAGTTTATCTTAAGAGCACTACCTATAAAGTATAGATCTTAATGAACTATAAGAATCTCATCTATTTCATTACTATTAAGAAACTAAATTAATATTAGGTTCGATAGTATAAAATACTTTCTATAGTTAAACTTCGAATTTCTTATATTAAAGGAATAGAAAACGCTAAAATAAACGCCTTTAGCTAGAAACTAGAATATCTTATAAATAAAATATATAAATTATATACTATACTTAGAAGAGATAGTAACTCGCTAGTAGTCAACTACTAACAGCTAGCTATAATAAGTCAGCTAGTCGCTAAGAAAATCTAAGAAAGTTATACTAACAACTTAATCGTAATTGAATAAAAAAGGCAGCTAAATAAAAGGTTCTTCTTTATACTAAGCGAGTCTCTTTAGTTTTAAGAGCGGATATATATTCTTACTTAATATTAAGTGAAGTTCATTATATAGTAGTATAAGCTATTAGCCTATAAACATTAAAAGGTAGCTAAGACACTATTAAGATTATCTAAAGATTACTACTTCCTTATTATAAGAAAGGTAGTTAAAGATATAATCTTGTTTTATAATATATATATTCAAAATAAAGTATCGCACTATACTTCGTATAAGCTTATAAAGTCACTAATAATACTACTTTACTTATAGAAATTAGTTACTTTAGATTTCGTAGTAGAACTACTACCCTTAAAGGACTCAGCTATAGGAATCGTATATAACTTAATTTATATTATTATAGATAAGTTTATAAAGTACGTATATATAGTACTAGTACTAAGAATATAAGACGTGCTTATTATAGCGTAAGTATTCTTTTGAATAATCTTTATAAATCACGAAATACTAAACGAAGTTATCTCAGATAAAAATAAGTTCTTTACCTCGAAGTTTTAGAAAACTCTTATTATACTCCTAAAAATAAAACAAAAGATATCAATAGCTTTTTACTTATAAATAAATATATAAATAAAACAAATCAACTAAATAATAAAAACTTATCTTTAGTATTATACAAACTACAAATAAAATAACTAAGTATAACTACTCTTACTTACTTAGTTTATATATAATAACGCGAATCAAAAGACTATTAAAGTATTACTATTTTACGCAAGTTACAAGTACAACCCCATAGTATATAACTCACTAATAGCCGGTTAAAATAGTACGCAAAAAGCTATATTACAAGAAGATAAGCTAAAACAGCTTTATAAGGAATTATCAACTAATATTCTATTTATTACGTAAAGATTTATAATTTACTATAACAAGAAGCGTAGTATAGGATTAATACTAAAGGAGGAAAATAAAGTTTACTTACTCAGAAAGAATATCGTAATTAAATAATTAAGTTATAAATTAAATTATAAAAAACTAGAACTATTTAAAATTACTAAAGTCAAAAGACTAGTTAATTTCCAACTAGCTTTACTACAAACAATAAATATTTACCTAGTATTTTATATATCTTTCCTCGAACTAGCGTTATTAAGAGTACTACTTGCTCTTATCACTGAAATACAACTAATTAACCTAAACGTCAAGTATAAAGTCGAAACTATTCTTAACTATTAGTACTTTTATAGTATAACTAAATATTTAATTAAGCGGAAAAGGTACTTATAATTAAAAAACACCTAAGAATCTAAATCTAACTTCTACTACTTTAGTTTACTCCGAAGTTTCTATTAATAAAACCCAGGTCTTTTTAGAAGGAGTTTCCGAAATTAAGTAATAGCTTATTAATAAGTAAGAACTCAGAGGAGTTATTAATAGATAATAAAGTAAGTAGTTAAGCGGCAGAAGCTTACTTCTCCCTCTTTATTACCTCCCGCGCCTTTACTTTTTCTAACTTATTTATACTCTTTAGTTTATAATAAAGTATCTTAGCTCCTTGCTTTTTTAAAAACTTATACTAACGTGTAAAGTAGTTTAAATAACTCTTAGCTATAAGTATAGCTATTACGTATTACTCCCGGGCTAAGCGCTCCGTAGTATATATAGCTTACTCTTTGTTTTTAAATTTTTATTCCGCTCTTTTAAGAGCTTTTCAGTTACTTATCGTAGGTATTTTAATATTATATTTCTTTCTTAAATAAACGTATTTAACACACCGAGTCGAACCGGAGGTATTCGATATAATATATATCTTTCTAGTCTTTTTATATAAGGAATAGAGTATAGTCTTAATTCTAAAGGATTCGATTTTATAAGATAAAGCTAGTTGTTTACGAATTTTCTTATTAAAATCAGAGAGTATAATAAAAAAGAAAGATAGCTATAAGCTATTATCGATACTTTCTTTAATATACTTAAGCGTAAGGATCATACTAAGCTAAGAGAGAGATAGTATTATAAACCCTTTAGTATTAAAAGTCCGTTAGTACTAATATACTAATAGTACTATTAAGTAGATAGTACTATAGTAGTTTTAGTACTAATAAAAGAGTAGTATTAGTAATAAAATAATACTAAATAAGGAATAATATAATATAATAATTAGTACTATTATATACTTATATCTTAGTAATAATAGTTATCTAGATTATAGTAAATATTAAGTCACGTAATAAATCTCAGGAATTTTAGAGATCTTAAGAATTTAAGAGATCTATAGGGATTTAAAGAAAATAAAGGTTTTATATAAGATTAGTACATTTGTTATTAAATAAGAGCTTTGTATTTAACTTTAAATAGTATTCTGATACTTAGTAATTATCTTTCTTATTTATATAATATACCTACTTCTCGATTATTAGATATTAATAATAGTATTCTGTATTTACATCGAGTAAATAACTAGACCGTTACACTAGCTGCGCTAAGTTTTCGGATTATATCGGCGTGATTATGTCGGATATCTTTAGTAGGAGTTTTTATAGAGATAAGAATTTGACTTACGAAATATCTTATTAGTACAAGATTACTTAACGGATTTAAAGTAAGGAAATGTTTATCTTGATTTAAGGTATAATATAATGTCATAATCCGGCGGATTATATTATTTAGACGACTGATTAATAGAGACTTATTATGAACCGCACTAGTCAGATTGCTGCTAAAGAAGAAAGTCCCGTCTCTAAAGGTAGTAAAGTTAATACTGCCTGGCATATTTATATCTAAACTACTATTAGTAGCCTTAACTCTAGAATACACTGTGAAGAAATCCGATATAATATAGCCCTTGAAACTAAGTTAACTTTTTAAAATAATATTAAACAAATAATTATTCTTATATGAGTAAGTCTAGTTAACGCGATTGTAGTTACATATGAAAGAAGCGGTGCCGGCTTTAATTATATTAGTAAATAGCTATAAGTAGAACTCGTAGAAGGTGCAGTCGTTGATATTCGCGGAAATGCTTTTAATAATACTTTTATTTTTAGAGATAATTCTTGTTTTTTACATCTCTTATTTGTTACTAATGAAATATTTAAAAACAACTTAAACGCTAGTGTCTTGAATCCCGCGGATAGTAGCATCTATCGATTAGCTAGTAAGGTATGAATCAGGAGAGAAGCTTTCCCAGTTACAACTACTTATAATATGTCGACTAATAGAACTCGCAGATGGACTATGTATTCAAGGTTAAAGACAGAAGCTATAGAAAATGCTCGGTACTCACCCCAATAGTATCTGAACTCCTTTCTCACGGAACTCAGACGCTAATACTTTTACGCGAGTATAAATTAATTCTTCGTCCCCTGTGGTAGACGGGGTATAAATCAGCTCTAGATCTGGAAATGTTTTAGGGATAGGTTGAGAAATATTGAGAGCGAAAAGAATCCAGCCCAGAAATGAAATAATGGGAACCCCCAGGTACTCACAACTTGCAGCTGCTGTCAGACCAGCAGGAAAAATGCTGACTAAGTCAGCTCGGTTGAGCGCTGTAGGACCGTCTTGTGTACAGAGGCCTGTGAACCCGAGGCGGGGGATCGCAGCGACTGTGAAAGCACTCAAAGTCAGTATCTTAGAGAGAACTACGAGACTCATACAGGACACCTTTTAAGAAACAAAGACCTTAAATGGAAAGGGCGAAATACGGTTGGAGGCACTCACTGTTGCTGATATAATTTCCTGTAGTCGAGTTCCCGGTAACTATTTTAGCCTTTTCAGTTAAGCTCAGCTGGGCAAGGAAGCGATTGGCTTTCTCGGTAACAGCAGCCTATGTACAAGTTAGAGAATCACAGATGTCAGAGATGAGCTTTTTAACATGCTCATGGAACATACAGAAAGAATCAACAATTCTCTCGTCTAAATCGGCAGGGACACGGCTACCAGATGCAAGGCCTCCGAGGAGGCAGGCGTGAAGAAGACCCGACTTGAAATACATAACAAGTGATCTTCCGGAGTTGGAAACCTGTTGTCGAGAAGGATCCCGATTCTGATGAGGTTGAATCATCCGGAGAAGCATCTTAAGCTGTTTATATAGACTGCTCCGTGAGTGATATCGTGGTAAGTTCACCAAAGCCGAGGCCGAGATGAGGTTCAAGAACGAAAAACTAGCAAACAGAATGCCCGTCAGAATGGCCGGCACTCCACACTTCCTCCCCAGTGAGAGCCTCCGCAGTGAGAGCCTCCTAGTGCCATGGTCGTGGGAGAAGTCGTTAACTTTCCGTAGATGTGATTGGTTCGTTTGGATCATCGTATTGACACACTCGAAATACGGTTGGTGATACGACAAATACGAGCTTGATGATTGGAAAGGAACAAATACGAAACGGAAATGTAGATACCTATCGGACCTTCTCCCAGACACCGCGATTGTCCCATGGGGGAGACTGTACACCGATGTGGAGATTTCAAGATAGCAATTGTCTAAGAAGCTAATCTGTTTGTGGAGGTCTTCAGCACTCCGAAAAAGGGGTCTAAAGAGCAGACAAGAACGGAACCAATATGTATTGCTATTTCTCTTTCGGTAGCCAGCGCCAGGACATCAATGATCAATGAAAAATTAGGTATTTGCTTCTCAAGCTGGGACTTACCAATTCTCATCGCTTATGTACCGCTCTATGACATTTCAACCAGCCCATGCCAGATATTTCTGGCCATTATATCAGACTCTTTGTGTGCGCTCTTCTATTGACTGGAGATGGATTACAGAGTGAGAAGTGGAGCAGATCCGGCCCACTGATTCACGCCATCGTCGACTGCCACTTCGTCCACTTTTCGTGCCTGAAGCCGCTGTTAAATTAGACGTTCAATAGTCAAGTCAGTATGGCTTGGTAGCTGGACAAATAACTCAAGCCTTGACTCAGCTTAATCTCTAATAATTTTCACCACTTGAAGAAATCGATCATAAAACATTCCTGACGACATCGCGATGAAACCATGTCTGTCAAGACTTCTCCGCCGATAGTTCTAAAGCCTTCATAAGGTTACACTATGCCAGATATCCGGAATTACAATCGGCACCAGAACTTCCTAGGGTTGTGACTGGGCGAGTCATACGAGCTCTGATTTTGGATCTTCCTATCCACAATTCCGCCTCCCAACTCCGGTCCCCAGGGCGGTCTTAGCATCGAGCAGATGGCTTCCATCAGATCGATGGTATTAGATGTATCGATGCAGTAGGTACCGAGCTGAAAGTACTGCAATCCATCTTGCGCCGCTTGCTCGCCTTAGCCTAACCACACGTTATGTTCCGTGCCCTGTTAAATAAAAGGTCTTGAACAGTGACATCCTAATCGCCCCATTTATATGATCGGATTGCATATCGAGGGGTCTTGTTCTTCAGTAGATCGAACGTAAGGCATCAGCTATCAATGTGTGAACGCTTGAGAAGACGCATTGCGAAACGAAGAGCGGGCTTCATCAGCACCGATCAGAACACCGTCAACCAGAGGTCTACAGTTTGAATGCGTTGTAGAAGAGGTCATAAGGCATGCTTACCTCGGCTTAGGCGCCGTCTTGAGAGAAGAAAGGTAGATGGGGATGGAAGCAAGTAGGATAGGCTTGGTTGAGCCTTTAGATTGACAGATAAGCGCCAGTCTCACTAGGCACTTGAATTCGGAATACATGACCTAACTACCCTCCTGCAAGCGGCTTAACACTATTCATCTCTCGCTGACTACGACGCCAGCTATTTCTTTCAGACATTCACTCTCCACATCGTGGCACTTCTCCCGTTCCAACTGACACCTAATCTCACCTGGATGGATCCAGCAAAGCAGGAGCAACAAGAGAAACATCAGCAAAGCATCGAAAACATACAAAAAGTACTCGTGACTGAACAAATATCCTGTATCGCCCTGCCCAAACTCGATGATTCGGAAAATAGATCGGACGAGTATAAGTGCGCTTGAAGCATAGAGGGCCGAGATATGCTTTTCCCACGATCCTGGCGTGGCGAATGGTGTCGGACTTATATGTATACGCGCGTGGAAGACTAGGGCGACAGTAACAAAGATTCCGAAGAATACGATCTGCGCGACAAGACCGCCTATGACGATGGATCCACCAAGCCTTGCAGAAGAGCTTGAAGCCATGAGACCTCCACCTGCGGAATCTTAATATCAGGAAGCTAATCTCCTACGGTATGCGGATTTCAAGACAAATACCGGACGACTGCATCATGAATGCCGCGATGTCACCACAAACGAAGAGTCTAGTGAGAAATTTGCGCTGAATTATTGAGTACTGCTCGCCGTCTGTCATCATAATGATCTTGCCAAGAATCATATAGATGCTACCGGCGAAGAGGGCTGGCGCCACGAGAGTAAAGACGGATTGAATGATGAAGGGAACAAGAGTCCATTCGGGTGCTGGCTCAGAGGCAGAGTATGCGCGGGAAGAGAACCCGATTACTTCGACTGTTACATATTTTTAGCATGAAACCAGATTTAATGAAGGTGCGGGCTAAGCAAGTAAGCTGTGGAGAGGATAATACTGACATAGCCCTCCGAAGACCAGTGGAAGCAGAAACCAGGCACGTCGACGATGCATTTGGAAGATGTGGTACGTGGTTACCCACGCAAAGATAACCGCGGAAATTGTAGCCACAGCGCTGGAGGGGCTGTAGCGGTAGAAGAGGTAGTCATCGGTGGTTTGTGCCATGATCCTAAAGCTGTTGGTGTTGGCAACTTCGTGAAGTCTGGTGTAATGAAGCAATTAAGAAGCTCGAAGATAATCTGAAAGGTACGAAAAAGCTAGAGTTTAAGCTTTGAATTTCCAACCAGAGAAGGCGGAGTTTGTGGTATATATAGCAGCAAACATGATGGACACCGTCCTCGCCGTACAGACCCGCCGCCACAAGGATGCAGAGAGCATGACGCATTGCCCTTGTCAACGTTACGCGTCTCATGCACAAAACTTGGTAGGCGTTCTTGCCTGTCAACAGATAAACCGATTCCATGGGTTCAGACGATCTGACCCTTTTTGCTGTCTCGCTTCAGCCTCGATTGGCCGTACTTGCGTACTCGCTTATTTCGTATACGAAGCCTGACGCAAACAACTGCACATCTTGCAATAACGACGAAAGCAACCAATGCAAGCGCCGTGGGTTACCATGTCAACGGCCTTCCTAAATTTAACCTCCCTGGTAAAGGGCGAAATATCTTTCGGCTACCAAGAATGAATGCAAATAGTACAGTACCTGTACTGTGGAGAGACAGAGCTTCATCTCTCGAGCCTGCTTAAGGTTCTCTAAGTCATATTTTAGACAGCATTGTAAAAGAAGAGTCGTCTCCTTACCGAATGCGATTGGCTCATCGCATACATATCGGCGGTTTACCATACTTGTCCATGGTGGGTCATGCTATGGTGGAGGACAATATGAGCTAGGCTGATATGAGATACGACAAGAGATACGATAAACGGAAGAAAAGGTGGGCCAATACGGCCATACGGGCATACCGGAAGAAGCTCGGATCATACGACCTCAATCGTGGGGAACTACTCTGCATGAAACCTCGACTAGCTACTTCGCCACATTTGGAGAGGGCTGGCTTCAGCGAATTGATATTTGATCTCGGCTTGTGATTGCCGAACACCAGTTTGCGGAACTGCCGTAGATATAAATCAGGCACGTGATGTACCTGCAAATGGAACTCCTATAAGATCTGCTCCTCGAATTCCTGATTCACGCTTTCAAGCAATTCTCCTTGTTTGATCAATTCCTTCGCAGTCAAGACTACATTCTTTCATTTTCCAACTACTTTCGAAGAGCTACACAGATGATGGTTTCTGCTCTTGATAGTTCAGCTGCCGCAGTAGCATGCTCCCCCTCGTCTATCACCTATCCCGATGTCTTCGGAGCCAAATTTATAACTTTGGAGACAACACTTGTACAAAACTATTCTCGCTCTGTTGGTACTGGACTCTATATCAACCATGGCTCGGTCGACGTGGTCGGTGCCAACTTCTGCAATGTCACTGTTTCGTACACCCATCCTGGCCAAAATGATACCATAAACGTCCAAGTCTGGCTTCCCGCAACAGCAGATGCTTGGAATGGTCGACTTCAAATGCTTGGTGGAGGGGGATACCAGGCTGGTTTAACTTATGCCAGCCTGGGAGGGATGACTGCCGCCATCTGGGAGGGGTACTCTGCAGTATCAACCGATGCCGGCCTCGGATCTGAATCAACGCCTGTCAATTGGGGACTCCTTAGCCCTGGAAACGTCAACATGTACCTGCTCCAAGACCTGGCTTCCGTGGCTTTGAATGATGCAGCTATAATTGGCAAAAGCATTTCTAAGAGCTATTACGGCAAATCTCCAACGTACTCTTATTTCAGTGGCTGTTCTCAGGGCGGCCGTCAGGGTATGATGCTTGCGCAAAGATTTCCGGATGCTTTTGACGGCATCGCGGCTTCTGCACCAGCCATCAATTGGGCTCGATTATTTCCTGCAATGGCTTGGCCTTCATGGGTCTTGAGCCACCAGAGCCATATTCCTCCGACCTGCGAGTTCGATGCTATCACATCAGCAATCACTTCAGCTTGTGACAGTAATGATGGCTTGGTAGACGGAATTGTTTCTGATCCGAATAATTGTACTTTTGATGTTATGTCAATGGTTGGACAAACTTTCAACTGCACCAATGACGGATTGAGCAGGGAACTATCTTCAGCAGCAGCAAATACCATAGAAGCAGCTGTAAGCATGCTCCGTTGCCGCATAAAAAAGCAGTGCTGACAATACTAATGTTTTTCAAGTTCGCCGGTATGAAAGGAGCTGACAATTCTTCACTCTGGTACGGTATTAACAGAGGCGCTACTCTCACAGGATCCGTTACAGAGCCAGCAATTCTCACGACCACATGTACCATCAATGGCACGTGTATACCGGGAGAAATGGAGCTTGGATTCGATTGGATCAGATATTTCGTCGGAAAAAACTCGACTCTAGATGTCAACAACCTGAGTCACGAAGAATTCGATAGGATGGCGCATCTCAGCGTTCAAATATATGGATCAATTATCAGTACCGACGACCCAGATCTCTCGGCATTCAAGGCCCGTGGCGGGAAGATTCTTGGATACCATGGACTAGTATGTACTATTTTCGGGTTATACATCCATAGTGAGAGTTTTGGCACCCGGTAGCTCTTCGGGATTTTTGTGTGTTGGCTAATAAGGAATTAGTCTGATTCTGTAATCCCTGCTAATGGTTCAATGCATTACTACGATTCTGTCTCTGCCTTGGATCCAAATGTTCAGGACTTCTACAGGCTTTTTTTGGCACCAGGAGTCGACCATTGCTTTGGTGGGCTTGGTCCTTACCCAGACACAACATTTGATACAATGCGCAAATGGGTCGAAGAGGGTGTCGTTCCGGAGACCTTGAATGCTACAACAGTCAATACCGCCGCCACCATCACCCGACCGCTTTGCCCTTATCCAAAACTACAGTATTTCGACGGCACTAGTGATGGAAGTACTGCTGATGGATTTCACTGTGTGTGAAGTGGTGAAATAAAGAAGAACCCAGTTTTGTGTAGGAATGATTCGAGAGGATACGTGTCGATGGAATCCATCGCTTCCAGCTGGTCTTCGTTGAGGGTCTTCACAGCTCTTTGGATTGGTGTGCGTGCTGTGTGTTTCGGGAGTGCTCTTAAATTTATGACTCTGTTCAGGGACCGCGCTATTGGGGTGTGTCTCTGGCAGGGTCATGAGATTAGTCACTACATCTTTTGCTCGTTGAGCAAGGCGCAAGTGGGTTGGGAGCAGGGATGCTTCTGCCTCCAGGGCTTGTGTGGCAGTGGTCCTGAATGCAGAGAGTACTTTGATCATGGCTGGTCTTTGTACCGTATTGAGTGCAGTGATTTGCCATCTGCTTTTGGCTGGGTTGTGCCACACCGTCGATGCGTAGTCCATCCTGGGAACGACGCAGGCTTGGTATAGTTGCCTCATCTGTGCTGGTCGGAGATGTCTTAGTCTGCCTATCGCCATCTTCGCCGAAGTGGCTCTTTTGACCGCGCGTTGGACATGGGCACGCCATTTAAGGTGTCGGTCAAAGATAACGCCTAGAAGTTTAGCATTTTCGGTTGGGTTGATTTCCAAGTCGTACATCCGGATAGGGTGAGCCGTTGCTCACTGCTTTTCCTTGTGAAGTGTATCAGCTCCGTTTTCTCTGCTTCGAAGGTGGATCCTGTGGCCTTAGCATATTTCTGGGTTCTCGGGATGTCGGTTCCTTGCAGGGCTTTGAAGTTCTCGTCAACCGAGTTCCCTACTCTCCATCGGAAGTAGTCGTCAATGAAGGCCGATGAGCCTCCAGTGCCATTCCCCGGTTGATTAGGGCGGAGTTGAAGAAGATGAACAGGACCGGAGAAGATGGGGATCCCTGTGGGAGCCCAGGGAATACAATTCTAGCTAAGGCCGTTGTGTATCCGTCAAACTAGATGCAGGCCCATCTGTCTGTCATGAAACTTTGGACCCAATTCCTAGCCTCGTTTGGTATTCCTTTTTCCTTAGACACCGATCTGGCACTTCCTTAGCAACTCCGTTGAAGGGATCGAACGCCATCAGCGATACCACTTTCAATTTTCTCCAGTCTTTTGTATGGCTTCAGTAAGGATGAGAAGCGCTTGCTCCGTGGTCCTCCCTGGGCGTCCTCCGAACTGACTGTCCGAGAAGGTTGTATCTTTCAGCGTAGTACATCAGTCGACTCGCCATCACGCTTTCCAGAAGTTTGCCTAAGGTGTTGAGCAGGGATATGGGTCGGTAGGCGTTAGGGACCGTGTAGTCAGGCTTTCCGGTTTTCGGAGGACCACGATGACCGCCCTCCTCCAGGCTTTGGGATGGTGACCTAGAGTGATCGCTGTCTGGAAGATCTTCGTGGAGGCTGTGGATGTATACGGCCAGATCTTCTTCCATACCAGCATGGGGAGGCCGTCCTCCCCCGGCGCCGAGGCCCTTTTAGCTCTTTCTAGTGATCTTCGGATTTCGTTTTTGGTGATTGGATTCCACGGGGTTTGTAGCTGCCGACGCTCTTCCTCAGGGTTTCGTATGGGGCGGGCTGTGGGGGAAATGTGTCCAGGAAGAGAGCTGCCTTGTCCGTGTCCTCCCTGATCTCAGCTTCTCATGTCTTTAGTGGTGGGATGTTGGAGTATAAGTCCGATGGTGTATCGCGCAGCCTTCCATAGGAGGTTTCCACTCATCGCTCCGTCGGGGAAATTCCTCCAGTAGCTAGCTTTGTCCTTTCCTATCGCCCAGGTCCACTCTCTCTTGCTCTTCTGCATTGCCGTAAACTGGCTGACGGTGAGTGGATGATCCTTTCCTCGGGTAGCACAACCTGATTGCGACGCCCGTCGTAGCTTGTTGTTCCCCTTTTGTTGTCTTTTCAGCTCCGGCGTGAACCATCGTTTGGAGTATGGGCAGGGGTTTGCTGTTGGCATCATTCACAATGGTCGAAACTGTGTTGATAAACTTTCCTACTTCCTCGTCCAGCTGTTCTGCGTGCGTGATTTGATCTTGTTGGTTTAGCTCTGTGTGGAGCCTCTTCCCTACTTCCTCCCAGTCTGTGTTTTGGTATAGTCCACGAGCCGGTGCTTGCTCCCGAGTCCGCGGAAAGAGGTCCTATTCGGAGTATGTTGCTCGGTGATCTGATCCGTAGCTTTCCGGGTATATCTGACATTTGAGAAGTTGGGTGGGGATATTGCTAAGAGTGAGGTCCAGCGTCGAGCGAATGCGGGGCTTGTTCACCGACCAATATGTGGGTGTCCCTCTTGAGAGGAGGCTGTGGAGGTTGTGGTCCCGTATGAACATGTGGAGGCTGGATGCTTCGGCTATGCGTTTCGGACTGATATTGTCGCCTCCCCACACTGGGTATTGTCGATTGAAGTCGCGTCCCATAATTATGTCTGGTCCGGCCTCTGGGTTCGCCGGGTGTGCTTGGATCGTTCCCTGCATGGCTTGAGTGATGCTGTGGAGTCTTTCTTCGTCCACGGCTGCGATTTTCTCGACAGGGGGTATATAGACGGAGAAGATGAGTATTGTTTGCGTTGGTGTTTGGAGCTGTACTGCTGTAGCGTCTGGGCTGCTGCACGGGGTTTGGCGATGGGTTGAGTCGGAGAATCGTTTGTTGATGTATATGAGGCTTCGGGGTCTCACCATCTCATCATATGTCGGTCGGTACCAGGTCTAATCTCGATGTTGGGAGAGCGTCGTGTGTTGTTGGCGAGCGGTCCTTGGACCAAGAGTATGTCAAGGTCTCGTGTTGCCGTGTCGTTTATCAAGGCTTCCATTCGTGCCCTAGATCTGAAGATGTTAAACTGTAGCATTCGGAGTAGCTCCGTCATAATTGGGGGTTGGTACTTGGGGTTGTCTGACACTCCTTGGCACCCGTGGGGTGGTTCCATTGCAATCAACGCACTGTGCTATCGATCCTGGCGGGCAGTCCCTCTTACCATGTTCTGCAGCACAATGCCCGCACCTTTGTCTTTCCTTGCAGCTCCATGCTTCGAGGCCGAGACCCTGGCAGTTGAAGCATCGTTGTTCCTTTCTTTGTATGGTTCAATACTACCAATATATCTCAGCCCAAGAAGCATGCCATCTTGTATCGCCAATTCAGCTGCCTCTGCGCTATCAAACCATATACCCAGCGATGCTGCTGCTCCCAATGGGGAGTCCTTCTTCTTAAACCATGCGATCTCTTCAATACCGAATCCTCTGCTTGCCAGATCGTTCTCGGACTTGATTTTGTGTATGCTCTGTTCCTTGTCTTCTCGTAGTCGGACCTCGTCTGTGGGGGTACGATGGACCACAACTCCGAAGCTTGGCTTAACCAGTTTGACTCCGCTCCCAAGCTCCTGACGCCATTGTTTGCTTTTGCTCGCTGTTTCCTTTGCTCTCTTGTCTTTAAAGCGGACGAGGTAGCCCATTTTGGTTGTCCCCACCCCAGCCACTTGAACGTCTCGGGTCGAGGTATCTTTCTTCAGTGCTTGGATGATGTGGGAAGAGGCTCGTGGAGCTTCCATGGAGCGCGTAAGGTTCGTACTATCGATGTTGGAATCGGATGGAAGAAACGTGGTGGTTATTCTCAGTGTTTTTTCCTTGCTTCCTTGTGTGTTTGTTCGTGCGAGTTGACTGGGGGTAGAAGAAGGCGTTGCCACGACGGTTGCCCATGACGGGCTTGGGGACTTGATCTGTTCCCGTAGGGGCCGGATTTCCCCTCGAAGGGTCTCGTTTTGGGCCGCTAGTGTTCGTTGTCCCTGTTTGAGCTCCGCTTGGCTTGTTTTCAATACTTCAATCGCCTTAGTCTGAGTTGAACCGTGCTCTTGAGGCCCACAATCAGCCAGGACACCTCCTCTCCATCTCGTCCGGTGAACTCAAAAGCGCCGGTGTGGTTGGTGTTTCCATTGGGATCTGTGTCTTTCCTAGCTCGCTTTCGTGCTGGGATAAGCTTGCGTGTCTTGTTTGTTGTTCCTTGCGGGTTGTAGAATTCTATCGTGATAGCTTCACTTGTTGACGTTCGGATTGACGCGTTCGCCTCGCGTGCCGGCGGCTCCCGCGCTTGTCGTTCGACCTCACCTGGCCACATCCTAAGGTCCAGGACCTCAAGGAATCGCTCTCTTGCGAAGCCGTTTGATTCTCTACTGTCACTACATAGATTCTTCCATCTCTCCAAATCCAAGTCTTCTCCGGGATCGACGAGGGAGCCGCATCGGTGCCCCTAATCGCCCAATAGAGATAGGATCCAAGTGATCCCTGTCTCTTTCCAATTATAGCCTGGGCGATCGACGGGAGCACGATCGAGCCCCACAGCCTGTTCGATAAGCGAGAGTCATTGACGCTGCTGTGGCGCCTACAACGCCCTCTAGAAACTCGTAGCATCGTATATTTCGTCTTAAGATAATCTTCCCCGAGAAATCTCGGAGATGCCCGTGAATTTTGATAGAATCGCTTAGGGCCGTGGAAATTGTAAGACATTCATCTCAAGATAATCCTTCGCGGATGATTCTCGTAGGTAGGTAAGCGATGTCTCTGATAAACATCTTGGCGGAACTAGATGACTGTAGGGTAATAAGATGCCGTTTTCGGCTCTCACTCTATTTATGGATTCCGAGTACTACAATTGCGCGTATGTCTCTTTGACATAGTGCACTCCGGATTGATCGCGTCTAGAGTATAATGCCTGAACATACTACAAGGCAGCATGTGTGCCTTATTCATACTTCAAGCCCATGTAGTCCGAATTGCACTACTGCAGTTCGGAATACATGAGCTTGACGTACAAGAATTCGGCATAGTTGAACTTAGAGTAAGCTGAAATTATATATTAAAATCCAAACTACTCCGGCTAATAATACAAAATTCTAGACTATTCTTCAAATCTGAAGTCTGGCTGGAAGGCTTTATCTCTTCTTCGAGTAATATTCGGGCTTTGGTATTGACCCTAGACTTGCGGCTCCCGATTCTCCTGTCGAATAAGGTCTGCAAATTTCGGTGCCCTTACGTGAACATCAATGGGAAACGGTTCGCCATTCGCGAAGTGATTGAGATTCTCATTGTCGAAAGGCTCTCTCTGAGGCTGCTGTTAGCATATCGCTTTTCCTTAACAGCAAGAAGAGGACGCCACTCACAGCCTTGAAGTCAAAGCAGTAAATTAGTCTCGACAAGAGGAGGAAGAGGCTTTTCTGGGCGAGTCGACTTCCCACACATAGCCTTCGACCATGGCCAAATTGCCAGCTCCCCTGCCATATCTCGGCTTCATGCCCGTCTAGCTATCGTTCAGGGCGAAATCGCCCGGGTTCAGCAAATACGGTAGCATCATTAGCAATGGCAGCATGATTAATGACAAAATGGGTTCCTTTGGGAAAGCAGTAACCCTCGAACTCCAGGTCCTCGGTCAGCGTATGCTCTGGTGTCCAGTCGAAGATGCGGCGCCATCGGAGCATCTCTTTGGCGAAAGCATTGATGTACGGCAGGTCTCGCTCGTCAACAATGCCGGGCAGCCTTTGTGCGTCGCTGCCACAGACATGGTCAATGGCGGCACGTGCTTTTGCAAATTTATCTGGGTTGGTCACTGATGCTAAGATGAAGATGTTAGTGGCCAAGCGTGTAGTGTCGCTCCCAGCTTCCACTAGCTGCATTGCTAGAAACATTTGATCGGTATCGTCACCATCGAATTTCCCCTCGCCCAGAATGACATCGCGGGCAAATGATGGCGGCGCAGTCCCTTGCTCGATAGCCTCTTTTAGTGGTGTCCAATAGGCGCTATAGGCATCATACGTCTGTTTGCCCATGTCCAAATATTTACGGCGCCAGAACTACAGTCCATTCGGTAACTTTGCGATTTCGGGAAAGTTGTCCCATATGTTGAAAGGTGGACCGTTGGCCAGAAATAAAGCTTGCACCTTCGCTACCTGACCCAGTTGTTCCTCATTCTTATCCGGACTTTGACCAAACGTGCACCGATGGATGACATTGTTGGAGTACGTATGATTATGGGCGTACCACTTCTGCGGGCTTTGCAGGTAATTCGCTAGAAGGGCGACACTTTCTTCTTCTTGGTATTGCTGGTATCTGGTAAGGGCTGTGCCACTTAGCAATTGGTGCATCACCTTTCGACGCGGAGCCCAAGTAACTGGGGGAAGGAGGACCGATCGTCGAGAGAGGCTAATCAGATCGCTGGCTATAGGGTAAGATGGCCGACCATTCGTAATGCTACCCTTCCGGCCATACAATCCCGCTACCAAACGATTACTGTTCAACACAACCCAGAGCTTCGAACCGACGTGAGTGGTCGTCATCTCTCCATAACTAGCAATCTCATAGGCCTTTTTCAAAGTTGAATTAGTACACTGCACCGGATGGGGAAAGGAGTTGTAGGACATACTGCAGCTTCTCCTTTGTGGTACAGAAACAGATTGCCTATCATTGGCCAGCCCCTCGGTCCTGGTGGGAGCTTCCATTTCTTTCCGGAAGGTGAAAGACGCCGGTCCACAGGTTTCAGTAATTGAAATAACCCCGCGAGTAGGAAGAGTGTCAATGAAAGGGCCACTGTGACGATGATGTCGCTGCCGAGCATCTGAGGCCAATGGTTCAAGGCGGACGACATGAAAAAGTTTCCTTAATTGGTTGATGAAGCTGATGTAAAGTATTCAGAACGTCGTGGAACAGTCTGATTAGCCATCGGGATGCTGTCTTTGTCCGAGCAGAACTTGGATGGACGGTGCTATTTATGGCGGTAGTTTGGTCGAAGTGCAATGACTAGGAGAGACCAGACGCTGCGGGGCTTTTGGCCTACAGTCGATCAGGATGGCCTAAACAGAGCGAATGCCGACGAGGGGCAGGACAAAGTCAAGCAAGGAAGAAAAGGTGGGGGTCTGAAGTGGGGAAGATGTGGAACAGACCTTTGACAACCGTGCCGTTCGGTCCGCATCTCTACGTAGCTTCTTTTCCGCTGAACACCACTCAGGAAAGCGGCTGCGATGTGGGCACAATGCAGGCAGAGTATGGGAGTCGCGCCAAAAATCGATATATCAGCCGGAGCCATAAACCCGGGAGAGCCAGGCATCTAGTCAGTCGACCGGACACATTCTGCTTTATACCAGCGACTATCTAGTGGTTCTATTCTTGAGACATTGGAAGATTTCCGGAGTGAAATGGCTGAAGAGAAAATTGATATCCATGCCTATTCTATGCCACCGTTCTATTAGGACGCATGCCTCAAGACCAACCATGGAAATCCGGATGGGATGCCTACAATCCCAGTGAGTTCGACATCGAAGACTTATAGAAGCTTGAATCCTCTGATATGAATCTGTGAATGAGTGAAGAAGCACGTCTCGAACTAATGAACAATAATTCCATTACCAAGTCCATTCTGAGCATCAGCTCCCCTGGTGTATATCTCAGCTCTATAGATATCAAATTTAATGAACGACTTTCGAGACAATGCAACGACTTCGCAAACAATCTCGTTCGTCGACATCCCTCTAAATTTGGCTTCTGGGCATCACTGCCTCTGCCGGATGTAGAGGGCAGTCTTTCTTGTGGGGATCAGTAGAGTACTAGACGGAATGAGTACTGTGGGGTTCGTCGTGGAGGCGAAAGACCTTGGGATATACCTTGGTGATCTATCCATGGATCCAGTCTTCAAGGAGTTGACTAAACAGAATGAAAGCCAAGGAGTTCATCCACCCTACGACTCCATGTTCCCAGCATATCAAATCCCTTAAAGAGCATAGCCACATGCCTTTGACTTTCCTACCTCAATATCCTATTCTAATAATGGAATTCATATTCGATAACGCACGTGCAGTTATCAACCTCTTTACTTCCAGGAGCATAGCTCGTTGTCCAGACATCACCTTTATCATACCTCACGCTGGCGGCGCATTGCCGCCTATCTTTCACGCTTCTGTTATCTTTGTAACCTGGGCCAAGTTTCAATGCTGCCAGGGCAGAGAATATCCGGGCTTTTTGGGTAGCGTTCGCGGCGCCAGAGGTAATATAGAACGAGAGACTGGCGATGGAGTAGTCATCAGATGAGTCAGGAGACAGCGAGTAGATTCCATGTTCGTCGTTCCAGAGGTGCTTGTTAATAGATCTTTCCAGCAAAGCAGATTCTGTCTGATATTTTGTAGCTGCTTCGGGATAATGCCACGAATCTTAAGAGTTTTGAGGGCTTCCAGAAGTGCGCACGAGATAGCCGAGCCTCCGCTGGATGGGCCAATGAAAATGAAACCTGGGAGGGACAGCAGACCCGTGGTGGTATCGATCTGTGACAGACAAAGCCAATCTGTTTGTAGCTGCCACTTCGACCAGGTCTCTTAAGCCCAAATAAGGTCGTTAGTCAACGAAACATAATCTGTGAAAGCTTTGAGGCTGAGAATTTGATAGTCTGGAAGATTGATTGCGTAGGACTCGATATCGCTGGTACCTACAGTGCCGAATGTGCGGCTTGACGTCGAAGGGTCGTAGCTTATGGGAGGTGAAATAGGTAGGAGCCTATTTGGTCGCTACTAGTCGAGGAAATATTGGAGGGTTCCTTTCACGAGATCGTATCTAGAAGTACTCGCCGCAATAATATTAACGGTGTGGTAGAAATCTCCAAGCCAGACGAGACGGTCACGCTTTGGTCCATTTAGACAAACGGAAGCGTAGTTATCATGTACACTATGCTCTATTATCGGATTGCTGAAAATCGTTGCTCCAGTTTTAGTATCGTAAACACATATATGCTTGATATAGGATGATCGGTCTTGCTAACCTCCGAATCCAAATGGCCCTGTTGTTGGAATAGATGAGCCTCCGATATAGTATTCAGATAGTGACACGTCGAAATTTTTGTGTCGTTTAGAAATACTGCAAGACGTTGATTAGAAGATAGAACAGTCTTGACCTGATACCCTGTCTTCTTGGAAGCCGGAAAAGGGATACTGGATGTGTCCAGGTGAAATGACATAAGAGTGGTTTGATTAACGACTGAATATCGGTATCCAAACAATATCGAATTTGCTGGTGTCAGGGACAAGTTTGTGTTGACGAATGCCGTGTCGCTCGGAAGTTAAATTCCTTGATTAAGAGGTCCTTATGAATAAGCCTACCCCACGTCAGTATGGGCTTGAGGGTCATTTTCTTACAAAAGTTTGATTCGGTATCGATTGCTGGGAGAAGCCAAGGTCTCTCACCACAGCCCAACCTAAACCCGCTCTCTCGATCTTCGAATTAAATTGCAGAGTTTAATCTCTCATGGTTGTACCATTGGTATTTATTGCGTCTCTTATGCCTCTCACGAACGTACCATCTGCACCTACATCCTATATTGATTTCTGCGTTCCTTGCTCAACACAGGCAGCACTCGTAACTACGACACCCAGTTTCCACACCTCATTTAGTAGTGCGTTGTCGCTCTCGAAACTTGTAGGTAGAGAACTGATGTCAGCTATGGACACGGAAGCTTGAACCTCACGTTTAAGAAAGTGACTGTGCCGTTGGTAAGAAGTCGGATAGATTGCCATCGCTACCCATCCTGGAGGAGATGAGCTTGTAGCTGCCCAGGTCTTGTGGCCTTAAAAGTCTCGACACGGTAAGTATTTAAAAGCGTGACCGAATATAGATACGACCTAACGTCTAACCCCCCTATCCCAGCTACCCCCCTATCCCGGCTACCTCGCTTAACCTCACCGCTACTTATACTACTCAACTTTAATAATAATTAATTATTTTATTTTTTAATCGATTTCCTTAAAATTTAAAACACGAATTGCTCTTATTATAAAGCTTAAATATACTAAATATAACGTTAAGTATACTTTAAAAGAAATAGTAAATAGTAAGTCTTTACGAAAGGTATCACTTAAGTAGGGTGTTTTAAGGTCTACTTTTTAAAGCTATAATATAACGATTTAATCATATAAAAAAGCTGCTAGCTATTTATAAAGGCTACTTATAATAGTAAAGAATCGATTAACTAATTAGATTTTAAATTAAGAGGCTTTTAGTTATAGAGTTATATACGCATAGATTCGGACTTTTAGAAAGAGGCTTCTAGCTTTTCAAAGAGATTATAAACTACTTAGTAAACACTAGATAGTACGACTTTTAGCTTGGAATCCTGTTCTTAAGATTAAAAAGTAAATATATATTAATTTTATATATATTAATTGCGCTTAGTCTGAAGTTATTAGGCCTTAGTTCTAAAAACTAGATATTCCGGTAATTAAAACTATTCTAGTTAATTAGCGATGGAATATAGACGAGGTAGGTGTTATGAAAAGTTATAGTCTTAATAAATATATTATAAGGAGTATTAAAACACGTAAGATTTAGGGAAAACAGCTAGGTTTATGTACTTAGATAATAATTATTAAGTATATCTTTGCAACTAGAGCCTTTATATTACCTTTAGTAATTTACAAGGGAAAGTTAGTATAATAATAATAGTTTCTATCTTAACTAGAAATATTCAATAATTAGTACTTTACTATTACTGAAAATAAGTGGACTACTAATACTACGACTTTAAAGTAGTTAGAAAAGGTATTTATTCCTTAGATAGAACTACGTGATTATTTAGTAAGACTCCTTATTCTAGATAGCTATAGGAGCTACGAGACTACAAAATTCCTTTAAAGGTACTTTAAGTATAATATCTACTTCTTATTCTTACTTATATATACGTTATACGTCTTATAACCTCTCGATTTAACGGTTTTCTCCTTACTTAAGCGTGTATATCGGAAAGAGCTATAAAAATTAAGTTTTCTAATTGATTCTATACTAATTGGTAAATATAACTTTCTTATTTATTACTAAAAGATATGTTAAAAAAGTATTATACTTTTTAATATTAAATCGAGGTGAAGAATTATAGGTTTATAGCTGGTATTTATTGCTAAGTCGCTAATAAGCTTTTTACTGTTAAAAAATAGTAATAAATTAATAAATCTAACGCTCTTAAAGCCTTAAGAGATATTAATATAACTCCTAGAGGTTTTTAATACTTTAATTAAGTTATAAACTCTAAAGGCTAGGAAAGATCTATACTTATAGATTCGTACTTTAATAAGTAAGTTACATAATTAACGTTTAACGTAACGTTTACTCTTTAGGAAAGTGATAAAAGGAATTAATAAGAAGAAGTATAAATTAAGGAAGGTAAATTTAAAGATTAAAGAGCTAGAAGAGAAATTAAAATACTTAAGGCTAAAGAAAAAAAGGAAGGTTTAGATTAGTTTAAATTTTAAGTTTATAATAATATGTGTTATTATAGAGGCTTAAATTGTAGCTAGAGAACGTTAAATTGTACTTAATGAATTAGAATTAAGAGGAGAATCAGACTCTATAGTATTATATATTAAAGTTGACGTTGAATAGAGTTATTAAGCCTTAAATAGGAAGTGTTGGGATTAAGCGAGGTGGCCGGGATAGGGGGGTGGCCGGGATGGGGGGGTTAGACGTTATCCGAGAACTGGTGATTCAGTCTGCTGAAAGCCTCCGAGTATTTGACTTCAAATTGAACCTTCCCTGTGGGCGCTGCAATTTTGAAGACTGGATAACTAGCAACTTCGTACCTATAGTCCAGTGTCGTAGTAGGTCGTGATTCCGACAATTAGAAAGATTTGAAGCGTTCTGTAGGGAATTGATGACTAGTGCCCAATGCTAGCCGTGTAGGTCTGAACGTATCTGGACTAATCTATGTTAGTGCAGCATTATGGGATGGACGACCCTTGCGTTCGTACGTTAAAACTCTCTCTGGTTCATCAGCTGAATCAGCATCTCGCACTGGGATAATGGCTGTGCTGCATGGGGAGTCGAGCGTGGTGTAGATTACGCCGAACCATATTATCGATGGGCTCCGCATGTTTGAAACTGATATCTTGCTTCATATAATGGACTGAGAACGAAGGACAAAAAGTCAGGCTGGGAATATAATACACAAAGATTTGGTTTCTAGGGGATCTTCCTGGTTAACACAGGCCCTAACTTGTCAACAAATCCGAAAATAGCTTCGGTGTACTGTTGAGACGAAATGGATTGGGAACCCCGCATCCCCGATACAGCGAGGTGCCACAAGTACTTACTTCGTATAAAACCCCCTTGCCAAACCCACTTTTCTTGACCAGTGAGAGCCCTCATTCAGTAGTATGATACATTGGATTGGCCCTACATATGGCAAGGAGGGATGCAAATGCTTCCGTCAAAGACGACGGCACACATCCCCTGTGCCTGGGTCGGTTGGTGAAATCTCTGTTTGCCCACCACAGAGGTGTCCTATTAATCCAATTCCGGCACTGCTCCCTAAGCTAAGGAGGGTACAGGAGTGTACCATCAGCATACTTTACTTGGTCGCTGCGAGTCTGATGCCGCCAAGCTTTCTGGAGCTTTCTCTTGTGAAAGGGCAAATGACCCAATCAGGAAACAAGAAATTGAAGAATTATACCATTTTAAGCAAAGCTTTCATTTACTCTTGGCGTAAACTGTTACCGTTTATACGAAGTACTTAGTAAAAGGTGGGCGGAGTGGGGGTGCGGGACGTTACACCGGGTCCGAATGTCGGCTTCCTGTTATCCGCCAGATCCGCCACATTAAAGTCGGAAAATCGGCCTGATAATCTCCGTCAGCCGAGAGTGCTCTCAGGAATGTGTCCCTTACTTGCTTTAAGTCTGGAATGTCTAATCATATGAGTTCGCAGGTTTGTACTATTATCTTACAACGTACCCTCCCTCGACTGGCACAGTAGAAAACTTAGCCAAATTCGCAAATATGCCATCTCACCTTG
The DNA here is from genome assembly GCA_026120085.1 of Cadophora luteo-olivacea. Classification (NCBI taxonomy): domain Eukaryota; kingdom Fungi; phylum Ascomycota; class Leotiomycetes; order Helotiales; family Ploettnerulaceae; genus Cadophora; species Cadophora luteo-olivacea. Next base: position 47,290 of record JALRMC010000100.1, read on the forward strand.
TTGCAGACCTTCGCCCGCATCTAGCTCTTGTGACAGGTGCAAGTGGGGGAATTGGTAAAGCGACATGTCTTGCTCTTTCGTCTTTGGGCTGCTCAATAGCGGTGCATTATCATTCGTCTGAAGCAACAGCAATTGCGCTTGTCGAAGAGCTCAAAGGAAACGGCGTTCGTGCCAAAGCTTTCAAAGCAGACCTTACAAACTATGACGAGGTATGATAGAGAATCGCGTTTACCACTCCACCAGACCCCCAACCTCTACTTGATCCTCTCCTTCGCCGTTCCAAACCTCGCTTACGATGCTTACCTAGGTCCACACTCTCTACACCTCCATTGTCGCTTCTCTCGGGCATCCCACAATAGTCTTTAATAATGCGGGGCTCACGCTGAAGTCTGGCATCAAAAAGATAACCGAGGTCTCCATCGACGAATTCGAGCATACATGGAAAGTCAATTGTGGGAGCACATTTCTGATAACACAGCTTTGTTTACCGGAGATGGAGCGGAAGGGGTGGGGAAGGGTCATCTTCTGTAGTAGTGTGGCAGGGTTTAATGGCGGTGTTGTGGGGCCGCATTATGCGTAACTACCCTTCTAGCAAAGTCTCTATTTTACTTGACTTCGAGAAACCAAGCTGTTGACTTCGGCACAGATCTTCGAAGTCAGCGCTGCACGGCTTAGTACATTGGCTTGCTGGTGCGTATGCGAAGGCAGGGATTACGGTCAACGGCGTCGCACCTGCTTTGATCCAGGATACGATTATGCTTCCAGGTGATAACGAGGAGCTGGCCCAGAGTAAATCACTCTTTTGTCATCTTTAGAAGAATTGAAGTACTGACTGTTCTTAGAGGTTCCAATTGGAAGACTTGGATTCCCTGAAGAGGTTGCTGAAACAGTGCTCTGGTTGGTTAAGACGGGTTATGTCACGAACAAGGTCATTGGTGTCGATGGCGGATTTCTTGTGCAATAAGTCACAGACTCAACAAAGAACGAGCTATCGCCACGGAATACTCTCCGATCAATAAGGGTGTGCTGAGTGGGCCAATCAGTTCTTTGGATGTTGCTTTCACTTCATATACGAGAAGTGCTTAGCTTTTCACCAGCAAGAATTCTCCAAGGAAGGATTAGAATTGAGCGATAAATGAAGTGCTTACCATAACCTGGGTGCTTGTAAATCAAACCGATTACCACCCTAAATACGTTCAAGGGAATGGTGAGTACAGAAATCATGAGTAAATGCGTGAACTCTTAATGTGACGAACGAGATCACTCTTCCGCGCGATACCCCTTGTACTTTAAGAGGAAGACTCAGAGACTCTGCCACCGGCTAGTTTTCCAGCATGGGCTTGAATGAAAAGGCATATTGAAGAGAGGTACTTCGGAGTGTTATATGATGTTCAGACAAGTTTTGAAATTCGTTAAACAGGTTATTTGGGAGGCTCGGAAGGCTCAGATTGCTGTTGTTGATAGCTATATTGAGAGCCGATGAAATTCTCGGTGGAAGTGTTCTAGAGCTGTAATTATGCCCGAGGAGCACCGGCTAGCGTTGGACTAATTTTAGTCCCATTCCGACTTACCGAATAACCTCTATCGCCTCCTCATATTCTCCCTGTGAGCACCCTTGCAAAGGACCAAAGTAATTAGAGTAGCGGCCATGACTGGAGCGGGAAAATTGCCATGCCGAGAGTCCCCGAGTCCGAATGATTGGGCTATGTTATCGAGTTGCGGTATGACATGTGGGCATTGTGGACATTGTGGACATTGTGGACATTGTGGACATTGTGGAATTAGGGAGAAATCGACTTATAAAAGTGGTTTTGAGGAAACTACAACTGCATTATTCCAATACCCCAGTAATAACGAGTAAGGCTACGCGCCTTGTGCTTCCCGTTTCGGTTTAAGCAGTTCATCATCTCTACTCCCTCCATATATTGCTTTCTAAACGACGACATGAGATAGGACAATTCGAAACAAGAATCGACAGATTAAATACGCAGAAAATTATCCTCAAAGCGGCGCTGTTCATGGCTGCCGTCAGATACATATATTCGTGCACAAGTCACAGTGGTGCTTCTTAAGATCAAGCACTAGCTGCTGAAAAGTGCGGAAATCGAGCAGCTGAGAGGAGCCTGAGTAGCTCATATTTATCAACTGCTATTCTTGTCACTCCACCTCTCGTTTGGCAATATAAGTAAACTGTTCTAATCATAGGATCACCTAGCCACAATCACGGCAGTCGTGTAACCAGCGGTGTGGGAATTTCATGATTACTTGTGGATCAGCTTGTGAGTGATGGCGAAATTCTTAGGCTGCTCTTCTACCCGTTTAAACAGCCGGGCGTCTCAAGCCCCGAATGCTGCGTGTGGTGGAAAAATCAAGGCTAGTCCTACATATTTGACCGACGGCACCGATATCCGAAGTCTGGTCGGGCTATGAATCAGTTGTGGGACAGATAAGGTTTTAATGATGTACTGCTATAGGGAAGCCAAGGGAAGCTCTGGAACCTTAGGCTTAAGAGGGTAGTATACGCTCCTGGACACACGACTGATCTGACGAGCGAGTAGCTATTTGCTGGTACTCTTAGGCAATCTTCAAGTATCTTGGGTATTTAATTATAGCCTCCTAGTTCTTTATTATAGCATAATACAAAATAAACTATTCTTGATTTATCAGAATCTAAAGTTTCGATATTTATCCATGATTGAAGTAGATTACTATTTTATAAACCTTATCAACAAGTTTGCATAAGTACGCCACTAGATACAATCAAGTTTTGGACAAGGCGGGCTGTTGTATGATGGGAACGCTCCGCTTCAGATATGAGCCTTGGCTCATCGGTGATGGAAATCCGTGATGCCTATTATAATAACTCTCTCCACTCTCTCTCTCACTGATCACCCATTTCAAAATATCAAGCAAATTCCAAAAGTTCCTCAAGGCAAAGATGACTTCAACCCAAGAAAATTCGACCTTTGCCAAAGCAACGGCAGTAAGAGCCCTCTCTTCTCACATGTACGAAACCATTTTCATGGATGATTGGTAATTGGCTCAGGTACGTGGGTTCTAGCAGCAGTATTAAGCTTCCCCCAAACCGCCACCTGCCTCGCAAGAACGACGTTATGGTTGGAGCATAAGCCGCGACAGGCGATGTCAATATTCTGTACTTGGGTTCTGAACAGGACTGACAACGACACGTGCCTCCTCGTCAAACTAGCATTATGCTCCTTTTAGTTTCATTTGAGAAGGATCTGATGCAATCGAGCCAGCCTAGATATCCTATCAAGTGATTATAATTCGGTTTATAGTCATTTTGAAAGATACAAAGTTTTTCTTTTTGGAATGACGGGTCTTCATGCCTCTATGGAGCCCGCAAGTCTCTCCATCTACTCAAACACGTTGTCTGTTTCTGTTATTGCCACCTTTCATTATCCCACTAACCCCTCAGTCCCTAATGGAGGCTATGTAACAGCAACATTCATTCAAGTCGCCTCTAAACACTTCAGCACTACGCTTTCCTCACAGAACCAACCTCATACAATTGCCTTGCACCTCGATTTCGTCCGACGTACCTCTGAAGGCCATGCACTCTTCACTGTAAAAGATGCTAAGCTCGGTCGCCAGGCTTCGGTAATTCATATCACTTTATCCCAGGTAGTACTTCTCTTTTTGGAGCCATGACTTGTTCTCTGGCAGTTCTAAAGATCTGGTTGCTGAAAAGGCATTCTTCTTTCCATTCTTCCTTTTCCGAACGCTTCTAAAGCAGAAATCAGCTAATCCTTATACAGGAAGGAAGAGAGGAAATCATCGGCTCCATCACACAAGGGAACATCGATAATGAAGACGGAGTAACCTTCACCACCGACTATGCCCTCCATCCCGCTCCATTACCAGTCAACCTCGCCTTGCTACCCACAGACCAAGATGAGCACTGGACCATCGCCCCTCCACTTGCATTTCCAGAATTTAGAAAGGCAACCCAGAAAACATTGTTCTACCTCCCTCGATTAGGACAGCAGAAAAGATCTTCAGCCGACGAATGGGTGAAACTAGCCACCGGAGAGAGGTGGACCAATGCTTCAATCGGGTACTTGGCTGATACGTGGCCAAATCCTGTCGAAGCTTTCATTGAAGCAACCAATTCCTACCATGTGAAGCATCAGAAACAGGGCGAGGGAAAATCCCTGCCGTCCAAGTTATGGTATCCGACATTACTGCTCAATCTCGAGATGAAGAAGTCGTTGCCGGAGGAAGGCGTCGACTGGTTGTTTTTAAGGGTCGACAGTAAGCAAATTAAGAAAGGACGCTTGGATCTCGAAATCGTGATAATGGATGAGGAAGGAGATATCGTGGCTCTGAGTCATCAGATTGCTTTTGCTGTTTCGGTCGAGCGGAATCTTGCTGCACGTAGAAGCAGTACGACGAAGATATAGAGTCAGGATGTGATTGGTATAGAACTCTACAGTTATCGTACTGCGGAACCAACACTGGCTGATGCGAGTGTAAGAATGTTGAGCATAAGGCTTTTGATGAGTCACATCGCTGCTGTAACGGTCCTTACTTTTCATGGAAGAACCTTTTCCACTCCTCTAATTTCAACTTCCGATCTTCTGCCTGTCCTCTGCCCTTCTCCAATGTCAAAATTTTCGTCTCGATCATTGTGATCAGGTCCAGTACTTGCTGCCTATCGTGCATCCAGCTGCGTCCAACCGATAGTGCCCAGTGCATCACAACCTGATGCGGAATCCATTAAAGCGACCCTACCTCCAATGTATCAACGCACAAGTACAGCTTTGAAAAGCGTGGAGGTCGCCGCTGCTGGCGGCGAAATAGCGAAATATCGATCAATCGTCTCAAACTTCTTAGCGCGTCAACATCTTTCTATGTCTCTGCCTTCATCCGCACGTCTCTACTCTCCCTAGACGAGAAGTCCGAGTTTTTCTGAGCATGTCTAAGTTTCTTCCCATAGCGTTAAGTCTTGCATGGAAATAGGTGGTTTTGAAAAAGGGAAAGAATTTTTTTAGAAAGTAGGTAGTATACGACGAGATTATAAAAAGCAGGGCCAGCTCATGATACTTAGGTTAGAGTTGATTGTAATAGACTGTTTCTAGTACCCGTAAGATTCGGGGGGCTGCCAAGTAGATATGGGCGTGGGTACTTGGAAGGGAAGAAGTGAGGAGTGAGACGAGAATAAGACTCTCTGGGTACATGATCCATAGTACCTGGATCGAGGTGCGTGGTGAAAAGAGATGGGGGTGTGAAAATAGCCGAGATCTGGTTAGTAGACCCTTAAAACAGCGACTAAAACCCTTGAAAACAGTAGCCTACTAACTGTTTTATTGTTAAATGGAGTATTAAAAGTATTAAAAGTATTAAAAGTATTAAAAGTATTAAAAGTATTAAAAGTATTAAAAGTATTAAAAGTATTAAAAGCATTAAAAGTATTAAAAGTATTAAAAGTTATTGAAACTTCTTTAATTAAACGAAAGCGTATTAATAATTAAATAATAAGTTAACAAAATTTATACTAAATCTAATAACTAAACAGTTACTAAAACCGCATGTAAGGTATTTGTTAAACCTCCTTAATAATATAAAAACACAATAACTAAAGACGCTTTTATAACTAATTATAATAACAGAATCCCATTGTTACAGACTAGCGCTGGAACAGGTGACATAGCCCTGAAGCTCGGCAGATAGTTGGGATCACTGGACCTTAACTTTATATAGAGAAGTTATAAGTCACGTAATTAGGTTATAAGATGAATTATCTGAATTTATAGAGTTTAAATAATAATTCAAATAATTCAAATGATTTAAAAGTAATAAAAGTTCTATATAACTCGAGATAGCTTCTTACTTAAATAAAAGCTTTATACTTAACTTAAATATAATATCTTTATATATACTTAGTAACTTATAATAGTTATTAGTTTTAATTAGTAATAGTATCCTTACCTATTAACTAACTTACTTTCGTATTCTCGAGTAACACTAGCTTAACTATATATTATACTTTAAGTATTATATTAATAAGTATTAGTGTATACGTTAGATTAACAATAAGTTTTATAGTTAAAATAACTCTTATATTATTCCTTTTAGAAAGACTAGCACTAGTTAGAGAAATTAATAACAACTTTAAGTATAAGTTTATTAAGGCTTTTAATAGCGAACGTAACTATTTTTATAGGTTTTTACTTTAATTATAACTATATATTAAGTTTAATAAAAACCGCTTTCGATTCGAAATTCAACAAGTTTTTTAAGTAGTTATATTACTTAAAGGAAAAGCTTTAAATTAGATCAAAAGATTTTTAAAAAACTACTTTATATAAAGTAATAAGAATAGAGTTATTAATAAACGAAAAGCAGAAAATTTTATTATTAAAATCTTCAATACTTAAGAAGGATTTATTACGAAAATTAAAGTTAACTTTAGAATTATAAATAAACGTAAAGAAGTAAAACAAGCTATCAAAGCACTTCGCTAGAAGAGGTTAGCAATTACTTACACCTAGGACTTTTAACGCTACTTTACTTGTACGAAATAAGGAGATAAGGCACTTAGTTACGCCTATTATAAGAGGCTAAAGGATTTCGTTAAGAACAAACTATTATAATATAGTAGTATAATAGATACTCTTAAGACACTTATTAAAGTCGCTTGTAAGATTAATAACAACTAGTATAAGCGTAATATAAAGAAGAAAAGAAAGTATAATCCTAACTACAAGAGAATAAATAAAAGAAGGAACTAGGGGAACTACTTTAAGAGATACAAAGACTTTATAGAACTTAACGCTACTTAATAAAAAGAGTCATTACTATAGCAGCGAAATAAACATATATAAGATTAAATATATTTTAATTATAAGAAGCTAAGCTACTTTACTAGGAATTATAAGAGTAGAGGAAGATACTTTTAGAATTTACTAAGGAAACAATTAAATACTACTATTTAAGGAAAAAGGAAGTATAATTAAAAATACAATAGATTAATAATATTTCACGTTATATAAGTATAAGAGGACGCAGCTAAGGAACTAGCTAACGTAACTCAAGTACTGAGTATTACTAAAACTTATAAAAAAGAAAGGTCTAGTAATAATAAATAAATAAATAAGGTTTCTATTTCAAATAGCTCGGAGATATTACTAGAAGACTACTTTATTTACTTTATTACTAGTAAAGAGAAACTAGTCTAAATAGTATACTAAGAAGTAGAAGTAATCTTTAAATAAGAACTAGAAGAAGTTAAAAAGAGACTACTTACCTTAGAAGAGACAAATAAGATATAGAGGTTTATCTAACATTAGAAAGTAGTAAAAGATATATACATAGAGTATATAATACGAATTCACATTATCACGTGTAGATATAATAATAGTTACAGTGAAAATAATATTATGATTAAATAAAGCTAATAATATATAGAGGTATTTACGTAGAATATAGAATATATATAAGAGCTAAGGAATAAGCTTATAGTTTACAGATAAGTAAGAATCGAATATAAAGAAGAGATACGTAAATTTAATAAAGTAAAAGATATTATAATAATGAATTACCTTTAGTATATGGAACTCGTATAATCGTTCTATTAGAACTACGTATATATAATTTATTACTCTAGCAAGATTAATAGAGGCTACTAACTTAAATAGAAAGAACTAGTATTCTTTAATAATAATAAACTAGTTATTTCTCTTAGGGAGTTACTAATAGCACCTGAACCTTTAAAAAACTAGGAGACTTTACTAACGATAAGCTACTAATAATTGTTTATAAAAAGCTTAAGACCTTATATAACAAAGAGTTATATATAATAAGAAGAGGATAGTAACTCTTCCTAACTATTTATATTAATAGAATAATACTTAAGCTATAATAAACTCTAAAGCTATAAGAAACTTCATAGATTATCAGATAACTCTAAACAACAGGTTTAAGTTAGTTAGGAAAAAACGTTTATATTATCTATTCGTATTAGATAAGGACACTATTAGATTATTAAATAGATAAGTAACTCTTTAAACTAATAAGCTAATTATAAAAATATTACAAGAATATACTAAAGATATTAAATTCGATATTACTAACCTTAGAACTTATAAACTAGTACTAAGTATACTATAGTTATCGCTTTATAACTCTACTATAGACTAGTAGAAAGAACAAATCACTTTAGACTATTATTAGTATAGAAGCAATTATATAATACTTAACTAAGATACGGATATCTTAAAGTAAGAAGAGTTATATATAATTCTTTTAACTATTAAGGACCTTACTTAGGCCTCTATACTAAAGCGAATACTAGTAGCGTATAAGGAATACAAGTTACTATTCCTTAAAGGACCTAAGAATAAGGCCTTTTTAAAGTATTAATTATAGGATTACAAGATACTCTTAGAATTAGGAAAAACGCTTAGCTTCGAACTAATATATTAGTAATTCGTAGTAGAGCTATAACACTTGAAGGAATATATAGATAAAAACTTAGTAAAGGGTTTCATATGATTATCTACTTTATCTGCTGCTAGTCTAATATTATTTATCTTAAAGAAAGACGGAAAACTCCACTTATATATTAATTATTATATACTTAATAGTATAATTATTAAAGATAAGT
>JALRMC010000101.1:0-51985 GCA_026120085.1 Cadophora luteo-olivacea
CCCCCCCCCCCCCCCCCCCCCCCCCCCCCCACCGGATCATACCGAGCTCCGCAATCTTCTCATCGGATCCAGCCTTGGGAATTTGTCTTACCGTAACTTCCTCGAGAACCTCAGCGATGATCAAATCACCAAGATCTTGGGTCCTTGTACCGCAAAGCAGAAGTCGGAGATCTTGTCTTTCGCCAAGAAGGTCCCTTTGGGCATCTTGTTCATGACAGGTGCGCCTGGCACTGGCAAGACGACAGCCCCCATTCAGTTGATCAAACCTGTGCTGCTGCAGGAGAGATTGTTGACGCTCATGCGTCTAACCCGATCAGAAACTGCTATTACGCCTTTGGACAGACCAGATTGAATTCAAGGTCCTGCAATCAGTCGACACCACAAACGTCCAGGAGTACCTGGACAAGTATGTCACCAAGATTGCTGACAGTACGGAAGCTCCGTCGAAGCCTTTGCATCCATCTCAAGCCAAGCGTGAGAAACACCGAGAGCAAGTTGGCTATGACTTTTCTGTCTCTGCAGCCGGCACAGTCTGTAAGGTTCTTGGTCTCATTGAGACGAAGAACACAAACCTACTCAAATTGCGCCAGGACGAGGACAAGTATGCGAAGTTGAAGGCAATCATGCTCAAGAAGGCTTCAGATCGCACAAAGGACGAGTCGAACGACATCAAGAAGGAGGCAAAGAAGATGATTGATGACATTCTCGAGGTTGCTGATCTGGTCTTCTCAACTACAACAATCGGAGCCACCTTTGGCAAGGAGTTTAGAGATCGGTGTCACCTTGTTGCAATTGATGAAGCTGTTCCCTCTACCGAACTCGGGATTCTCGCTGTTTGGAAAGGTGGGAAGCAAAAATTGATCTTGGCCGGTGATGTCCTCCAACCCTCATTTCCGACAATGCTCGTTACCCAGAGTCAGGTCGCATATACAACCCCTTCTCGTACAAGGGCAAGAAGACCCTATTACATAGACTAACGGAACTCGGCTGGCCTGTCTGGGATCAAAGACAACAACTCAGATTGGCACCTGGTATGTTTGACTTGGTCAATTTCGTCATCTACCGCAAGGATATCACCTACCTTGAAAGCCTCAAATCGCTGATGAGCGCTTCGCTCTTGGACGAGCCATTCGCGATTGGGCACAGACATCGCACGTCAAGGGTTTGGGCTCACAAGAGCCCTTCCGTTCCATCAAGCCATGTCCCAAGGCAACCCTGACCCCATTCGCCGTGAATGTCAAGAGCTCATACTGCTACGTCAACCCTCGAGGTACCTCCAGAGGTAACACCGCAAACGTCCATTTCATGCTGAATACATCAAGTCCGCTCTACAAAACATTCCAGGCTTGTCGCTGAAGAATATTCTCCTTGTGGTTCCATATTTGGAGCAGTAGAACTTGTACCGCAAGATCAAGCTTACAGATGGATTCTGGGCTGATCTCCAGATATCCACAGCCAACAAGGCACAAGGTGCCGAGGAAGAATTCATTTGTTATGACGGAACTGCTGCCGCAAACATGGGCAAATCTCCTTCGACACTTTTGTGAACTCGAACCTCACACCTGATTAGGCACTTCGGCAAGGCGAAGATGACCAAGAGCAAACACATTGGTCATATGCTACAAACCATCCTCGTGACATTTAAATACACTATTTTGAAAGTCGCTTTCCCCTACATCCACGGCACATATATCTTCCACAAGCTGCATCAGACCCTACTCGTGACCCCAAGCCAGCTTCGCAGCAGTTGGTGGGAGGCCGGCTGCGAGAACGGTTGACGTGAAGGGATTTGATTGGGGACCGAGTCTTGGGAGCAACTCGAGCTCCGCGGTGTCGTCGTCCATAACAGATATGATTGGGTAAAGATGCGATCTTATTGTATTAATGGCTCATGTGTGGTTGGTGAAAGGAATGTTACGTTTGGGCCACAGGACATTGAGAGGTTGAGAGCTAGGATAGCTCCCCACTTCCATATTTGGCACTCACGGCTTCCAACTCGCCCAGGTGGTACCTTTCACAGTACTCCAGAAGAGCGCGACCTTCAGCCATGAACCAGATCTGAGATCCAATGGGCTTGGTGAACAAGACCCTCTTGTGATGAGTCTCATCCACACAGAGTCGAAATGTCAGCCCAGCCTGGTATGATGGACCGAGACCGTTGGCACGAACCCAAATATATTCCTCACATTTTCTGCGCCTTAAGCGGAGAATGATCATCTTCTGGCTCCCACTCGTCAGTGAAAGTACACAGGCTTTTCCTTCCTCGAGGAAATCCTTCACGCTTGGCCGGGAGAGCAGGCCGACGAAATGGTAAATGTGTACCCCTCTCAGGCTCTGCGTAAGCTTGTGTACCTGTGGATGGCCACTCTTCAGATTCAGCAGTAGACTAGAACCGTGTTCTCCAACAACCATAAACCATGCTAGAGCTACGAGCTGAAGGACATCCTATTCTTGTAAAGACTTCCTTGTCAGCCATTGAGTGTTGCATCGTGCAGGTCCCACCAAAGAGTCTCGTCTCGGATCATGCTTGAGCGATGCGAGATATTTGCAATCATCATGTAAATAGCCACTCCTCCGATCCACCTGGACTACATGCTACTATCACCTGTCGCATGATTGCAACCAGAATACTGATGTCCTCCGCAACATTGCATTTGACAATATCCGATATGCGGGCAGACAGCCTAGATGATTCTCCATCACAACATCCCTGCCCTCGGGAGGTGTATGATCAGATCTAATGGCGGATAGGTCTCGGGCTGCCGCGTATAGGTACTCAACAGTATATGGGACTGCGGGTCGATGAGGAACGTCAGGGAAGTCATCTGCGAGGGGGTGGCTGTAGAAGTGGGATTGCGCAACTCTGGGATCACGTTCTCCACCTCGGGTCTGTTATTCTTCAAATACGAGACCAGTCCCTTCTCTATAGTGGGATCGTGCACACGCTTCTCTTCGAGCGGCCTTACTTCAACATCGAGGTCGTATCGGACGTGGCGGGTGTGTCGCTGGCTAGCGCACTCAAGAACATCGTAGCTCTTAGCGTCGGTTTCGTCGCAGGACGCCGCTGGGGCAATAATGCTATGGCCGCAATAATCCGTCTGGGCTTGCTCGAGATGCTTCGCTTTGGACAGAATTTTTTCCCGGACTCCGTCGACCCTCAGACATTCACTCGGCAAAGCAGCGGCGTGGCGGACCTCATCGCGTCGTGCATGGGCGGGCGCAACTTCCGCTGCGCCAAGCTGGTAGCGGAACGCAACGTCAGCCTCGAGGAGATCGGAAAGAGCGAAATGAACGGGCAGGAGCTTCAAGGCGCAACGACGGCAGAAGAGGTCTACAACTTCTTGCAGCAGCAAAGGAAGACGGAGGAGTTCCCGCTCTTCTCCTCTACCCACGGTTCGTCTCCTTCGTCCTCCGTAGTTCCTCCGAAATTCTCTACAGCCTTTCGCCAGAATACAAGACTCTCGATCCTTGCAATACCTTTGAAGAATTGGTTTGCGGAGGTTGGGATGATCATCATGATCTTCGGCCCGATCAAGGAGATGCATTCACTAGGACTGTTATGAGTGAGAATTCTCAAATGCTTCTCAGAGATATTCTGGAGGCCCTATACCCAGGAGACTCGAAGGTTTGTGCTCTGATATCCTAAAAGAGGCGAATGCTGATTGTGATCGTTCTAACATTCCAGCTTTTCCCCTACACAGCTGCTCGAAACTCTCTCATCCGTTGACTAGCAGAACTTTGGCAAATTGAAGGCTGCATATGATGCATACATGGACGAAGATACAATCAAGAAGGCGGGTGCGAAGCCATTACTTGATATCATCCACAAGGTAAAATTAGTCTGAGTAATACTTCATCACCATTCTCAGATCATGAGCTAACTGCTATCTAGGAGAACAATTTGGAAGATTTTGGAGAACTGCCAAGGACTTTTCTGATTTGATAACCCTTACCGAAGGTTCCTCTTGGGACAGATTCCTGAAACGCCATAGTTGAATTATATACATGTTTTAAGTATCTGGAGTATTATACACATAACTTTCTTCCGTAGCCAGCATTCGTCTACTACCAGCGTTCCTCAACCGCCAGGAGAGCTACACACAGTTACACACGCGGAGGTCTTTCAGCGTTGGGTCCCTTCAAGGCATCCCATCTTAAGCAGACTGACGTTCTTGGGCTTACGCAGGTGCGCCATACAACAATGGAAGGTTCTCCCCAAAGAAACGTTCTCCATCTCCGTCCACCGGCACTGATAACTTAGTTCGCGCTTGAACCTCTGGCTGGCGGAACAGCTTCAAGAAAGCCTCACTATCATCAAGAAGACTCTGGGGCGATGGCCTCGTGGCAACATTGATAGCCTGCTTCCCAGCGCTGATTGCATCGAGCGAAAACAGTGCCAATCTCGACGTCAAACTTGCCACGTATCCGTTCATCTCGGCCGAATTATCGAAAGCCTTGTTGATCCAACCAATCCTCTCGGCATCTTGAGCGTTTATGTCCTTGCCACTCAGCATATACTCCATCAGGAACCCGCGATTAACATTAGCAGTCATCCACTGAATTCCCCCTACTCCTGGGATAAATCCAATGCCAACCTCTGGCTGGCCGAAGAAGGTATGCGTCTTGGTGGCGAAGCGCATGTCGAATGCCATAAGAAGTTCGTTTCCACTTCCACGGCAAACACCTTCGACGAGAGCGATCGTGGTTTGGGGGAGGTTGGTGAGGTTGTAGGAGAGCTCGATAGTTTGGTTGATTATTGTAGGATCTGGGAGTTCTAGGTTAGCTTCAAGACTTTAGTAAATATGGGCTGAACATACTATCCAAGCTGAACCCCAGATCAGCATGAGCTATGAAGTACTTTGGCACATCACTCTTGAACACCACAACTTTAGTTTCATTGTCGACTTGGAGCTTTGAGACTAGATCTGTCATATCATCGGCGGCTGCTTGGTTCCAGAGATTGATCGTGGTATTAGGGAAGTGGAAGGTCACTTCGAGGATTCCGGGTTTCTCTTGCGAAGTCAGCAGGGCTTTGTATTGAGGAAGCTCAAGCGCGGAGGTAAATGAGACGATTGTCGCCAAGACCAATTGAAGATGGATGGGGGAAAACATGGTAGATCGTGGAATTGCCAGAGCTTGAAGATGATCCGTTGGTTTAACGAAGAAACGACACGTTCGAGAAAACACTTCAGTTATATGCCTCACCTTGACTCGAATATTCTTTGCCTAATACCATTGAGAAGCAATTTCCGTTGTCTCCGTTAGATTAGCAATCGCATTTCGAGCGATGATGCATGCCAGCTAGAGACTAAGTGATGTAGCTGTGTTAATGAGAGTTTAGTTACTGACTCGACGATATTCAGGGGTTTTCTGGGGCAAAGGGTCTCGGGTGAATACCCGCCCCGATCAGTGGCTCAGCTAAGCAATAGGGATGTTTCGGTATGCCCCAAAACTAAGATTTGAAAATAGCTCAGCTTGAACTGAAGCTTGATACTACCATTTCCCGAGTTAAACAGTGGGCTTCTAGACGGTAGCCCAATCAGCAGTGTTTAGTTGAAGACAGATAAACGTCTGTTCATGTTCAGCCTACAGCAAATGAAATAAAGAAATTCAGTAGGACTTACTTTGAGCTCAGACGACTGTGTAAACGGTACTTAGGAGGATCAACTGAAAAGCCTGAGTAGGGGTAAGAGGGGGTGTTTCCTAGATTTTGATGCAAAGGGGTCCAAAAGATTTGGAGTCGAAGATATTTAAGGTTTCTGATCAAGGGTCCTGTTGCATGCTTCCCCCATTGGGTTTGATCGGGAGAACCCAAAGCCGACTAATCAGCAGGCCTTAAGAGGCTTAGGACACGAGTACTTCTGGTATTTGGCTAGGTCAACACCAAGGAATTGGTATGGATACTAAGGCCCGAAAGCGTGTTTGCACTTGGCGTTGAGCTTGGCGTTCTTGTGTAATAACTTTGTCCAAATTTCCACAGGAGTAAGAAGAGTTATCTTACTCTTCGAGAAATAATATTGAAGAAGATGATCGTCGCCTCTAAGTCAAGCTACGACGATACTAAACAAAGTCTTTCTTGGTTGCTATACTCACCAGATAGAGTTGCGTGAGACTGTATTACAACGTGGAGCCTTCTCATACACAGATTAGGGTCAGAGGAAGTGAACACAGACAGCGTCTAACTTCAAGCGAAGCGTCCAATACTTGAGATGCCTACCTTGACAATACGGCGTTGTAATTCACGACAGCAAAAGCTTGTAGATCAAGTGCTTTGGCACTACTGTGGAGGATGGAACTTAGTTATAAAGGCAGGTAAATTAGGCAAATATTACAAGTTACACTACTGAACATATACAAGCTCGTCCCTGATCACAAATATAAATAAAGAGGTTAATGCTCGCCGAACGACTAGTTCAAGACCGCTCAATTCCAAGACTTTAATATCGTAGACCCCTCGTCAATACCAGCAAGCTTTAAACTTTGTTCCTAAAACATCTTTTGCTTTTACTCATCCCTTACTTTTTTACTAGAAACTTTTAGCTCGCTCCTATTTAAATAGATAGCCTTAGGATACTCCCCTAGTTCCTTCTTATTAGACGCTACTCGTAGTGAGTCCTTACTAGACTTCTTTAGCAACCGCAGAGATCTATTAGGACTAATCCAGACTATAATACCCTGGAAAGAGTCGTAATCTAAGATATGATTTTGAGAATCATAACACTATTCCTGGTGAGTTTAGTGCCTCCTATAAGACCAGGGTCGATAGCCAGGATAGAGATATTAAAGAGATTAAAGTCAGTATTAAGTCGGTACTAGAGCTTATATTTGTATTTTATCAGTACAATGTATTATACGGATAAGATTTTCGCTTATATGAACATAACGAGTATAGTCTTACTAGTACTATAGCGAATAGCCCCAGCCTTCAACCTATCATCGGTAAACTCAATACCCCGGGCCTAGGCGTTTACGTACCTAAGAACTATTTAATACTCTTCCTTTCCCTAAGCCCCTACAGTTCCATTTGCTTTATCATACGAATTATAAACAGTGCTCGAAACCATGAGAATCCTCCTATAGTTCTTATCTATGCTTCGTAAGATTAATAGTACAAATAGGAAGTTTACTAAGTAATTCAGTCCGAAGTGAGTCTTATATCTATCCTTCGTAAATATCTACAGCTCTATCGTACTCCCATTGGCTTCCTAGAACGCAGCATTAAGAACCACTGCTCGCAGGGGCTCCAGTGTTCTATTTGCGATGCGGGAATTGATGTCAGCTGCGACGCTGCGAATGTTTTGCAAGCTGGAGAGGTCTGCAGGAAGTGTTTCTGAGGTATGGGATGCTGGAGCTGATCTCAGAACACCCTTGAGGTCGTTTGCTGTGGCAGGGTTGCGCACGAGGTAGAGACCTCGGTATTAACTGCCGTAGGTGGATTTGATGAAGTTCGACACAAAGGCGCTTCCTAAGCCACCATTGGCACCAGTGATGAGGACGCTCCCTTTTAATCCAGGCATGATAACTGCTGTAGTAGGATTGAGATCTGAGTGGGAACAAAAGAGGGATGGGTAATAATGCCGTGACTATCTGGAGCTGATAATGTATTCAGGAAAAAGAGTTTCTGAAACTTAGGTCACGAATCCTCTAGGCTCGTGTACACTACTTTCAGCACTGGCCTGGGCCTTTACGCTACAGCAGCACGAACCCTTAGGTCGGGTGCAAAGTACCTGTCCAGTACTATCTGTCCAGGGGATGCCGAAAACAAACAGATTTTTGTCATAAGAATTTCCCCTAGACATCCAGGTAATAGCTGCGGGCCACACATACATCCTTGCCTAACATGCTGAAGGGCACGAATGCCTGATACGCCGTGCACACATTCAACGATTCAATCCCGCTGGTAAACCGCGAGCGGTCAGGAAATAGATTACTGATCATCTCCGCTAGCTTCGGTAAACTTGGCTACTAACGTCCCTAGGCCAGGTCGGAGCTTAACTTAACACCATCTGAACATTTAGGGTTTCCAAAATTCCCTGAGAATTTCAATTTGATATCGAGTCGGGTGCAAAATTGGGCCGCGACCGGTATGAGCGGCGTGATTGATCAGGATGATACAAACCTTCGGCACTGTATCAGTATTTCACGATGTTGCTTCATTTCTAAGCAACTTGATCACATAGGTGTGACCGCCAAGTGACGCCTTGGACGATTCATCAGTCTATTAATTATGCGGGAACATTGTGCTCCTGGTGAAGGTTTGTTCATTTCGTTTTCGTCTGTTAAGAGTATATTTCAGGGGACAATCAATCCACAAGCAATTCAATTCCTTCAATATGGCTGAGAAGATCATCACTATCGTTAGAGTAACCGAGAAATAGGTACTTCCGTACAGTAATCTCTTGTCTTAGTGGCTTCCTCCCTCATCCACCCTTAAAGTCAAATCCATCACGTCGTAATTTACTGCTCAACAATTCAGACCCCGAATTTGACTGGATGAACATTTTTAACTACTCTACTGTTCAACTGGCAGATGCCCTCAACCCAGGTCAAGCAAACGCCGACAATTTCGACATCTCCACTTTTGCCGCACGAGGGGGGAAATTTATCCACTATCACGTACTAGCAGATGGGCTCATCCCCGATAGTGCAAGCATTGATTTCTACAAACAGGTGCTCTCCGCCCTCGTTCCTAAAGGTGTCGAATTCGGCAACTTCTACAAATTCTATCTCATTCCCGGAGCGCAACATTGCGTCGGTTCAGTTGGGGATGCGCCATGGTATATTGGGGGAGGCAATCAGCCGTTCTCTTTGGGTGATACCGTGCACGATGTCCCTGGGTTCGAGGACCCCAAACACGATGCCGTGTTGGCATTGATGGAATGGGTGGAGAAGGGTGTGGTGCCGCAGGGGCTTATTGCAACGAAGTACGTAGATTACGTTGTCAAGAAAGGCGTTGATTCGCAGAGACCACTTTGTCCGTATCCGGGGAAGGCGACATATAGCGGGCAAGGGGACCCTAATGCTGCCAAAAATTGGGTTTGTCAAGAGTTGTGTGATTGATATGTGTCAAGGACGACGCTGGAGTTCTATTCAAAGACAGCAATTGTTACTTTAATCCGTAAATTCTATAGAGAGGACAAATTGAAACCTTTAGCCTCTTTCGAGGGCCCAAAATCAATAGAATTCGCTAGTTGGTTCATGAAGGTCATGAATTTCTTGAAGTTTATTGAGCCCTAGCTTGAATTCGATGATCAGATGCCAGTGATAGGATATATGAAGAGTAAGCACTAAATTCGCCTAATTTAATATTTCAAGGTTCGTTCAAAAGACTCAATGAATTCAATCTCAAATCTCAGCCCTTCGCCAGCGGCCCTCCGCCTCTGGGGCCTTTCACAGCTATCATGAATTCAAATCCCTCATTTATCTTCCTGGAAAGGCATGACCAGCTCCCAAACCTTCTCAAACCTCCCTTTCTCATCCCTCTCCCCCATAAACATCAGTTCTACTTTCTCTTCCTTTGCATCACCAACCTGCCAGCTCACTATCATCCGCACAGCCACATTCTTTCCTTCTTGAACCAGCATTTGCACTGTTGCAACCCACTTCTTGCAATTCGCACGGAAAAACGTGACTTTTTCAACGGTTTGTTCGAAGTTCGTGCTGTCTCCTCCGGCTTGCAAGCGCAGATAGTTGGGAGACAAGGTGGTTTCACAAAAAGCTCGAGCTTCAGATGGAGACCCAATGAAGACGCCGCTCAGCCACAATTCAAAGGATTGAGGGGTGAAGGTTTGTGGTAGAGTGGACATGTTAAAGGTGTGGTAAAGATCCGGTAGGTTACGTGGTGTTTTGCGAAGATTGAGCAGGTATTTTATTGTAGGGCTATGCAGTGAAGACGAAATTTCAATAATTTTGAATGCTTGATATCTCAACTAGAAGAGGAGCCAATGGCTTCTTATATATAAATATATATATCGCTCGATGTAAATTCATTCACTAACCTCTGCAGTTAAGGTGTCTTCAATCCTCAATACATAAACTTTCAAAGAGCAACCCCAGTCCTTGTTTTGGACTCTTTTAAACGGTGTGATAATTGCACCACCGCCGAACGTAGTTGCCTAAGACGCAAAAACATCTGATTAGTGACTGTTTAATTAACCCTTTCCTGACCTACGCGTAAATCGATGGCCCTAAGTAAAGAGCAGTTAAGAATAGTAACTAGGGTGCTAGAGCGGTCAGAAATTCTAATCGCGAGCTAACTACATGCTTTGAGTAGGTACCGCGGTGAAGTAATATCTTTTTGGCCATGCTCTAAATAAGCCTCGGAAGGCTGAGACAGCGTGAATAGACCAGTAACTTAAGGACAGTTACATGAGAGAGCCTCGGCAGGATAACGCGAAGCAAAGGCGTTCTACTCTGTTCGTTATCAATTATCAATACTCACATTCGAGAACCTAGTCCTAAATTGTTATTGTTCAATGTTCCGCGACATACTGGGGTGATGAACTTCAAGATTCAAGCTTTGAAGGGCTGGGAGGATGCGGTAGCAGTGGTACGATCTGTCTAGAAATTTAAGTAAGACAAAGGCAAGATTAGCTTCACAAGTCCCAACACTAACATTCTCCTGCTATCACGTGCGATCCTGAAAGCAATGGTAGCCGGCTTTGACGTGATAATTACTCCGCATACTGTAACTAGAGGAGTGCGGGGGATAATCGGCGGACAACAATTGCGAGAAGATTCTCCGCCTATAAAAGAAATGATAAATCCAAATTAGAATGGCTTGTCAGATACACTGTCGTTGATCATATGACACCTCGTCCATCTATCACTGAGGGCTCATATACCCACCGATTCCATTCTCCCTGCACCCAAACACAGACGCCTTGAAAACGATATGCAGATGTCTGGAATATACTAGCAACGATGAGACTTGGACAGGGTATCTCGGAACACTGTCATGAAGTGTTCTGACTGCTATGGCTCCACGCATTTGACGAGGAGTTCAGGACAGCAACAACACATTACTTTTGCAAGTTGGGACATTAGATTATATAGGTTACAGACATGAATACATAGTCGGCGTTCAAAGGTAAGCCAAGCGTTGCGGGCTATCGTACCCTGCCTCTATGATGGAACACCTCTCATCTCACAAACTACAACCTGTCATGCTTCGCCAGGTGCGGTGGGCTCACTCTTCTCACCTTTCTTGAGTCCCATTCCCCATGCTGCCAGAAGGGCTAACCCAGAAGCCGCACAGGCTAAGATCTGTCCCAAGTCAGTGTCTCCATACAATTAAGCCAGAGATAGATAGCTTACGAAGGTTTTCACAATTGCTTCATTGTATGCTTTCAAGACGCCAACAAGTTCACCACTTGTGACCGCTTTTCTAATTCCAGTCGCGCCAGCAGTAAAAATCACCGCTGGATCGATGCCTGGCGCACGCTCCTTCGGCGCCAAACGCAAAGAGCTACTGAAGTCCATCTCAGCCAGAGCCAAGACCAGAGCTCCACCAAAGAATTGGCAAAAGACTACCAGTGATGTACCGACAGCCATCTTGGACTGATCGAGAGTTTCTTGCACAACGTTGATAGATTGCTGATTCAATAGACCTCGACCTAGCCCGGCGAGGGTCTGGTAGCCAACCCAGACGCCTGTTGATGAGGTTGGTTGGAAGGTCGTCATGAGACCGGCGCCGATCATCGCGATAGCGTTGCCGATGAGTGTATGGGAGGTAGGTGTTCCCATCTTTTGCCTGGATATATGCCAGTAGAAAGCTTGACAGCAAGCAAATTATTAAAAGCACAGTTGGAGAGGTTTACCTAGAATCCCACTCGCGAAAGTTGACAGTATCAAGGGTCCCGCTGTAGCCATGAAATACGCCCCGCTCGTAAGAGGGTTGACTCCCGAAATCGTTTGAAACCATACCGGCAAGTAGTAGGAAAAGATCAAGAGCGACCCGTACTGAGAGAAAGCAACGAGGCAACTTGAGTAGACGACCCGCTGCGTCAGAAGGGATAACGGTATCATTGCTGTACTTCCTCGTCTCTTCTCCCAAAAAATGAATATCGGAAGGGTCACTGCAGACCCGACGAAGAGTCCAATAATAGTTGATGAGTTCCATGCGTATTTCGATCCACCCCATTGCAGGGCAAGTAGGACCATGACGCATGCTGGCGAGAAAAGTGTAAAGCCTACGGGGTCGAGACGATTGATCGATTCGAAAAGCGTGGGCTTTTTCTCAAGCTGCTCTCTCCTGTCTGGGATTCGGATGAAAGCAATCATGATCAACGCAACAGCACCAAGAGGTAAGTTAATGTAGAAGCCTGTTAATGAGTCAGTGTGTCTGCCGACAATTGGGGCCAGAGACCAAACTTACACCACCTCCAAGAAACTTTCTCTGTCAACACACCGCCAATCAAAGGGGCGACAATGCTTCCCGTAAGGGAGAATACAAAAACCAATGCAATCGTTTCTGTGATACCATATCATATTCAGAAAATCTTGACCTTCCTGCATGCCTGAAGAAATGTCGACTTACGTGCACGTTTCGCCGCTGGCAACGAAGCTCCGATAATGGTCAAACCCCCACTGAAAAGTCCAGATCCTCCAATCCCAGCTATCGCACGACCTAATACCAGTATTATCGATGTTGGAGCAACTGCACAGATCAGAGAGCCCACCTCGAAAATGAAAACAAGATGAAGAAAGAAATCTATGAGGGATAAGTTAGCTTCATTTATCATTATCCAAAAATCAGTCGAGAGGCTACCTTTGAGTTGTAAAATTGATAAATTTTGCCAACGATAGGTGAATATGCGCATCTGAAGAGAGAGCACTAATTAGTTGCAGTTGTCGCATAGAGGATTCGGATGGTGAGTATAATGTGAGCAGGTACGCGCTGCCATACCAACCAGTATCCTCAATTGTTTTGAAATGAGTTGTGATGACAGGAATTGCCTTGAGAGCTGATATCCGCTGACAAACTCGGTCTGATCCACGGGGTTAATCTCGCCATTGAAATCACTGCTCGAATTGGGGATCGAGTCCTTCCCCTTTTCGAGTTCGTTCTCCTGCGGGGGATTTGCATCGCTCGCATTGGAACTGTCCATTGTCGAAAGATTACAAGAAAGACCCGAAAGAAGGGCGACACTATCGATGCAAGTATAGATGAGCGGGCTCAATATTTTCAAATGTACTCCAAGTTCTTGATGAGTCGAGGCTCTTTATATTGATACGTGTGAGGGTCTTGGCAGTTGTGTCCGACGGAGACGGAGTGGTTGATCCTGGCTTCACTCTGGTGGGCTCGGGCTGATTTAAATTAAGCTATCGGACAATACCTCCGCCAGGAATACCTCCGCCATTAGCCTATCGCGACATGAAGCACTGTATCTCTCTCCTCAGGTCCCGAATTCTCGCAAACAAAACAATGCTCGCGAGAAAAGGAAACAGAGTTGGATGCATATTGCAAATTGGTCGGGCCCAGCTAATAAAGACCAATAATCACGTAGTATGACTCAAGTTCACTCCGCAAACATCATTACTGTAAATATACACCATCGTCTGGCAGAGTGTTATGCTAAATTTCATCGTACAAGATATCAAAATCCAAGAACCTCTGAATCGCCCCAGCATCTCCTTCTCCCTCTTGGCCATCCAAAGCTGCTCGATTCTCGCCAGCCAACAACCGATCAAACCTAAGTCTCACCTGTCTCATCCTCCTGCTAATCTTCAGCCACGGCTTATCATCCTCCCTTAAATCATAAATCGTACTTGCATGTTCCATCATCTCTACAACACGATCTAGCAATGTGCAATGATGTAGCGTGGCTTGCATATTAGACATGTCCCAATCGTCGGCGCGGAAGAGCGAAAGTTTGGAGAGGGTCATCATGGCGAAGTACATTTGGTCTTTTACTGCAGGGGAGAAGTTGACGTAGGTTTTTGAGTCGATGGAGAAGAAGATATTGGTTAGGGAGCGGATGGAGTTGAGGCAGCGGAGGAGGATATCGGCGCGTTGAAGGGTGGGGGTGTGAGCTATGGTGGTTGGGGCCATGGAGAAACAGATTTCGCAAAGGTACATTTCGACGGAGTGGTAGTGCATAAGTAGGATTTCTGAGAAGAGATCAGTTACGGCTTCCAGCGATGGACAGGGAACAGGAATGTAGTGAGGCCGCATGCTCACCATCTTTTTGGAGGCTTTGAGGCAACGCAGCCCAATATTTCTGCAAATCCGACATGAGCAGCTTGAAGTGGACTTCGACTGCCGGAGTCCAGACCCGCAGCTGTGAAGGGATTCCCCGGATACCACTATGCTTGACGTCTTCGGAGATCCGCTGTATGCCTGCAAGCTGGGTGAGATAAATGTCGTTGTCATTCTCGGGAGCATTCGAAATATCATCGTAGCAATGTTGAAGGTAAGGAGTCCAATGCAGCGGGTTGATGGGATAAAAGGATGAAGAAACCTGTGAAAAAATGTTAGTAAAGGCCTCACCTGCTTTCGATTCCTCAAAATCCCGACAAATGGGTGTGGCTGTCCTGTAAGGCGCTGACATGCATCGTGAATAATTCCTCGTGATGGGAAATGGCTTCTTCCACGGTGTTTGATCACTTACACATGATAACAGATAAAAGCATGCAAGCATGACCCTCCTTTCGTCCTTGGTAGGAGGAGCTCGACGAGTACAGGTAGCCTGATTGAAAGATATTATATCCTTCATCTCATCCAGGAACCGTTCATGGTTCTCTAAGGTTGTCAGAGGCATGTAGAGATGTAAGTCGACTACGAGAGAGAATGCGATCCCCAGAACGGTAGTCAACTGTGATCTTGCATGGCACAATCCATTATACCTATGAGACATATGTATTAGTTGTGAACCCAGATAATTGGGAAGTGATGGGACGTTACCAAGTGATGAAAACCAGAAGTCCTTGCAGCATGTCCAAATTTCCTTTTCGCGAAACAGCAGGC
Source organism: Cadophora luteo-olivacea (assembly GCA_026120085.1). Classification (NCBI taxonomy): domain Eukaryota; kingdom Fungi; phylum Ascomycota; class Leotiomycetes; order Helotiales; family Ploettnerulaceae; genus Cadophora; species Cadophora luteo-olivacea. The sequence goes on from JALRMC010000101.1 coordinate 14,969, forward strand.
TGTCTGTTAACTGCCTCAGAAATTCTTGCCCCAATTCTGTCTGACGAACCGAATCATGGAAAGACGACGACGCTATGATAGCTCGATAGAGGAACGGTCTTTCTCTTAGAGAGTCTCGCTAGTAGCCTGAGCAGGGACCGAGACGATTGGAACTTGTCGAGCTAGATTGTGCTGGAAGATATCAAGCAGCTCATCAGAATCCGTGGGGATCACAGTTGCGAACAGAGGAGCTATCACAGTCATTCGCTGGAATAGAATGTCTTGGACTAAATTGACGTTTGGAAAGGCGGATACATCGTCCGGCGGCGTCCTACTGGACGCTGATTGGGTCATGATGTGACTTTCACCGTTGAGTGATGGAGAGTTCGGAGTATTGAGAACTGAGGCTAAGCCATCCAGTTTGGCTTCAAGTTCAGCGATTCGGTCGGCTTGGGCTCGCTGTCTGCAACTCAGAGGTCATGATGGGTCATGTGTGGATTCAAAAACGTTCCTGCTTCTAGCTAACTCACGTTGTCCTTCCGGCTTTCTTCTTGCGTATGACAGGAGCTTGCAGCATACAGTCTCTGCTCAATCGATTACACCTTTGGACGACGATGAAGGTCAGCTACACCTAGTCTCGAGCAGAAGTGGAGTGCTTACCTCTCGTATTTTCCATCGGTGTGACCATGGCATTTTGCCTTGGCCTTTGCATAATTCTGACATGCTTGCGCTCGGGAATTGATGTATTCGGCCTTGTTAATTGTATAAAATTGAAAGGAGGGAGTAGCTGCCTCGATATGAGATGCCCGACGCAGTAAGATGAGTCCGTCTCCGTTGGAGTGGAATTTTTGCCCTGCAGCTCGTTTGGAGGGATACGCTTAAACCGCATGAGGCTCCTCACTTTCAGCTCTTCTTGGCGCCTGACTAAGGCATTTCAGGCATACATGCCACCTCACAGACTCAACTCTCAGGAATGGCAACGTAGCAGAGCATACATTGACTTTGGCGGTGAACTTTAGCCTTTGTGTCTTATCTTTGTTGGTTTGAAGGACGAAGGCTCATATTTATGGAGGTGAGACCTGGCCGAATCAGCGCTGCGTCGAGATGCTCCTCCACATGGTTCATCCCTTACGACTTCCCTTTGTTGAGAGACTGTCTCATCTTGACCAATCTTCACACTCGGTTTGTGCACCCACTCGGTTCGGTCAAAACTAAAGTGCCCGGAGCTGGGTTCTGCCCTTCACAATATGCCAAAAATCAAGTTCGTAGGGTAGCTACACGAGCACGTAACCGCATCACAACTCAAGAATCGGGCGGTGAGCCAAACTTTACCTCCCCCAACCTCCGTACAACTGTTACCCCAGGCACAAAGTGTATCTTGACGTCACGCCTATCTTCTGCTTCGTGCTTGCTTGATTGACTCTCTTCCCATAGTCTAGCGACAGTCGGGCGGTACTGCAATGCGCCGTGAGAGCGGAGTGAATAGTAATCATGCAGAGACTCAACTCAACCCCAAACTTGATGTTGCGACCAGACACCAATCAAACACTGCCAAGTTCAACTTCAGTCTTATTCGACGCTTGTCCGTTGTCCGTTCTCCCCAGATTGCATCGCCGTAGCTTTTTCTTCCTAGTGTATATATATACATATAAATATATCGCCTCTAGGACGCATTAAAATCGGATCCCTAACATTTCAACTTCCAAGCATCTCATCCACAACATCATATCGTACCTTCTTGCCAGACTCCGTCCTTCTAAGTCACTTCAACACCACTCTCGGAGTCATTTCTCTACAACAAACCTATACCCTATAACAATGCCGTCCTACCTCGTGACCGGCAGCTCACGTGGCCTCGGACTCGGCTTCGTCACCGAACTGGTGAGTATCAACATAAGCATTTCTGTACACTCAACTAATAGAAAAACACCAGCTCCAAAATCCGCAAAACTACGTGATCACCAGTGCGCGATCCAACAGCAGCACACCTGAGCTCCAAGCGCTCCTGAAACAACACCCCGAGAAGAGCGCCTTCGTACAACTCGACATTGCGGACCCAGCCTCGATCGAGAAAGCCGCAGTGGATGTTGCAAAGCTAGCCCCCGAAGGACTTGACACCCTGATCTCGAACGCAGGCGTGAATTTTCAGCCTAAGGCGTCGTTGGAAGAAGCGTTCGTTACCTCATCCATCCATGACTCCCTTCGTCCGAAACCGTGCTCTCATTACACAAACTGATTTCTGGCACCTCAATCTGACCTTAAAACAGAGACCTCACCCTCTTTTCGTCAGAGCTCGAAGTCGAAATCGTCGGCAACACGCGCCTAGTTCGTGCTTTCCTACCCCTCATCCAGAAAGGCAAGGCCAAGAAACTGATCTTCGTCACCTCTGGCCTCGGATCTATCGAGCTCGCCGCCTCGTCACCAAACCTCAATGCCACGTACTCTGTCTCTCGTGCCGCACTGAACATGCTTGTGCGGAAGTGGGGCGGCGCGCTGAAGTTCCAGGGGATTACTACGGCGCTGGTTCATCCTGGTATGTCTTCATTCTTTTCCTTTTCCCCCCTGTTTCGTCTCTTGCACCGTCAACAGGCGGTACTTAAACTGCATTTTGATTTCAATATCCGTAGTTATAGACATGACAAGGAGAGCAGAGGCTAATTGATCATGGGGATACAGGATGGGTTCCGGGCACGGAGATCGGAGCGGGGATCGTGGACTGGGTGGAGCAGTATGCGCCACAGATGCCCAAGGTCCCTGTTGACGAGTCGGCAAAGGCATGTGTGAAGATATTCCAGGGGGTCACATTCGAGAATACCAACCTGTTTTGGAACTATGATGGAACGAAGCTTCCTTGGTAATCTCTAGCAAGATTTTGTAGCTAGACGTGGTGAGGCTACTTGTTATCCTACCTTTTTAAGTAACTCGGCTTTATAATTCCAATATATGTTCGATATTAAGTATAAGTACTTTCAGAGTATTTTAAGAGTTGGATTAGCAGGAAAAGATACATACAAGCATGGCAAATGACTCTTATGAACCCAAAATATTAATTTTAGCCTGAATAACAGGCTCGCAATTCTTCATTAACCGTATATATTCACGTTGATTTCATTACACCGCTCTTAAGATTAGTTCAAATTATAAAGCAGTTTTAATATAATACCTCTTCTTTTACTATTTTAAAAACTGGACATAATTTGTTAACAATTAGGCCTTGTTATTATTAATACTTTATTCCTCCCTTTTTTATAAACACGTATATTCCTTATGTAAACCCCGACTTATTTTTTAGATTCTTCCTCTTTTATAATTATCTCCAGCTGTTACCTTCTTCTTTTTACTCCTTTAGTATCTCCTTTTATATTTACTATCGCCTTGTTATATTTTTATAAGGACGTTTTTAATTTATTGATAATATTATTATTATTTAAAGGCCTATTCAACCCCGCTGTCTCTTTTTAATACTGGGAGTCGGAGAAGACTATTTATTTAATAAATCGCAATAAAGGCTATCGAGATTTACTTATACAGCTACTTAGAGTCCGTTTATTTACTTTATCTCTAGCCTCGCGCGCCTCTTATATCCTTTAATCGAAATTATAATTCTTATTTGTTATAATAAACGTTTACTTATTTATATTTACTATTACTAAATCTCGAATTACTTATACTTAATCTAATATTAGTTAAGTTAGCTAAGTTAAGTTATTAATATTTAATTTAGATTCGAACTTTTTACTCTCTTTGTTTTCCCGAGGAGTTAACCCGCTTAGTACTATTATTAGTAGTAAGTCTACCGGTTATATTAATTACTTTTATCCCTCGGGCCCTTTTAGGTATCTTTGTCTTCTTATTTATTAAATATAATTTATTAATATATTATACGTATTTAGATTAAAAATTCCTAAGGTATATTTCGTTACGAGATCTTAAAACACTTAAATATTTATATCTTGTTTTATTAGCTAGGATTGTAGCTCTTTCATATATCTAGCCGAGGCAGTATTAACAAGCTATTAGTTGATTTGTAGTTATTAATTTAAAAGTATAGCTAGTAATATATATATACAAGGAAAGTAGAGTGAGTAAAAAAAGTTATAAATCTTAACTAAAATAAAATAAGAGTAAGATAATAAAGAAGTTAAAAACAATATAAAGATATATAATTATACTAAAAAGTATAACTTAATACTTATCTTCACCTCTTCTTATAACTCTTACTTATTATTATCCTAATATACTTAAGAAGGGATTATTGATCCCTAAAACGCCTTAATACTTCTTTTAATAAATTTTCACCTTAGCGTTGATTATTCCCTTTCTTTATGCATATTACTATAAATCGCAGCTACTCTTTTATTAATTAAATCTCGGATTTTACTTACGTTATAACATTACTTATAATATCTTAGTATTTATCAGGGAAAATAAGAAGGGGTTTTGCTGGGATTTTTGTAAATTTATTAATATTTAAAAACTAAATTACAGTTAAGATTATTTTTAATACTTACTAAAAGTCGTCGCTCGAAACATACGCTACTATTAATACGGGAAAGCGTATTATTTCAACTTACTTAATAAGTTAAACCCCCCTGTTACTACTAAGACGAGAAAGCTTATTATGTCAACTTACTTAATAAGTTAAACCCCCCTGTTACTACTAAGACGAGAAAGCTTATTATGTCAACTCACTTAATAAGTTAAACCTCTTGTTATTATTAATATAAAAAAGCTTATTATTTCAACTTACTTAGTAAGTTGGGGTTAATGGCTTATATTGTGGAGGGGCAAACCCTAAGTAACCATACAACAAGAGGGGGAACACTTAAGGCATAAGGGTAGATTTAATATAAAAGAACAATTTGATTAAATTAAGAAATAAAAGATATCTAAGTAATAGGATTTGTTATTTCGAGGGTAGAGAAAAGAATAGATTAGATAAAGTTATTATTAAAAGTTCGATTGTTATTACAGAAAGAAATAAAAGGAAAGTTAGCTCTTATACCGAAGCAGGCTTAGTAAAGCTATATCCGGTAATATGATATCCAACTATTAAAATCAAGTGGCCCTGCCATAATATTTATACTAATTATCGCCTAGTACCGATATACTTAGGGTTAGTGTTACGGACCCCTTGGCACTAAAGGCCGGTTGGTATTATAATACTAATAGTACTACTAAGTGGATAATATTATAAGAGTTTTAGTATTAACAAAGGATTAGTACTATTAATAGAATAGCACTAATTAAGGAATAGTATAATATAGCGAATAGTACTACTGTATACTTATATCTTAGTAATAATAGTTATTAAAATCACAGTGGATATTAGGTCATATAATAGATCTTAGGATTAGTAAAATCTTAAGATCTTAATAGATCTTAAAGATCTTAAGATCTCAGGGGATCTAAAGAGAACAAAGGTTTTATATAAGACTAGCACGTTTATTATTAAATAAGAGCTTTGTACTTAACTTTAAATAATATTCCGATATTGTCGTACAGCCAGCCTCGGCTGGCGCTTCAGCCAACCAAAGCTGATTATGTAACTAAGGCTCTGGAGCTCCTATATAGCTGGAGTAGTCTTTTATTATTAGAAAATCAAGACTTTTACATTACTTGTAACTTCTTCCAGCGGTGTATAATAGTTAAGAGCTATAATACCTTGTTTTACGAGCTACTGAACTGTTATTAGCTGTAAGTTAAAAGAAGTGCAAGTAATTGTAAAAGATACTTATTACTACTTGGAAAACTTTTTAAAAGTATTACTTACTCCCTTCCAAAACTTCTCTTAATACCTTAATAACTTTACTCGAGCTACTATAAACTCTTCAAACAAACTAATTAATAAAGACGACTCTCGCTTAAATAAGCGAAGGCAGTGGCTTTAATAATAGACACGTTTCTAGTACTATACTAAGCTATAAGGTATATAAGATTATATTAACTTAAACAGCGAAAACTCGGAAAATCTACTTATATTATAATTAAAGCTTCCTTTAATTAACAACTTTATAAAGAAGAAAATAAAAATAGATATAGCTACGTAGTAAGCGTTACTTACGAACTCGTAAAAGAAGCTCCTTACTAAGTAGGAGGAAGCTTCGACTACTGATAAGGTTGGGAAAATAGAGCTAGACTTTAATAAATTGTAATAAGCTACTTTCTATAATATTAAAGAGAATTGGGAAACTCAAATAAGAGAGTTTAATAACTATTTCGCTACTTAGTCGGTATTTAGCACTAAATATCAATACCTCTTTAATTAAGTAAGCAACACTGTTTTAAGCGCTATACTTACGAACGCTATTAATAATAATAGGTTTAAGCTCCCGATAGCGCTATAGCTACTAGAAGCGCTTAAGCTTTTAGTTCCCGAACTTCCTCTTTAGATACTTTTCTTACAAAAACGATAAGCTAGAAACGAAAACTAAACGAGACTATTAATATAAGAAATTAGCCTAAACACTAAGCGACAAAAATCAAATAGTATAATATAAAATAAGACTTTCAAAACAAGTACTAAAATATTTAAGTATAATAAACTCGCTAAAAAAAGAAAATATATAAAACATATAAAACAGATATTCTTATACTAAAAGCACTTACTCCCTATAGCTTCACCTTCTAAGGCCTACTTATCTTAATAACTAACGCTTAGTTACCTTATACTCGTGAAATTCGTTAACTAACTAAGGGTATTATTAAGAAGCTTAAAACTAGAAGAAAGAAAATACGTTTTAGTAATATAAAGCACTAAGTCGGAACTGCTAGAAGCGAAGTCTTAAGCTTCTTAGTACCTCGGGAGTTACTTAGTCGAAATAGGGGTTCCCTTAGCTTACTAATAAACTTATCTCCTGCCTCTCGAACGATTACTCCTTGCTATATTTGGTTTTATATCAAAGATTACAAGATAACTAAATAAATAGCTCTCTTAATTTATATAGTTATTATTCCTTGAATCTTACATATATTTCATTAGTATAAGATTCGTATCATTTAATTATACCTAGTTTTCCTCTTATAAAGAACTTATCCCTGCGTTAATTACTATAAATATATAGAGGAGTAAACCTTAAGCAACTACATAACAAGAGAAGGAATACTCAAGGTATAAGAGTAGGCTTAATATAAAAAAACAATTTAATTAAATCAAAAGATAAAAGTTATCTAAGTAACAGGATTTGTTATTTTAAGAGTAGAAAATAAAATAGATTAAACAGAATTATTATTAAAAGTTTTATTATTATTATTAAAAAGAATAAAAGGAAAGTCGGCTCTTATACCAAAGCAGGCTCAGTAAAGCCGCATCCGATAACGTGATATCTAACTACCAAAATCAAGTGGCCCTGCCATACTATTCGGGCTAATTAACGTACTAGTTATATTTTAACGTTTAATTAATAATATTTTATAATCCTACTTAAACGTAACATATATTTATTACTTAAATAATATATTAGTTTATTCTAAGAATAAGGAGTAACACGTTAAAAACGTTACAACTATCTTATAAAAGTTAAAAGACACTTACTTATTACTTAAACCAAAAAAGTGTAACTTCCACGTAAATAAAGTTATCTTCTTAAGCTATATAATTACTACTACTAGATTAGCTATAGATTTTAAAAAGATTAAAGCAATTATTAAGTAGACTAGACTTATAAATATTAAGGAAGTACAATTATTCCTTAAGTTTACTAACTTTTATAGGCAATTTATTAAAAACTACTTAAAAATCGCTAAGCTACTTACAAAGTTAACTTATAAGAATAAGGAATTCTACTAATTAAGTAAAGCTAAAGTTGCTTTCAAAGTACTTAAGGTAGCTTTTATCACGAAACTAGTACTTACTTCCTTTATACTCGATAAAGAAATATATATAAAGATAAACTTTTTAGATTACGTTATTAACGCTATCCTTAACTAACCAGGCGAGAATAGGAGATAGTAACTAGTTATATACTATTCGTAGAAACTATTACTAGTAGAGCTTAATTATAATATATATATTAAAAAGTTACTAATAATTATAAACGTAATACACAAATAAAATTTTATCTTAAGGGCGCTACTTATAAAGTATAAATCCTAACGAACTATAAGAATTTTATTTACTTTACAATTACTAAAGAACTGAACTAATATTAGGTTTAATAATATAAAACACTCTTTATAATTAAACTTCGAATTTCTTATATTAAGGGAATAGAAAATACTAAGGCAGACGCCTTTAGTCGAAAACTAGAATATCTTATAAATAAAACGCACGAATCGTATATTATACTTAAAAAAGATAGCGACTCGCTAGTAGTTAACTACTAATAGCTAGCTGTAATAAGCTAGCTAGTCGCTAAGAAAATCTAAAAAAGTTATATTAACAACTTAATCGTAATTAAATAAAAAAAACAACTAAGCGAAGGATTCTTCTTTACACTAAGTGGATCTCTTTAATTCTAAGAACGAATATATATTCTTACTTAATATTAAGTTAAATTCGTTACGAATTAATATAAGCTACTAGCTTATAAATACTAAAAGATAGCTAAGATATTATTAAAGCTATTTAGGAATTACTATTTCCTAAGTATAAGGAAAGTAGTTAGAGATATAATCTCGTCTTACGACACGTGTATTCGGAATAAGGTATCTTATTATGTTTTATATAAGCTTATAAAGTCGCTAATAATATTACCTTACTTATAGAAGTTAATTACTTTGGACTTCGTGGTTGAATTACTACTTTTTAAAGACTTAGTTATAGGAATCACGTCCGATTTTATTTGTGTTATAACCTGTAAGATAACTAAGTACGAGTATATAGTACTAATACTAAGTATATAAGATATACTAACTATAGCGTAGGTATTCCTTTAAACGATTTTCGCGAATTATAAAATATTAAACGAAGTAATCTTAGATAGAAATAAGCTCTTTACTTCGAAGTTTTGAAAAACTCTTATCGTATTTTTAAGAATAAAACAAAAGATATTAATAGCTTTTCACTTATAAATAAATACATAAATAAAATAAATCAACTAAATAATAAAGACTTATCTTTAGTATTATATAAACTATAAATAGGATAATTAGGTATAACTACTTTTACTTATTTAGTTTATATATAATAACGCGGATTAAGAGACTATTAAAGTATCGCTATTCTACGCGAACTATAGAAATAACTTAATAATGTATAACTTACTAATAGTTAGTTAAGGTACTACATAAGAAGCTATACTATAAGGAGATGAGCTTAAATAACTTTATAAAGAATTATTAACTGATATCTCTTTTATTACATAGAGATCTGCGATCTACTATAATAAAAAGCGTAGTATAAAATTAATATTAAAAGAGAAAGATAAAGTCTACTTACTTAAAAATAATATCGTAATAAGATAACTAAGTTATAAGTTAAATTATAAGAAGCTAAAGCTATTTAAAATTATTAAAGTTAAGGAACTAGTTAATTTTTAACTAACTCTACTAAGAATAATAAATATTCACTTAGTATTTTATATATCTCTCTTTAAACTAGTATTACTAAAAGTATTGCTTACTCTTATTACTGAAATACAACTAATTAACTTAAACGCTAAGTACGAAGTCGAAACTATTCTTAACTATTAATACTTCTGTAGTATAGTTAAATACTTAATTAAGTAGAAAGGGTACTTATAATTAGAAAACACTTAAGAACTCGAATCTAACTTTTACTACTTTGGATTACTCCGAAGTTTTTATTAATAAAACCTAAGTCTTTTTAAAAGAAGTTTCCAAAGTTAGGTAATAGCTTGTTAATAAGCAAGAACTCGGAGGAGTCGCTAGTAAATAATAAGGTAAGTAATTAAGCAATAAAAGCTTACTTCTCTCTTTCTATTGCCTCTCGCGCTTTTACTTTCTTTAACTTATTTATACTTTTTAGTCTATAATGAAATATCTTTACTCCTTGTTTCTTTAGGAACTTACGCTATTATATAAGGTAATCCAGATATCTTTTAACTACAAGTATAACTACTATATACTACTCCCAAGCTAAGCGCTTCGTAATACGCGTAGCTTACTTTTTATTCTTAAGTTTTTGTTTTGCTTTCTCTAAAGCTTCTTAATTGCTTATTATAAGTATTTTAATATTATATTTCTTTTTAAAGCAAGCGTATTTAATATACTAAGTTGAACTAGAAGTATTTAATATAATATATGTTTTTTTAGTCTTTTTATATAAAAAATAAGATATAATTTCAATTCCGGAGGATTTAATTCTATAAGAAAAGGCTAGTTATTTACGAATTTTCTTATTAATATTAAAAGGTATAATAAAGAAAGAAGATAGCTATAAGCTATTATTAATATTTCCTTTAGTATACTTAAGCGTAAGGACTACGCTAGGCTAGAAAGGGGATAATATTACGAATGCTCCTAGAGCCTAGCGGGGACTTAAGGACTATAAACTTACAAGTGATTATAGCCTTAGGAACTTAGGAGTTTTAAGGGCTTATATTCTCAAGGCTAAGAGGGCCTCGAGAACTATATATATTATATAATTCTTAAAGGAAGTAAAGAACTAGATAATATACTAGCTGCTAGTTCTTACGACTACAAGTTATATAATAAATTTTAAAATCTTTAAGAATCTTAAAAATTTAAAGATTTAAGAAGATCTAAAAAAAATAAAGGTTTTATATAAAATTAATATATTTACTATTAAATAAAAGTTTCGTATTTAACTTTAAATAGTATTTTAATATTTAGTAACTATTTTCCTTATTTACATAATACACTTACTTCTCGATTATTAGAGATTAATAACAGCCTTCTGTATTTACACCGAGTAAATAAGCAGACCGTTACAGGCAACTCGAGCTGCGCGGTGTCGTCGTGTTAAGGGTAGTTAAGTAAACATGTAATATTGTCGTATTAATAGCCTACGTGTGGTTAGTGAAAGGGGTATCACGGTTAAGCTATAGGACAATGAAGGATGAAGACCTTGGCGCGTATTAGGGTAGTGAAAAAGAATCAGGCGGGACTTTCAATATGTTTATTATTGCTAGGCGATAAATGATATACATATCAACCCTTAACCTTAAATCTTTACGAATATAATCTGAACTTCGGCCTTTGAGCTTGGTTTATCACTCGGGTGGTTAGTAATGAAGCAGATTGGAATTAGCTAAGATGATAAGAAGCTTTAAGAAGAGGGATAGAATCTATGGAAGAGGAAGGAGATTATCGTTGAAAGTTTTATTGAACAGTGAAAAGGTACGTAATATCGGCGCAGTTGCCGACGCGTGGTTTTACCGAAGATCCGAGTAAAATAGAATGTCTCGATTGACTAGACATATCAATAGACTCGAATTCTGTGCATCCCGTATATAACATGAATTTCAATCATCGGTGTGATGTGGATGTGGCCTGCGTCGATGCTAGCCGCCATGCCCAGTGGCAGGTGCTGAGATGCCAAGGCACCTATGGATTCGGAAATTCCGCGAGCCACACCACGCGCGTGTGGTCCTGATGGATCTGTGCGTAGCCAATGAGAAGCTAGCTGCACAGTGCTTAAGATTAAAAAGATAGTTGAGTCGATTTTCTAGTTGATTTGTCATTGTTAAAAGCGCAATGCTTGCCATTCAGGTTAACCCACGGATTTTGATCGTCACGGCGATAGCCAAGCTCCAAGTTGTTTGCCTCCACGAATCACCACTTGTTATGATTGACACGCCTTGACACTATATAACGTAATTCTTTACCCGACTTCTTGTTCCAAGTAGACCCAGCGAGAACCTCGTTGTTACTGCTATTCCTATCCCACTCCAGGGTTCAAAGTTCGAACTGGTTTCAACCAAACATATCCTAGTTCACTTCATCGCCCCAACGAGTATTTCGCAATAATAAAGGAGCAATGGAGAATCCTAAGGTAGATGTTCTGGTTATAGGAGCTGGGCCATCAGGGTTTGGAACCAAATTTCTTGACTTCCCTCGACTTTGCCGTAATCGAATCAGCTAACATGAAGATGCATTGCTCAGCCTTATGCTTTGTACATGGCTTGCACGCTTAGGCATAAAAGCTCGTCTCATCGACAAACGACACAACAGAATAAACAGCTCGTACAGCTTCCAGGCAACGAGTCCCACCTCTATGAATAATGACTAATTGGTCGCAGGCAAGCTGATGGTCTTCAAAGTAGGACATTTGAGGCAAGCTTGGGATTTTCCTTCCCGACCGCATGATACATGTCTAACATCCCCAGATTCTTGATTCTCTAGGCGTGGGTCAGGACATCTGGCGCGAAGCAAACCACATGTTGGAAATCCGTTTTTGGGTAGGTTCTTCCATTGAACTCTTGTGCGGGGTTAATAAGGTCAAGAATCCAGACGAGAACAGCCAGTTGTACCGATCGGATATGATAGTTGACACCATGCCTGGCATAAGCAGATTTCAACAAGCAACACTTTCTCAAGGTATTACAAATACACATGCTGGTCCCACGTGCATGCTGCTTACGCATAATCAGGCAGAATCGAAGATTATCTTCTCAAGTACATCGGTCAACACAGTGATATTGCTATCGAGTATGGCAAGATGCCCGAATCTCTCAACATAGACACCAAGAGTGTTGAGAGCGATGCTGAGTACCCTGTCTCGATCACTGTCCGCCAACTATTGCCGGAAGGAAGTGAGATTTCCAATGGTAGTAAAGTCAACGGGTCGCATATCTCCAATGGCATGTTCCGAAGCAACCTTACTGCGGACACGACAGATTCTATGCTAGCTATTGCAAAAGCGAACGAGGCTACGGAAACTGAGATCATCCACGCGAAATATGTTGTTGGCTGCGACGGAGCTCATTCGTGGGTCCGCCGACAGATTGGATGCGTTATGGAAGGGGAACATACTGACTTCATCTGGTGCGTAGTATTTCTACTTCTTAAGCCCGCATAACTGCTAACACATCATGTAGGGGTGTACTTGATATCATACCAATAACTGACTTTCGTAGGCTTTCAATGGACCTCCGCACTTTGACATACTCTAACACTATTCTTTAGCTGACATCAGATACCGGTGCGCTATTCATTCGGCGTCAGGGAGCATGATGGTCATTCCAAGAGAGAACAGATATGTGCGATTATACATTCAAGTGAGCGAGATTGCCGAGAATGGACAGCCAGTATGTTTTGGATAGGATAACAGCCATGCTAATTTTGCTAATTGCCTGTCAAGCTTGACCGCTCCAAGATCAATGAAGAAACATTGTTACGAGGCGCACAAAAGATTCTCGCACCTTACAAAATAAAATATAAGCACTGCCACTGGTGGACAGCTTACCGCATCGGTCAACGAGTCGGCTCTCGTTTTTCTGCACATGATAGAGTTTTCCTCGCCGGTGACGCTGTTCACACACACAGCCCCAAGGCAGGCCAGGGCATGAATATTAGCATGCAGGATAGTGAGCAGCCTTATATGTAAAGATACACGACAGTACTAAACTACTGAACAGCATTCAATCTCGGCTGGAAGCTCGCCCAAGTCATCAAGGGCCTATCCAGTAGATCATTGCTAGCGACCTACACCAGTGAGCGGCGTCAAATTGCCCAGGAGCTGATCAACTTTGATCACCGATTTTCTCGGCTTTTCTCTGGACGTCCCTCCAAAGATGTTCTCGACAGAGAAGGCATCGACTTGAAGACTTTCAAGGACGTTTTTGACAAGGGTAACCTATTCGCAAGTGGCATCGCCGTCGACTATGCGTCAAGCTTGATCGTTGCAAAGGATACCGAGAGCAAAGCAGATGCTCTCACCTACCAACAAGATTACGACGCTCCTTCCCTTGGGAAGCCAACTGAGGGTATCCCGTGTGGTCTGACTAGCAAGCAACATCTGGCCAGACGAATTCCAGTCGGCATGCGCATCCCGAGCTACAAAGTCCTGAATCAATCTGATGCCCGGCCCTGGCACCTGCAAGAACTCCTCCCTGCCAACGGGACCTGGCGAGTCATAGTATTTGCAGGAAATCTGCTTGACACGACGCAGCGTGAGAGATACGAAGACCTAGGGAAGGCCTTGGAGAGCCCAACTTCATTCTTACAGAAATACACACCGAAGTCCACGGCAGCGGACTCCGTATTTGAGATCCTCACGGTTCATTCAGCACCGAGAGCAAAATTAGAGCTTCTTTCAATTCCAGCGGTGTTCCATCCATTTAGCGAAGAATACGGTTGGGACTATTCGAAGGTGTTTGTTGATGATGCATCGTACCACGAAGGTCACAGCCAGGCATATGACAACTATGGTATCGATCGCAGCAGGGGGTGCCTGGTAGTGATACGACCAGACCAGTATGTGAGCTGGATTGGAGAGTTAGAAGATCTGCCGGACCTAGAGAGGTTCTTTGGGGCATTTATGAAGGTTCAGATTTAAGAATGGGTGGCGCATCGTCTGGTATTGTTCACTGGTTTTAAGGACGCCCAAGTTCTCATGGGCACAGCCCAATGCAATCATGAGCCATCCTTAGATACTCTTCACAAGCGACTTCACTCCTGTGAAGTCTGCTTTGTTTCTTGTTGATGTCCAATGAATGCATTTCAATTCTGGCCGCCTTACTGGCTTTTATCAATTCCGGAAGAAGCATCTCGTCCTGGTACTCATACGTTACGGTCGCAACAGATATAGTTTTGTGAAAGTAGAATTCGTGAATCGATAGATTTTAATTTAAGCAAGAACGCCGACAACGATCCAAGAGTGATAAGTCTACAGTTATCTGTTTTTCGGGATTATCAAAAGAGCCTCAAGAACATCGCCACAAGGCATCGACAGAATTCAACAGGCAGAATACACCACCACAAGAATCAATAGACCACAAAAACTCGACAGTAGCAGCCCCGTACGTTTCTCTAAACTCATTATCCCGTGCCATCCAATATTCCAAATCATACCAACAATTCTGCCAAGCTTTCCATGTTTCAGCACCGACACGGAGACCTCAACTATTCCACATCCTCCCACCTAGCCCAAACGTGACCTGGGTCCCAGCAATCTGAAATCTCGACGTCCTCGGAACGGCAATCGAACTTGAATCGGAGCCGTAGTGTGGTAAATTCCGTGTCGGTGTGGGGAAATCCGGGGAGAATATTGATCCGCGGAGGATCTCACGGTGGGGTATGGTGGCGCTCGTTGTTTTGGGGCCGGGACGAAAATAGGATAACTTGGTACCTGGAAGCCTCCGCGGAAAGTACCGAATGGACGAATAACAACACGCTGCGTGTCGGGATTTCCGAGTCCTGATTTTCGTACGCTTTAGCGAGACACCGCCGCGCGCTGGGCTGGCTGACTTTTGATCTGATTATTTAGTGGGATAAGCGTGGGTACGTGCGAATGCAAAATTGTTTCTTCTATTGGGCTTATAACTCACAGAAGATTACTTACTCCACTTACACTAAATTAAATTGATGCTCTGGCTTGCGTATTTCTTAGCATGTTTTGCTGTTCAGTTGCGTGATATTATGCGAGGTCGTATGATTCTCAAACAGCAAGAGTTAACAACCTGGTAATACCTCTCTATTTCTCATGTGTCCATGTGCTTAGCCTCTTTTTTCAATCCCGGCATCAGTACGACAACCAAAGCCGATTCTATACATATTGAGACTTCATATCGTGAGGATCATGTTGCAAATATTTCTATTATGCCTTGTAGTGGGAAGTTTGTGAATGACTTCTTTATTTCCAAGAGATTATTGCACACGATCATATCGTCTTTGGCGATAATAAAACTATAGTATTTCAATCTTATCAAGTTCTTCTTGATTCGAGTCGATTGATAGAATATTTCATAGTCTTGTAGACACAAGGTTCTCATGTCAAGCCCAAGTTGAATGCATAATCAAGGTGCTGTTTACTGTCAAGGCAAAGGTGTCAGAATCAGCGTTTGGGCGGGAGATAAGATTTCAGTTTGCCCAGGCTTTTCAACTCCACAACATATGCACGAGATGCAATACTTTGTCACTAAAACCTTTCGACACCCAACTCAATGCGCCCGAAGTCCTCTTCGGATCTGATTTATATTGTTGGTTTGCTTGTTATTTATTTGCGTGCGTTACCCCAATGCTGTTGGCCACAAATACCGACGTCCCTATGCGAAACTTAATTGCTCGTCTAAAAAATCGTAACTAGAGTATAAATGGCCATTTGAATCAAGATACTCGGAGTTGATACCCCCCTGCGACGTGAAAATGGTTTGCGCGTCGAAATTCAGCTCCAACTGCTGTCTCTGTATTTCCAGAGGTTGGACACCTATTCTCGGAGTCACCATCAAAGGTACCATGGTGTCCGGTCTAGGCATCTGAACACTCTCCCCCATGATACGCAAGTCTTCCAGCGAGGACCAAAGCGTGTCCATACCGGATGTACTTGGCGGCTGCGGGGTTTTACTCAGGATGTCGATCGCGGTGTGAAAGGCTCTACAGCAGAGTGGGCCGAATACAGGTGGACTATAGAAGGCTGCGAGAAACATACAAGACAGGGACGTTGTAAGAAGTTTGTAGACTGTGGACTGCAGAAGACTGATTATGCCGATGTCGCCTCCTGCAGCGACAATGTTCGAGTGAAAATCGACTGAAGATATAGCACGTGAGATGAGCGCATGTGCTGACTTCGGACGGCTGGTGAATACCTCGGGCGAGCTGAGGCATCGTATATCGGTGAACATCCGTATATGATTTGTACGGAGCGCGATGAAAGCTTGCATGACGGCCTGAGTCGTCGGTAGAGGAATTGGCTCCGATAATTGGAGAGAGAGGATTTCTTGCTTGTCGAGGCTCTCCATATACTTGTCTAATCGGTATCCGAGGAGTTCGGCACGTTCGTTGCTATCTTTGGTGCTCAGAGACTGTGAGGAGTTGGCAAATTCGATAATCTCACTATGGATGCGATCCAATCTGACCATTGTGGACAAGAACGGATGTCTTCCAATCTGATCAGGATTTCAGAATCAGCGAAGATCTTCGCAAGAATGGATCAGGGTTAAGCAGCCAGGTTGCTACTGTCTATCCTAATAAATGCTTCAAACATGTGGAAAGATCGACATACAGGATCGAAGATATTATCGTTGATGTCTTTGTCAACTAGTGTCCAAGGCAGATTTGCGTAGAAACTACACCTCTTGTCCAGATTGTATACGCAAAGGAAAAGGTCTTGTACGAAGTCCAAATCTGCTGGAGATTCGTCAAAATCGTTGACAGACTTTTCTTGTTGTAGGCCCAATTCAAGACATGCCTTAGCAGCAAATCCTGACATTCTCCATGCCTTCATTGCCTGATCTCGTTGGATGAAGTAGATCGTCTGTGAAGAAGCAGTTCAGTATCCCGCTACATAGCACTCATGTGTGCCAAATGACCAAAGACGAACATAGACTTACCATCAATGTAGCCATGATCACGTCCTCGAACTGTACAGCTTCTTGTTTCATCACAAGATCCGTGTTCCAAATCAGGTGTGTCTCCAAATCGGAGCATAGCTGACTTTGGGTCTGGTTCTGAGTTAGCATTGCGATGGCCAGAACAACTTTCGTAATCTCAATGTCGATCAAGTCCATATCAAATTTCGTATGTTTGCACCTGGATGGCGGCGTTAATGAATGAGAAAACAGAAAGTCTATCTCGCGTCTGGCAAACTCCATGTTGATGCAAGGATACATGTGGTAAACTTCGCGATTGAATACTGCTAGGAGACGAAGCACCTCGTTATAGCCTATGTCAAGGATCTCCTGCGCTTCCTGGGCGATGACAGCCGTCATATCTGTGGACGAATCTGTTTTAGCTGGTGCAGGTGGATCGTGCTGGTCTTGTTCTGTGCTAATTGTTGAGGCAGCCCTGAGCTCTTCTATGCACGTACGCGCTAGATTCAACGGATAAGATAAGTTCACCGTAGTGGCGAATGCGTTTTTGAATTTTCCGTTGTGGTGTTCGATATGTCGTCGTTCTAAAGAAGCCCGGCTGTTTGCCGAGGGAGGACCGATGTGATTTGACGACGATTCAATGTCTTCACAGATTTTCTTCATGGCGGATACCAGCTCTGGAAGAGTTTGCGACGAAGTCTCTGATGCGTGTCTTGGATCTTGTTTGATCTGAGCCACGGCATTTCTATTGCTATGGGTCAGAATTGCGTGGTATAAGTTAAGAGAAATATTGAGGGGATTGAGCTTGAACATACTCAAGAAGGGGGTATTTGCATTCACTGCGTAATTCCGCACATCGGCTACAAGGCATGTGGCCACTACATTTGACCTTTCGTATTTTGCATGTGTCACTGAAGGAGATTAGGCAAGGCCGTTAAGAATCCCTATGGAGATAACATCCACATCCGGTGACTCACCATGCGACCCGGGTATAGCATTCTCTCTTCCTCGATCGAGACGCATCGGCATTCTTTGATACACGATACGTGGACATCTTCTGTTGATCCATATTAGGAGTAGTAGGAGGTGAATCGGGCTGGGGAGGTTTGGGATGTTGGAGAGACGGTAATCGTGGGAGCAGTGCGGATTCTTCAACAGTGGAGGCTCAAGGTAGGTTGTCCGGAAGGCTTCGACAGCTTTTCAAGGATATTGAGCAGAGAACAGTCCCCCCTGAATTATATGGATGGCGAGTCGCCCCTTTCAATGGATGAGAGCAGGAGCAGGAGCGAGAGCGAGAGAGGATCGGAGGGAATTGGTGGCGATGCGCGCTATGCTGTTGATATTCTCGATGCTGTTGATGCTGGTGATGTTACATTCATGCAGGAGTTTCTAATTCTAACCTTAAGCCGAAGCCTGGAGCCGTGGTCTACGCTACGCTAAGTGCGGCTGGAATCGAGGGGTAATGAGTGGGAAAGTGGGGAAAGCCTGAGACAACCTTTCCCGTCTGCGGGGTACAATATGTGGGGTAATAAGGGTTATGATTGGTCGTGGAGCCCCTCAACTCCTCCAATGACACAAATATTTGAAAGGACCATCGCCACCCCGATCGATGCATAAACATCTGAACCTTGACCTGGCATTTTCGAAATATGTTTGAAATATATTAATTGCGGAGAGTGCAGCGACCACTCTCAGCGAGAGGGCAAAGCTGCCATCGCTGTTTACTCTCACATAGTAATGCAACGGAAAAAGCTTTATCCTATTCCCTTTGTATAACTTCGTCATTTATTTCTACTCTAGTAAATTACTTCTAGTTATTTTTATGGAAGATTTTCATTTGCGTAACTTTTCTTGGTGTTAAATCGAAATACTTGTATATCTTCATTCCTAGTGGTTAGCTGGATCCGTTCTACTTCAGCTCCTGAGAGAAGTCCTTGAATACCGAAACTTGACTTTAGACCTAAGAGGATTTAGAGGTTGGCTGAAGAGCGATATTCAGCTAATTATATCATGGGCAATGGATTGAACATAGAGATTGCCATCATTCTAACTTTAACTCACCTGACTGGCTTACAAGCCGGACGACTTATCAAGAGTCCGATGCTTGCTCATATCAATGACCCAGGTACTCTCAGAGGATCAGTAGTCTCAGCGTGCCTCCATGCCTTATCCACCAGTTGCTGCCGCTTCTCGTTCCTAGCCTTGAGATCGAACTGGTATAGCCTAGGCTGCGTATTGAAACCACTGGTATAGTCGTAGGAAGACACTTCGATATCATTCCCAGTACTGTCTTTATTTTTGGAGAACTCGCAAGCCCACATGATTCGGGCTGTCAAGAGAAATAGCGAGCGCTCTGCAATATTCATCCCGAGGCAGATACGACGGACAAATCCAAGGGAGGAAAATTTCTGCAGCGAGAGAAACCGGGACAGTGGAGCCTTGTATGTTGGGTACTCAGGCCGCAACCAACGATTTGGATTAAAGCGTTCTGGATCGGGATATAGTGATGGTTCGCGATGGATAGACAACTGATAGGCATGCACCACGGTACCAGCTTTCCAAAAAAAACTCCATCGTAAGGACTCGTCTTAAGTGAGTAAGTGCGGCACTCCGCCAGCCGTGACAGGGCGCCAACGGAGGACCTCTTTGATGGCTGACCTGACAGATGGCAGCTCCGGGATGTCGTTGAATTCTGGCAGACGATCTCCACAAACACGATAGATTTCTCCTCATGAAGTCTTCTGCCATTCTGGATATAGGGTCATGGCCAGACAAAAGCTCATCATGAAGGCAGCAGTAGTTCCAGTGCCAGCCTTGAACAAAGTCCCCAGCGCATACGCGCCTTCATCATAGTCAGTGGAATTGGCCCCGTTCTGTGAGAAATCTCTGGTCGAAGCAAGGCTCGGATCGACCTTCCGACACTTTGAGCTGAACATCGTTGAGAAGCTCCCGGAAGAGACTCAGCTCCTCCACATGCAGTCGTCTTACTTCTGTCTTGATCGGAGCCATAAGTACTGGGAGATATTCAAGCGCAGGAATGGTTTCGACAAGGTATGTTCCCGGAGAGGCAATTCGTTCTAGATTGTGATTCACATCGATGATTCGCTGAAGTTGTTACTCCTTCCCGGTGATGATAGCTTTTCCATATCCTATGCGAAAGATGCGACCCCCGGAGTATTGTTCAAATAGAAGTTAATAAGCAGTAGGGGTGCGTAAGAGATTATACAGGAGGTGCTTCGCCTCGAGTGACGGAGCCGGTTCGTATGATGCAGCCGATGATGGCATTGCCAGTCGATGCATTAGTCTCCTGACACGTTGCCAGCGGTCTGCCGATTACTTATGAGTAGAGATGGCTGGGCAAATGTTGAACGAACCGTTGTATGGAAGAAGTAAGGGGCGAAGATGTCTGGACAGCAGTTCAGCGGCCATGACAGTCTGCTCCCTTGACGTATACTGATTGCCACGCTCTCTTAGGAGGTCGTTCGCAGCCTATTCTGTCGAGATCACGACATGATCCCGTCTTCCGAGTCGAAGTCGGTAAAGAAGGCCATATTCGTCCGCCCATGCCTCCAACTGTAGCCATCATTGTGTCGGGGGAATATCGAAAAGATTTCCAATCAAAAGATAGCCTGTAAGTACAAATAGTGAAATATCGCTAAAGTCTCCTGAGGACGTAGGTTTCACTCAAGCCATAGACTCAGTCGCCAACAAGATCACTGAGTGTTTAACAACTCGTTGTTCGTGACGCACCAGGGGGCCTGGGTGGCGTCCGCACTCCGTCGACAAGAACGCTTGAACGTTCTTGCGGCTTCAGGACAAACAGATATAAAACAAAGATTGAAGTGAATAGAAGCAGTCTGAGTACGACAGGATCTCGTATTTCAGGCCACTCCAGCTTTCCAGCAAGATATGACCAAGTCGGGGATTTCCGAGACCAATTCATCTCAGATGAGGGCGTGTACTGAGGTCTGCGGGTTAGACAGCCTTGAATTAAGGCTGCTTAAGGTTTCCCTTTCCATCAAAGAGAGCAAAGAGCTGTCTCAGGGGAAGTAGGGCAGTTTGTCATTTATCATAAGCAGGTATGAGGATGCGGATACCTCTGCGGAATACGTGTTCGGAGACCCCAAGGACCGAGCTTGCTTTCGTACGGAATTGGTAGTGACTAATGAACCGATGTTTGCACATTGTGTCAGAGACAAAGTAGATAAAAGGATAGGCTGGGAAAATCATGAAAGTGACAATACAGGCATCCTATGACATGCTACAATACAAGAGAATCTCGATAAATCGAGCAGGAGATATTTGGACATAGGTTTTTTGGCTGACATGAATAATGGAAGCTTTAGATGGTATTTTGTTCTCTGTTAATCACTTTCACGTTGATCGCCTGCTTGACAAACCACCCACTATTTGTCGTCCACTCAGTGTCGCCTAAAGGAACGAAGTCAAATTTCTGCAAAAGTTGCGGCAGAAGTTTTGTCATCTCAAGGATCGAGATGTTCTTGCCGATGCACGTCCTGGCTCCAGCACCGAACTATAGTTCAAATCAGCGCAATATTCTCGTTTGACACCGCGCGGCTGTGAAGTTTACTCACCGCCAAACTATGTTGATCAAGGATAGCGAGCCGCTCTTTTTCAACCAGCCAGCGCTCTGGTCGAAACTCGTGTACGTCTTGTCCCCAGATCTTCGCATCGGTATGAATCACCCATGGATTTATGCCCACGACAGTCTATAAGTAATCTCAAAGTCAGCATATATCGCTCAAAACCGTCACTGTTTGGAAATGTATGGCACCTACGCCTTCAGGGAAATGCCTGCCAGCGAGCTGCGCCCCGCCCTTTGGAACCACTCTGCTAAGTATCTGGCCGACAGCCGAGTGTAGCCTCAAAGATTCTTTGATGACAGCTTGCATGTAAGAAAGTTTTTGACCTTCTTGGAAAGTGACGGGACTTGAAAGCTTCCCTTCGCTAGATGCCGTCGAAATCTCATCACGTAGCTTCTGCAAGCAGCGTGGATTTCTCATGAGAAAATAGATGATTGCAGTCATGCTGATGCCCGTGGTATCGGAGCCAGCACCTATATTGGAACCGACCACATTGTTCATCGTCGATTTGTCCAGCTTCCCTTCTTTGCTCAGCTCGACACACTTGCCAAGAAAGTCCATTCGATCACTGACTAAGGTGCCTTTGAATCTAGCTTCAATCTCCCTCACTATGACTCTTTGGGTAACCTTCCAATGGCTCTCGATGGGGAAGACCTTTTGGAACCAGTAGTACCATGGGTGGAGACTGGGTACTAGGCCCATCATCGACCCGTACATGATAGAACCGACGTGTACGGCATGCAGGAGTCCATCTTTATCGTAGCCCGCCTCGACCAGGCCAAACGACCGCCCTAGAGTTATCTCGCCAATGACATCAAATGCGTAGAATTGCATCCAGGTGAACAAGTCGATCGGGCGCCCCTGCTGAGCATGATCGGCTAATGCGCCAATAAACTCACCATTGACTTTGTCTACGAATGGCTCGTAAGACACCAAAGAGCTCATAGCGTACATGTTCGAGATTTTCTTTCGCTCGGAGGCATGTTTTGCGTTGCTTATCTCAGAAAAGACGTCCTTGTGAGCTATGTCGGGTGCACCAAAAGGAGTGTAGTAGTCGGACTTTTCGAATTTGGAGCCCGCGCCGTAGATAGTACGGATTGCAGTTGGATCGCTGATGCTGTATCGATTGGGTCCCAGTCGAACTATAGCGCCTATATACTCTTATCAATTCATGTGTTCTTGTGTGATCGGAGCATTTTACCATTTTTCTTATGAAGCGCCACGGTGTCAAGTTCGAGATGCCCTTGCCAGTTCCTGTAAACCTCCCACAGGGGAGTGAATCGGGCCAGTAACGGGCCCTTTACATCACGCAGAGGACTAAAAAGAGCTCTTAACAGAGGATATAGGACCAGAAGGCCACTGAAAGAGGCGACGAGCCCCAGCAGGTAAGGTGTCTCTAGAAGTTGAGAAATCATCACGCCAGGACTGAGCTGCAAGATAAATTTCGAGTTAACTTGGAGATGTAGTTCGGGATAGAGTAAGAAAAAGCTTTATCATCGATGTTCATCTGCACGGGAATTGGCACGATTGAAATCCTTCTACAGAATGACCCTAGGGGAACTTCTAGGGCCTTTCCGTCTATTCCGCGGGGGCTATGATCATGCCGGATACGCATGCAGGATTAGTGGGATCGTGCGGAGAAGCTTGGGCAATGCAACCCAGTGAGCCACGTCACAAAGTACGGAAAGATCCGTCCTATTCTGACGAAATAGAGAGGATGCCCAGAATTAAATGAAGAGGCTCTCTAAGTATCGAGTTCTGTGTTCTGTTTATAAAGCTGCTGTGCACGTCAGTCACTTAGCGGACTCCGACTTTGGATGATACTAAGACAGGGTATCAGAAGAAACATAGCTAGAAAGATGATAATAACTCGACCTGGTTACTAATGCGTTTGACGACTTACTTCACTGGTTTATCAAAAGGATAAGCCCAAGTACCAAATTTTACAATGGAGTTAAATATCACGATGGACCAAATGTCGTAAGGCGTTGATTTTCAAAATAAGGAGATAGAAGTGTCCTGATACCCATCTCAATTCTGCGATTCTATTGAGATTACAAGACTCGATCTGGCATAGGCATTTAGAGATACAATAACCACGGGAGTAATTAGAGTAGCAGACATTCATATTGGAGTTTCACAGATAATACTTTATTCAAGAGACTCGCAGGCAAGCTGATCATCGAATGATGGATTAAGAGTACAAGAAAATTTCCATTCTGCTGTTGTGCAAACCAGCTATTGCTACGCTAGATGTTTACTGTGCTGGCAGGCTAACAACAGGCACAATTATGGTTGAATCATATCTGCCACCGAAATGAATGGTGTGCTGACCTACGTTCAGATTCTCAAGCTTCTTATCAATGTGGCTGGGGAAATCCGAGCTCGTATCAATGAAACCTTGAACACGGAAGAGCAGACTCTCCCCAGCCTCGAAGTGGATACCCATAGGCCAAAGCGAGATTTCCAACTTCACAATATCACCAGGAGCAACTTTTTCCTCTTTGTCGTGTGGGTGATATGGAATCATGGGGATGCTCCGTTTTGGGTCCCGAGCACGGTGCGAAGCACGCAAGATACCCGTTGGCCCAGTGTACTGTTGACAGAAAGCTGGTCAATATCCCGTCTTGGCAATTGCGATACCATGTCTGATTAGGCCAATTAACTTACTTTAATTGTCTGAGCCATAGGCACATCGTGCTGGGTGTTGACTCCATCAGGAAGATCTTCCCACGGAACATTGACATGTTCCAAGACTTCTCCATTGCTGCTCAACTTGCGGATGCCCACATAGACATCCATGTCGTCCAGGTCTTTGCAAGACATCCAGAGCTCCGCCTTCGAATGACCAACAAGCGTGGTTGCTTTGTCGAAAGTCAGTACAAACTCGGACGGCTTTGCTTGGTAGCTATCTGCTTGGTGGGTAACGGAGCCTTCGTTATGTTGCGGGAAGCTGGCCAACTTTCCAGACTCCTGGAGATAGAGTTTGCGATACTCCGTTCCAGGTACTGGATAGTCTGCATAGGGTACGTCCCATTTCGGGCCCTGTCGGGAAATTTTAGAGATCTTTCTACAAGCCTCAGCCAAGTGAATCAACCTACAGCCTCAGAACGATTCCCATATGTGAGAATGGAGATCCTCGCTTTGGGGGTATGTTCCCAACCATTATCGATGCCCTTTAGATACCGATCATAGAACTTTTGCAAGTCATCGATGTACCTTGGAGTGTAGAGGTCGAACCATTCCTGAGTTGCATGAAAGCGGATCCATTTGTCTTTTGAGGGAGCCTTGCCCCAACCTCTCACGGTACCAGATCCATGATTACCAGAGGAGTAGCTTGCCACTGCGTATATGGGCAGTGTAAGCTTGCTAGTGTCGTAGACTTTATCCCCCCAATATCCATTGAACAATTTGTATCTAGAGAACGCTCCGAAGATATCTTCCCGATTGTTTCGACCACGAATCGTTTTGTTGAAGATGAAGGAAGTGAAGCTGATCTTAGTGACACCACCACGGCAGATCATGTCGCGATAAAAATCTGTAAATGCCTCCCAAGGAGCTATGCACTTGAGGGAAGGTGGCTTTTCGATAGCGGTCGCCCACTGCTCCGTCGCCAGCCAAGAGTTGCCACACATACTAACCGCACCATTGCACCATGATTGCGCTGCGATGTATTCCACTGTATCGTAGCCATCCAGACCTGACTGTTGTCAGTAATCACAAGGCCAGTCTTCCTGACGATGAATAGTCACCTACCCCTCTGACTTCCCTCGATATACAGGTCGCCTTCACTCTCCCAGCTGCCTCGAATGTTGACATTGACGACCGCATAGCCTCGAGGGCACCATTCGACAGGGTCTGGCCTGCGGTATCTGGTCAGTAATCCATATCTGAGGTCTCATGTTACGTTTTTTACCCCTCGAATTTCTCAAGTCCAGATGTACGGCTCTCTGGTAACCCAAGTCGGAAAGGAATGTTGTCAAATATCCGAAATCCTTATCGTAACATCACGGTCAGCTTTTGCCTCAAGTTGTCAGAATCGATCACGAACCAGCTCCATTTTTACCGTAGGGGCTCACCGCTAATATGGCTGGGACTTTCTTGTCTGTAACAGGCCTGAAAATATCACAGAAAATCTTCGCCAGCAGCTCAGTATTATTCTGTTTGATTCATTGCATTCGAGTTCGACGCACCTTGACTCCGTCTCGAAGTGGAATCGCAACCTCTTCGTCAAATATGGTCTCTTCGTGGAATGGACGTCGACCTTCCGCAAATTGCCATCCCACAGGCAGATATCTGGTGTTTGGAGTTTGCCTTTTGTACGGAAACATCGCAGTCTCATCCTCAGGTCGGACAGTAGGTGTCCAGGAGATGGGGAAACCCCCAAAGTCAAGCTTCGGACCAGTCATGATGCAGATGTGCTGAATGTTGGGATTGATTTGTTTCCAAGATAGAATGCACCTCTAGGTAATGATTTGGTAGTTTTTAAGAATTTATTGTTGTATATAGTACACTGCTAGTAGTATATCACGCGTCAATACCGAACGCCGCAGGTCGTCTTCGTTTCCGCGGAACTCTAAATGCTTCCGCTGTGGGGAAATTTGCCGACTGTGAATCCCGGTCTTATCATGCGGCTTTGAATTTACACTTTCATGGAAAACGTTATCGACTAAGCTCGAACATCGGTTCACGAACGCAAGTGGCTGTGAGTCCCGCATCCCACAGCTGGGGGCAAACAGGATGCACAACAAACAGTTTCGGAATATCACGTGTGCGGTCTGCGAGCACCCACACTGTGCCACTAACAAACGAATAATGGTTTCTTTCACCAGGGGATGGAACAGTTAGGGTTACATTGAGCATTAGATAGCCTTTGGTCAATGATAATCGAATGGCCATATACCTGGACGTTAACAGATCTATAAGTTTTTCTTTGGGCTTCCCCGCTAAAGAAAATGGTCTGGCGTGTCTAATTAACAACTGTACTACAATCTGCCATGTCAAAATATAAGCACATACTCGCAGAATCAAAGAAAGGTCATGACTATCAATCGTGATGACTCAAGCTAGTGAAATTATATAGAATATCAGGACTAGTAAAGAAGTACCAATAAGTCAGCATTCTGTTGCCTTGAGTATGGAGCCCCGGCGCCTCAAAAAGTCATCTACGAATGAAGATCTATTCGACAAGAAACTAAGACGGATGTGCTATACGAGCATCCAAAATTGCAGAGACGCCATTGTGCACGGCATTTACAGCTTCGGGCAGCTTTCGCGCCAGTTCTTCCACGGTACTGGCTAGTCCTCCCCAGCAATTCCCTCCTGATGCACCCTTTGCAATCGTCGAGTAATCCGGATTCGGCGCGAATGAAATATTCAACTCTTCGTTGCTGACCTTGGATCCCAGTCCATCGGGATGGACAAGAAGTAAAGACTTTCTAGGCGCATTCCAACCTGCGAAACAACAAACGTCAGCTCCAACATTTTTCATAACATGGTTCGACTGTTAGCCGGCAGTAGAATCACTGTATTGCTTACCATTGTTATTAAGCACTATAGTCAACACTGGTATCTCGTACCTCTGCGCAATCCAGTACACGCTGGCGGGGATCGAGAAGAGGAAACAACCATCGCCAATGATTTGGCACACAAATTTACCTTTCCCACCATGACGAGCGACAGTGGCTAATTTGATACCAAGAGCTGCGCCACCCGACCAGCCCAGTCCGCCTGCTCCTGAACTAAACACACTTCCCGGCAATGTTGCCTGTATTTGGTCTGCGACAGTAAATGTATTGGTCACGGCTTCGATGACCCAGACGGTGTCCTTCGGGCAAGCCTTCCGGACTTGTGAGATGAGAAAGCCGCACCCAAACGAATTATCAGGATTCGGCTCAGCCTGTGTGGCTATCATCCCCAACTTTCGAGTATACGAAGATTGGAGTGCCGACCAGCGATTTGCGTATTGATCCTGGTTCGCACTGATCTGATCCGAGTGCTCAACCTTCAGAGTTTGGATGATTTGGCCAAGTGAGAATACGGTGTTGACGCGACACCGTAGAATGGCGTCGATGTAGAAGAGTGGCATTTGCTGTTTCAGAGGGTCGACATCGAAATGAATGATTTTAGTGCCATCGGCGGGTTTGCACTGTGTGTTGATCCACGGAACATCGCAATCGAGTACTAAAATCAAATCCGCCGTGCGGATCGCATCATCCGATCCGTATCTCACGCTCAGCCAGCCAGGATGATCTGCAGGGAAGCAAAGATCTGAACCAGCAGTATCAAGAACACGTAAGCCTTTGATAACATTCGCCAGCTCTACAAGTAAGGGTACCACAGCAGTGTCTCGTCCGCTGTATCCAGTGATGATCAGAGGCTCCTGGGCAGACAACAAGCTTTCAGCGACAAGGCTCAGTTGCTTTGATGTCAAGCCACCGAGCTCGACAGGGCTCCAAAATTCCTGGTGTATCGCGTATGGCTCTATAACCTCTTCCATGACCTCCCGCGTTGCTTGCAAGTAAACAGGACCCTTTGGTTCGGATGCAGCGAAACTCAGCGCTCGATTCACGACTTGTTTGACGTTCTTTCCTTTTTTCAATTCGGTCGTGTAACGACAATATTGTGCTACAATCGCTTTTTGGTCCGGTACGTCTTGCAGCCAGTGGATAAACTCAGTTCTGCTTCCGCGATATTCTCCTTCCAGCGTACATGGGGACAGGCCAGCGAAAATCAAGACAGGCACACGGCCGACACTGGCATTATGTATGGCACAGCCGAGTGCCTGGGTTCCAACATCGACGTGGACGATGACTGCTTGAGCTTCTCCTGTGACACGGGCATAGCCATCTGCCATCGACAGAGCCACCATTTCGCTTGGGCAGGTGATGAACGTAGGGATGCTTTGTGGCTTCTCACGCTGGCCTCTCACCATTGCCTCCATGATGCTAGGATGATCAGATCCTAGATTTACAAAGCAGTATCGCACGCCAGCCTAGACAAGGTCTTATCAGCAAATTTCCGAAGGTCGTTCAATTTTCTGCTGTATCAGAGGTAAATACGCACAGCCCATAGCGCCTCAAAGAAGGCTGATGATGCCGTGTAATCCCTGTTGCCAGTATCAGCAAGTCAATTACTGTGATCTTGGCTTCTCATTCTCACATGCTGCCCGAAATGTGAAGGTAGATACCAGAAGATCAAAGGGTGTGGAACGTGTTTCAATTTGTGATACTTTGTAGCAATCGAAGGCTGAGGGCATTTACGAAGTGACGAGCTGAAAGACTCTTGATTGAAAGACAGAAAAAATTATCTCGCCTTAGAACAACGGCATGTCAGGCGATCCACAATAGGTCAAAGGTAGACGATGGCCGAAAGACTACTGGAGTGGGATTTGAGGTCTACCTTCTTGCATATCTGGGGGGCTCACAACCTCGCGCAGCACGGTTGATGTTCCGCGGAACATCAGCGCGGGACCTACGTGTATTAGCGCTTGAATTAGTCAAGTTGCCCCTTGAGCTCGGATAAATTGTTGACTCCAAGCGACACGCTACTGTACACCAGATGCATTTTGTTTTCTGAATCCATCTAGATACGCATATACATCACCATATTCTTTATCAACATCCATTCAGTCAACAATAAAGGAGCTGATCATTCCAAATGGCAAGCGTTGATTATGTCTTCAAGGCAGTGAAGTACGGGGCCCAGGCAGTAGACCTGTCGGCCACCGTCCATTTGCCTAAGGTCAAAGGCTCAGTAAAGGGAATTGGTAAGAATCGCGATGGATAGAACGTCTGCTTACTGAAAATCAGCTAATTCAAGCACTAGCCTTACATTTCCATGGAGGCGGGTATGTTGTAGGCAGTCGTGCAATGTTCCCAGCTGCTCACATCGAAGCCTTGAATGAGAATGGATTTGTCGCTGTGTCTTCAGACTATCGTCTATCTCCGACGATCTCTGTCCTTGATGGACCAGTCTCGGATTCAATAGCTGCATACCACTGGGCGCAGAATGAGCTTCCCGTACTGCTGGAGAAAGAGCATGGCATCAAAGTGAACGGCAAGAATATCGTCACCCTTGGTCACTCATGTGGCGGAGGTCTTGCACTGCTGATGGTGAGTGAAGGTTGTGTTAATTATGAGGATGATTTTCTGAGGTATCATGCACTTTTAGGCTTCTCTTGCCCACCCGCCGAAAGCTATTCTGGATTTATTCGGTTTCAAATATCTTCGAGATCCTTTCTATCATACCGCAGTCAGCACTCCACCCTCGGCTGGAGCACCAGCTCCGCCCTCTGCCCACTTCATCGCCCAGGTATTCGAACAAATTCCCCCTCCAACTGCTGCTCCTCCTCCCTTCGGACCTAATGGACCTGATCTAAGCACCCCACGCGGCGCCTATTTGATCACATCCGTTAGGAAGGGTATTGCATTTGATGATATCATCGCCGAGGATGAGTATGATAGAGTGGACCCAGAGAAACTGTTTAAAAATCCCAATTTCCCGCCGACATTCTTCGTTCAAGGGACAGCTGATGTTGTGGTTGACGCCAAATTCTCGAAATGGGCCCATGCAGAGCTTAAGAAAAATGGAGTGCAGACCGAATTGTGTCTCATAGAGGGTGCAGTTCATGGTTTTGATGCTAGATTGGAGCGTAGTGATGCTGCTTTTGAGCCTATCCAGAAAGGCGTGGACTTCCTGGCACAATACGTGGGCAAGTAGAAACCATGAGCTCTCCAAGATTATTTTCTTGGCCTGTAGTTTCGAGGATTTTGCAGCCGTAATGACAAGCGGTGAGCTTTTAAGGCGAATGAGTTATAAGAAAATTGTCTAGAGAAGCTACACTGTTCTTGAACACTGCATGATTGATGAGGTACGGACGTGTTGACACTTTTAAGTCTTGCTGGGAGTTTCAAGTCATCAAGCGAGGATTCTGGATATACACAAGCTGTGCAGAACGGTACAACGATGACGATGTCGCTGTCGATTTATGGCTGAGCTGAAATCGGAATACGCCAATTTTCATTCACACACTCGCTCCCCCAGATTATCCTCATTGATCTTGACGCCATACGAAGGTATAAAGAGCTCCATACTCTCTTCTTTCGTTGACTGCTTCTGTGCAGAGTAGCCTAGTGTGCAGTCACTACTGCTCGAGCTCAAACATTGTTACCTAAAATTGAAAAACTATCATCACTTATAGAAATGCTACTTACAGCAGCAGAGGCGCTAGCTGGATCAATTTTCAGACACATGAGGATATCCCATGGGCTCGCTAGATGTCGTGGGCCGAAATTGCTTCGGGGGTTTATTCCAAATAGTTTTTCTACTGCTCACGTGGCTGACCGCCTTGAAACGTCCGCGGAAAGCAAAAAGGCGTTAAGCACCGACCTTTAGTCGGAAAAAGGTTGCAATCTCAATAGCGCAAACAGCATGACTCCGAAGGCGAGTGTGGCGATCGACGGTAGAAAGTGTAACTGTGGAGAGCATAGTGGGGAAAATGGCCGGCACTGTGCGCGAGATGGGGGTGAGGGAAATGAAGTGGGGAGAACCATGTGGGGAACGAAGAAGAGTGGGAAAATGGAGTGGGGCATGGAAAAGAAAAGGGAATCTTCTTCTCAACGAACACAAATCGGTCCGGCGGAAGGCAAGTCGTGACGTATTCCTACGAATGACCCAGCCGTGACCCGAATTTCATGGCAAGTCACTGACTATACGTAATCTCTAATCAGAATTTCTTCGCCCGTAAAATCACTGAAACATTGGTTGCAGAGC
Source organism: Cadophora luteo-olivacea (assembly GCA_026120085.1). NCBI lineage: Eukaryota > Fungi > Ascomycota > Leotiomycetes > Helotiales > Ploettnerulaceae > Cadophora > Cadophora luteo-olivacea. Next base: position 46,719 of record JALRMC010000101.1, read on the forward strand.
AGATGTAAGACAAGCCTGTGTTAATTACAGATATCTTGCATTCCATCTCTTTCGTTTTGACTAGGCTGAGAACCGTTACCAGTGCGCAAGTTCTAACATCGATACGTGATATGTATGTACAGGTCATGGGTGGTACCAAATAGGTAGTCGATCTCCAAGTGCCACATTGTTAGAGGTCTGTTCATATAATAACGGAAGCCCCTACTCTCCCGTTTCTCTGTCCACGTTCCAGTGGACGAGCTTCATCAGGCCCCAGTTGAAACTGGCGAAGCGGATTCTCTTACCCCAGATGTACAAGGGAATCCACAATGATAGAACTACGAAGCTAAAGCCCGCCATGGTTGAGAATGCTCCTGCATAGCCATCTCTGTCTACCCATGGATTTGCGTAGAAGGACATGAGAAATGTGATGACAGCTAAAAGGTCCGTTAGTGAAGTACTGAAAAGTATCCGGTGAAGTGCGAAACCTTACACTTAAAAACAATCTGGCTCACCACGACCTCACCAGCAATTGGTCTGTAACAGTCAATTGTATACACCACAGAGATACCAATCGCGGCACTGCTGCCGACAGAGACTATTGAGAAAATGTCAGCAAAGCTTTCTTCAAACTCAGGATAGCAAGAATTATAATTACAAACGAATAATCCCAATGTAGGGACAATCCAGTGCGTTTCAAAGTGTATCCCCAGGCCATACAGGAGAAGTGATGCAGGATAAGCGACCATGGCGACGCTCACCGCGGGGAGACGCATTTCTGGCTCTCGAACACCACCATTCTTGGTAGTCGAGCGATTGGCTAATTTGTCTGATAGATAGCCACCGAAAGGAATGCCCAGCAAGTTACCCACAATACTAGAGATCCAGACCAATCCTATCTGCCAGACTGTAAAGTGATAAACCTGAGAGAAAGCGGTTGCGATTGTCGTACCCATGACGACGAAGATCCCAATTCCTATGCCGAAAGAAACTGTGGACCACAGGACAGGAGGTAATAAGACGACTGGCACAGGACGGAAGGCGATCTTCCAGATGGACTCGTCGGTTAGAGGGGTACTGGAGAAGGCCAAACGCTGCTTATATGTTCTTATATGAATCATGCTAGAATCATTGACCCGCTCCACTTGGGACACCTTGGAGTCTTCATCTTTGGCAACAACAACAGTACGTTCCTCTCGTCCGCTCACGTCGCGTTGATACGCGGTCTCAGGCATGGTGAAGAAAATCAAGACCGTCGTAGCTAGCACAACAGCAGAACACAAGTAGTGAAACGTTCTCCATGACTGTGATATTGACATGAGCCCAGATATCAGTGATCCTAGAGCAGCACCAATTGACAGGGCAGCCGAGTACATCCTATGAAGTAGTGGTAAGCTTTTGAGCACTGCAGTTGGAGGATCTGAGAAATTTCATACGCTGTCATGCGACCTCTTTCGTGGAGGAAGAACAGGTCCGCAATGGTGAGGGGGGCGACACACTCAGCGCCGCCCGAGAACCATGATGCTACAATTCTGGATGCCAGCAAGCTATTGTAAGAGGTAGCACGTGCTGACCAGATGCAACATAGACCAAAAGCAAGAAAGGTGGAGACATAGACCACGCGACGGCCATACTTGACAGCGAGTGGAACCCATAATATATTTGAAATGCCAGCGGCTGCAGACGTCGTGGAGAAGAGCAAGGCCACTTTGGTGACTGCAGATTGGAACTTCGCAATCGATACCGGATTCAGAGAGGGAGGATTTGCTGGTGATGGTGGGTACGCGCCGAAGAGGTCGATGACAATATCGACGAGGACAGTCGAGGGGCCAGCTGCAAAAAAATTGACCCAAGTCAATGCTATGCAGACGAGAATAGCAATGTATATCTTGAAGCCTTGCGACCTGGAAAGCAAAGCTTTACGTTAATTAATGAAGCATAGACGAGTTTTCGTGACCGGACGAGGCAGACCTACCAATTGAGGGGATCGTTGGGATCCGACGAAGGCTGCGGTACACGGATAGTGGTTCCTGTCGCATCTTGAAGACGTACATGGCCGAGTGTCTGAATGTGTTCAAGGGGGCCAGTATCATTGCCGGAGCTGGTGACCTCCAAGTTGCGTTGCGGCTCCATAACGGCAACAGGACATAGGTCGAAGGACGATCGATATAAGAGTTGACAAAGTAAAGTTCAGATAGATCAGCGTGGCTCAAGGTGTGCTATGGTATGTATGTACAGCAGGGGATAGTGAAGGTCGAGCAATCTGGCGGAGCGCGGGGAGATGGGGAAGTAAATACTCCAGGTTTCGCTTACCACCTACTGCCAGGGACCCAATCGGACTTGATCAAAGGCCTAATTTGCTGCGAAGCTCTCAGGTCCAGAGTCGAGAAACTCTAGACTGCCCCCTGACGTGTGTTCCAGATATGGCGCGAGTTCGCGGGGAACCCAGTCAAGTGTTGGAATTCCCACAGATGAGACCAAGCCAGACTACAACATGATCTCAGCCATTCTCGTCGTCGTCGTTGTCGTCCCTGATCCGACATCCAGCTTTCCCGTTCATCTGCTACTATGGGGCGGAATATCGAACCCTTCCGCCACAAGGATTCCGATTCCGCGGAGCCTTCCACATTGCCACGCCCATTTCCCTCTGCGCTCGATCACGTGGCTAAACAACATTGCCGTGTAAGAGTGATGATGATCAAGGCGCTACACTCTGTTTCTTATATCTTGAGTCGCCAAATCCGTGGTGAAAGTTGAGGAGATGAGTGCCTCATGTTGCATTTGCACCAATCACGAGATCCGTACACTGCCGTATCTTTGCCCTTCCGACAATGACAACACCACTAGGCGACCCTGAGCCGCAGACCGTGCTCCCAGTGCCCGCACAGAACGAAAAGAGCCATTATGAAGAGCGCTTTGGTCTCACCTCACCATGGGAGACTTACTACCATCCTATCGACACTGCCCCTCAGGGGCGATTCGAATGCGAAATGGACGACCTCGTTGTTTTTGGCGATATCCCCAAAGAGATCAGTGGAACCTGGTATCGCATACTCATTGACCCTCACTTCGTTCCAAAGAAGGGCACACCCTTCGTCGATGGGGATGGACATGTGTGCGCATTCCGCGTGCAAGACGGCAAGATCTCAATGAAACTCAAGTACGTTCATACAGAGAGATGGCTTTTGGAACGCAAGGCGGGGCGCCGTCTTTTTGGCCGCTATCGAAACCCTTTCGACATCCATCCCTGCGTGCAGCTTGCGAACGACACCACTGCCAACACCAATATCATATACTGGGGTGGTCGCCTTCTGGCGTTGGCAGAGAGGGGCTTACCATACGCTCTGGATCCAGACACCCTTGAGACACTGGGTGCAGATCCTTTCCGCGGTCAAACCATTGCGAAGACCTTTGCCGCGCATCCTAAAGTCGACCCTCACACGAATGAGCTGGTCACTTGGAGTTATTCTGCCAAGGGCCTTAGCACTCGGGACATTTGCACCTATTCGATTGACCCAGAGGGACGCATCTCAAATGAGCACTGGTACAAGCAAGATAAAGCCGGATGGCCACACGATGGTTGGATTACCGATAATTGGATCATCCTTTCCAACATGCCTTTTGGTGTCAACGACGATGAGGAGATGAAAAAAGGGGGAGACTACTGGCATTTCATTCCAGATCAATCTTCAGAATTTCTTGTCAGTCCACGCAAGGCCGACTCACCAAGTCACCCAGGTAAGAATATTTCCCTATGACTTCTACCACGTCTTGTGTGTAGGAAACTTGAGATTGCCGGTATCAGTACCATGTCATTGATTATTCTTCTTCCTCATTTTGAGATCACGCAGTAATTCAGTGCTAATTCTAATTCGATTTTTAGGCTGGAAACCTGGAGAGTTCCGTAAATATACCGCGCCGCCAGGGTTGGTTATTCACACTGGCAACGCATGGGAGGAAGAAGACGGGATTCTAAAACTTGAGAGCCACCATCTCACTTTCAATGTTTTCGATTTTTTCAACCCGAAGGATTACAAACGCCGCCCAGGAAAGCCCAGTGGGGACTGGAAACGATGGACTTTGGATCTTTCTATGCCGGATGGAACTGCACTGCCACCACCTGAGACGCTTTTGGAGGGCATCTTTGACTTCCCTATCTTCGATGAACGTATGACTGGCCGAAAGACCCGGCTGGTCTACATGGGTGGCATGAGTGCTCCGAATGATCGTTCACAACCCCGCTTCAATTCAGTCATCAAGTTGAATACTGAAACTGGCGAGAAACATGTTTTCCATGCCCCTGAGGACGCCACCATTATGGAGCCGGCATATATCCCTAGGGGCACAGATTGCGAAGAAGGTGATGGCTGGGTCATTTTTTACAACGCAAGAGACTCATCACCCAAAGGTGAACTAGTCATCCTCGACTGTAAAGATTTTTCGAAGCCGGTCGCCATCGCTCAATTACCTTTTCAAATGCGTAATCAAGTCCACGGAAACTGGGTTCAGAATCCACACCTTGAGACACCTTTGCCATTGATTTCAGGTCTTATTAAAGATATTACGCCTACTTTTGCGTATTCACAACTGAATAGACTTTCGTAGAACTTCAATATTTATTTATGTTCTTAACTTGTATCTTCTTGAAATATTAATGATTTACTTTATTTGATATGTGATGAAGCTAATCATATTTAAATATCGGTGTAAAGAACTTACGTATATAAAAAGCCAATTTATAAAAGAAGATACCATAATCTTTTAGTATTTGAGGTTTAGTTTTATGTATTTTTAATTACACTAGCTTGCGATAAGTGTTTCAATCTTCTTTAAATAGCCTAAAAATACAAAAGGAATATATTAAGTATAAGGGAACACGTTATAAGCGGCTGCGAGTTAAAGTTAAATAAAAGCTGGCTTAGTAAGTCTTAAGGTTAAAGGTTTATATTTGTATTATTTATCGCTTAGTACTAATATATATATTAAAGGTTTCGTTTAATTTACTATTATTAGAATAGTTGCTATATATTAATATTAACTAACTTACTTTAGACTCGTTAAAGGTTTTATTAATAATTCCAAGAGTTCTTTATATTATTACAACTTTATTTAATCCTAAAATCGAGTTAAAGCTAACTTTGGTTTAGTGTATATACTCTTACTTAGGGTTAGGGTTAGGGTTAGGGTTAGGGTTAGGGTTAGGGTTAGGGTTAGGGTTAGGGTTAGGGTTAGGGTTAGGGTTAGGGTTAGGGTTAGGGTTAGGGTTAGGGTTAGGGTTAGGGTTAGGG
>JALRMC010000102.1:0-48326 GCA_026120085.1 Cadophora luteo-olivacea
TTAAATGGCTAACAACTTTCTAGGGTGAGCGTGTCAACTGCGAGGATAACACCTCCCTCGGAGAGTTCACCTTGGCTCCGTGAGTATCTACTTCCCTCAGAACTCAGTTCACATGCTAATACATCTCAGAATCCCCCCAATGAAGGCTGGTGACGCCGTTCTCGAGGTCGTCTTTGAGGTCGATGTCAACGGTATCCTCAAGGTTACTGCTACTGAGAAGACCTCCGGACGTAGTGCCAACATTACCATCTCCAACTCTGTTGGCAAGCTGTCCTCGGGTGAAATCGAGAGCATGATCAACGGTAACTCGATCCAATATTCATGCTAAAACATTTACTGATATTTGATTAGATGCCGAGAAGTTCAAGAACAGTGACGAGGCTTTCAGCAAGAAGTTTGAGGCAAGACAACAACTCGAGTCATACATCTCAAGAGTTGAAGAGATTGTTTCTGACCCAACGATGTCCCTCAAGCTCAAGCGCGGAACCAAGGACAAGATCGAGTCCGCTCTTAGCGACGCCATGGCCCAACTTGAGATTGAGGATTCTACCTCTGATGACTTGAAGAAGAAGGAGTTGGCCCTGAAGCGCGTTGTCACGAAGGCTATGTCTACTCGCTAGATTACGAATTTGCTACACAGCACACGGAGCAATGGTCGGTGGTTGATGCATGATTTTCTCGGCATGGATTGGCTAATCTGGTTTCTGGCTCTTCCCATGGGTTCATAAAAAGTCATTTGCGAGTTTCTGATCTGGCTGCTTTGTGATCAAGGAATGTTTTTCTTCCTTTCCTACGGGCATAAAGCGCGCTTGTAGAACAGGAAGGAAGAAAGTTAATCAAATTGAACAAAAACATGAAAAATACCCCCAATCAAAGATCTTGATGTGAAGTGCGATAGTGGTTCCACGCCATCTATTGATGCTGAAGCTGTTACTCGAGACTCGGGCACGAGCAAAGGATGGCTAGAAGTGAAATTTTTACAAGTCCTCGAGTAATCTAGTGACATTGCCAGTGAGTTACTGAAGTACAATCCTCATGCTTATATAGCGAGTAACGCATTTCCCTCCAATTTCAGAAGATCTGTTACATCCCTAATTCGCTCCAACGTTCCTTCCCCATGGTCCTCCTCGAAAGTCCCAGCCAATAGTCTGACTCTTTCCAAGTACGGATCCCTCAACAGACTAGACAACCTCTTCCAATTCTCGAACCACTCTCCCTTTCCCAAGGCCTTCAAGAACCCCTCTTTAACCACGACCTCCACATCCCTCAATCTACCATTCAAAACGCAATCTTCTAATATTGGTATCAAGCTCTTGCAGAAGAAATCCTTTGTACCCCACCGCAGAATAACGATTTTAAGCGCATGAATCTGCCGTCTATTATCGAGGAATTGAGGAGCCAGGAAGTATGACCAGTCATCGTTGCGTCGCCGAATCGTCAGGGAAAAGGTGTTGCAGGTGAAGTAGACTGGACGTAGTTCGTGGTAGAGTTGAGAATTTGTTAGAAGGAGATTATGCGGATATGAGGGATGGATTGGTTCGGAGAAGGGAGAGGAGACGGTTGAGAGGGAGACGTGGGATGTTGGTGAGGTACAGATGAGGATGTAGATTTTGGTGCGGATTTCTGGTGGCAAGTCGAGGATTCGGAATGGTTTTGCCATTGTAGAATTATATAAGTATTGGTTACAAGTGCAAAAGATCGGAGAACAGACGATCCCAAGTAACAGCGTAGACACAAAGGTAAGAAAATGTAGAAGTATTGGCTTCTTGGAAAGAGCCTCGAGCCGTTGTCCCCACAAAGTTGATGCTATGAAAGAAGGCTGAGATCCGAGACGAGGCGCTGCCGACGCCTTGTCAAAGTCGCCAAACTTTTTTGGACATCAGACTTCATAACAAACAGACCACTCTCGCGAAATGCCACCACAACTACCTGTGCGAGCGAATGTGCTCAGACAAATTATATCGAAGTCTACTGCTCGTTCAGAATGCCAATTGATGTATGCAGCCCAAAGCAAGCTCAATTTACAATAGCTAATATCTTCCAGCCTCAAAACAACACCCCTCTCCCAAAAACTCACAATCAGCGTCCAGCCACGTCTCACGTTCCAACGGAACTTTTCACAAAGTCCTTCCCTCTTGAAGAAGAAAGGACGGGCCGATCGCGAAGAAGCCGCATCCTCACAAAACAATGAAGTGGAAGACCCCTACGATTTCTCAACCTTAGAAAGCGGCATCGAGAAAGTCCTCGAAAAGCTTAAGAATGACCTGTCGAAGCTACGCACGGGTGGCAGGTTCAACCCGGAAGTGCTGGAGAACCTAAGAGTGCATTTAGTGAAGGATAGTAAGGCGAGTGAGAAGCTGGGAGATTTGGCGCAGGTGCTGCCAAAGGGGGGCAGGAGTTTGATGATTTTGGTTGGGGAGAAAGATGTAAGTTATATGTTCTATTCCCCAAAACTCTTCGCAATGACGATCAAGAGAGAGATTGTTGTAAACGGTTATTAACAGGAAAACAGCATGTCAAACCAATCATATCAGCAATTCAGGGCTCGAAAGATCTCAATCTACAGCCAGTACAAGACGCTAAGAATGCTGCTCAGCTAAATGTTCCTATACCACCACCTACAAAAGAATCTCGAGACCTAGCATTAGCAGCAGCTAGTAAGACAGGAGAGACTGCCAATGTAGGGATTAGAAATGCTCGAGGAGCAATGCAGAAACGTCTTAGAGCTATGGAGATCAAGAAGACGATACGGCCCGACGACCTTAAGAAGGCGTCGAAAGAGATGGAGAAGATTGTAGAGAAGGGCGTTGCGGATGTGAAGAAGACCGTTGATGCTGCGAGGAAAGGCATGGAACAGGCTTGATGGGATATATCTTGTATTCTACAGAATTTTGTACAATATGGCAAAATAGTTGTACAGTATGTGAGACTAGGCCGGCCGCTTCGCCGCCTGTGGTTTCGGTTTTGAATCCCTCATGCTGGCTGGCAACAGTGCCTTTAATGTCTCCTCCAGTTTCCTCGCATCTGCTGGCAGATACGTCTCATTCCTCCTAGTGTACGTCGCAACTTGTGCCAGCACATCTCCTGGCCCTGTCGCACTCTTCGGTGGCACGTACTGTCCTGCTACCCATTCCTTCATCATAGCCTCTTTATCATCCTTAGAAAGCTTGTCAGCCTTCTTAAATACCTGCTTCGACCTTTTGCTCTCGGTGGCATTCTCAAACAGCGTGCCTGCCCCAGACATCATCTTCTCATGATGAGCAGCAGCGCTCTTGAAGTCAGGGTTCACATTATCCGTCGCCACAGCCATTTTATATACCAACGACTCCACCACACCTCTCGGACTCGAAATGACAGGCGGTCCCCAGCGAGCTAGATCCTCTGCACTTGTGACTGGCTTATACGGTGCTTGAAACCCTCCGACCCGTTCATCGAGATACTCCAGCTCGTCGGGCTTAAGCGGTATAGGCTCAGAATCGTCCTCTGCCTTTTCCCTTTGTTGCTTATCCCTTGCACTAGCACTTCCTCCTCGTCCTCTGGCCTTTCCTCTTGCAGCTCCTCGTTTCCCTCGTCCTCCTCGGGCACCACCTCGCATCCCTCCTCCCCTATTGAATCCGCCTGGTCTAGGAGGTCCTCGGAAGTCTCCTCGTGGCACGAAATTGGAACCACTGCGGCGTTCTCTTGGAGCCGGGCTATCGACCATCTCTCTTGTGATCTTGAACTGTTGTGGAGGTTTGGCGGCAAGGGAACGGGCATCGATACCGCGTGATGGAGTGGGTGTTAAGGAGGAGACTTCTCGGAGAGCTTCTGAGGATCGGGAAGGTTTGGTTCGGAGGGCATCTAAATGATAGTTAGTATTCTGGTCAGATGCCATTGTTGGGTCTTGAACGACTTAGGGACATACCTCCATTGCTATCCTCTTCTGCATATCGAGAAGCAGATATCGAAAATTGCCTCAATGAAGCTGCAATTCCATCTGCGACTCTGGCGAAGTCATGAGTTACAGGTCTTCCGCGACCAATGGCCGAGTGAACGTGCCATTTAAACATGTTGCGTGGATTGAGAGTCACAGCTTCACAATTGTGAAGTCTAGACGTCTTTTGGCTCGTGGTTAAAAATTGTTGATGCCTTGTCTGAAGTTCGTGCCTTACAGCCTCGAGAGCTTTACTAGGTAGGCCCCCACTATTTCACGTCACGACCTACCTTAGCTCGAGACCTCTTCAAGCACACACTGAACCACACTCGAACAAACAGCTTCTTGAACTCGAACTAAACACACCACAAGACAGAATCGCGCCTTCCCTCACAACATAAACACGTCTTCCTCAGGAAATCAAACCCTACGAAGCTACTCCCTCACAATACCGCAACAATGCTCCGTCGCAAACCAACAGCCATCACGCTCACCACCGAAGACATAGCCACGTACGAAGACAGGCGCGCGCACGAAGCCCAAATGCAAGAGCAAGCCGCCATGGAAGCCGAGATGCGCGCCCAGCACGGTACGCCCTTTCAACAGCAGAAGTCCCAGAATGTCCGCGACCCAAATGACGAGTTGCGACCTTTGCCTGGTGATAGATCAAGGGCTCCGGTAAAGACGAGGGAGGAGAGATTGGGTCTTGGAATGGGGAATGCTGGTGGTTCGAGGGGATGAGAAAGTGAAGAGATTAGAGGATGGGCTGCTGCAACCGAGAATGGGAGATACATGAGGGAGTGGAAGAGGCAACTGTGAGGAGAGCGGGGCAATGTGGAGGATGGGAAGGATGATTGCATGGAGGAAAGACGTCACGACGATGCACGAGAGACACTTGGGCATATGTGGATTTGGGCTTGTTCCCGTTGTCGTCCGCCAAACGTTCCAACTGTACAAGGCCGTTCTCAAGCGCCAAAGTCTCGAAGGAGCCTCATGCCATACTGTGCACACATGCACAGAGGCTATGCAACTCGAAATCAGTTTCCCCCTCGCAGATCAAGAGATCTTCCTTCCTCGGTCTTCACCAATACGACAGACAGCTATCTACGAATCAAAAAATTCAAATGGAGAAATCATCGTCCCCATCGATGACCTGTGGTGCCCATGAACGCCTTTTCGCTAAATGCAGATGTGAAAGTTTCTTTTCCCGCCGAAAATGTCGACAAACCGCAACGCCATTAACCAAGTCTCCGCAAAAAGTCCCGTGGCACCGGTAGCTTAACTATCTTGGAAGGTCTAGGAGCCGGAGTGGTAGAGGGACTAAAGTTACTCCCTGGAAGGCCTGTGTGAGTAGACGGACGGGGCACGGAATCCGGAAGAGGCTTACGGATTTTCAAAATCGTTCGATTTTGAACGGATGGGTTCTGAGGTGCCGGAGACGTGGAGTTATTATTTGAATGCGCAGGACTAGGAGGGAGTGGGTGCCGTGGAGCAGAAGATTTCTCTGGGAGTGCAGTTCTAGGGGCTGGAGAAGCTGGAGGCAGAGAAGTTCTGCCGTTGACTGATTTCTCGGGGAGAGGAGTTCTGCCAGCGGAGGGACCAGGGAGCGGGGTTCTATTGGCCGAAGGAGTGTTTGGGAGGCTTGTTCGCTGACCTGAATTGCCGGGAGGTAGTGCGTGACGTTGTGCAGGAGGTGCCTTTGGTCCTGGAGATGGTCTGGGGGAGGGTCGAGGACCAGGTGATTCGCTCTTGGTGGATGACTTGGCACGAAACGGTGCCGGATTAGGTGGCCGCCGTTGTATTTCTAATGCCTTTTGGAAGCCTACTTCTGTGAAGGGTAATGCAACTATCTTGACTCTCTTTCTTGGTCGGTCATCCACACTTGGGGTACGTTCTGGTGCCGGTCGCTTTGGTGCAGACTTTGGTGGTGGAGGTGCCATAGATTCGGCTGAAGGAGTTGCTGGCTTGGGGATTGGCGTAGGATTTACTCCGCCGCCAGTACCAGAGGCTTTGTTGTTGAACGTAAGTTTGAAGTTTTGTGATGAATTCGTTTGAGCTGGCGGAGCTGGTTTTGGCGTAGCCACTGGTGCAGGAGCTGGTGTGGGTGGTGGCAAGGGCGCCTTTGGAGGTTCGACCACCAAAGTGGCATTTGGAGGCTGTGTAAAAGTTTTTGTACGGATCTTGTCTGTCTGGTTGAAGAGAAGTTTGCCCTAGATCAAGCAAATTAGCATATACCAAACGACATTCGAATCGAAATACATACCTTTCCCAAGTGAGTAACCCGCCAGTACTTAGGGTATACCAACTTGATTGTTAAGGACTCAACCGTAGAGTAGATGACCTGGCAGATATCCAGGAGATCTAACTGCTCCGCAAAGCCTATGACTGGTGACTTGACAGCCTTCCAGATTGCTTGCTTCAAGTCATCATTGTCCTTGAGCTCGACCTTCAGTGCTGCCAGGGCACCATCGAGAGTCTTTGTCCGAGCAATGTGAGCTGCACGAGCTTCGGCGTCACGAGTTGCATCTTCTTCGATGATCAGTCCATCATCTGCACCTTCTGCTCCGCCTGGTGCAGCTCCAGTACCACCCATCACGACATCATGGTCTCCATTCACAGCCGCAACACCATTGGTCTTAGGCTTAGCAGGTTCTGATTTCTTGTCCTGTCCAAAAGCAATTGCAGCAACACCAACACAGAATATCTCGAAGAGGTGTCTTCGGACATATGGTGATGGATCTGTGCTGGCACAATTGAGAAGCAGACAGGCGACCGAGTTGTTTGTTAGATAGCCTAGTTCGATTAGAGCAGAGAATGCCTTGATTCGAACATATTCTGAACTGCCATCATGGAGGTATTGCGCAAACTCAACTGCGGCAAGAGGTATGACTTTGGCCTTCATGAGACGCTGTTTGCAGTCCAGGACCGTGACTGTGAAGGAGTTGTGGTAAGAATCGATCCACTCGTCGTTGCGACGGTAACGATCAAGTTCATCAACAACAGCCTTTCGATATTCCATGGGCTCAGGATCATCCTCGTCATCTCCCATATCAAGAACGTTACTGGCGTCCTTCTTAGGGATAAGGCAATCAGCGAGAGCAGAGAGCAAAGTTGTGATTTTGAAATTGTCTGAGAATTGGTTGCTCGAGTTCTCGTTAAATCGTAAAATATCAAGAAGCATGGTTCGAGCTTTCTTGGGGCAATTACCGTGGTTGTCTCGTATCATGGAAAGGGCCTTAATGATAGCCATTTCCACTTTATAAGCTCTCTTGTCGCTGAAGTCGTTTGGCTTGGGAGTCGTGCTGTCAGGGTAACAGAAAAATTGCGAATATGCCTTTTCAAGTTGCCTCATACCGATATATTGAGTCGAAGGTCCGGCATGGGTTTTGATAGCCAGAGCTGCCATAGTGCGAATGCCATGAAAGTAACGAGTGTCCATCATTGTGCGAGTCAAAAAGGTCGAGACAAGCGGATGGGGCGGCACAGTTTGGAGATACAACATCGACTCCTGCTGAGCAACAACATCCTTATCCTGCTGGAGCTGGGAGACGTACATGTACGAAGCCATGCTCGGAAATTCCTTCCAGCAAAGCCACTCGAAGTCAGCATCGACACGGATCCATTCATACGACTCCATGTCCATTCTGGCTTCGGTATCTGCATCCCAGTCTCTTAAACCCCATTCCTCTTTGTCCTCATCTCTTTGCAGGACATCTCCCAGACAGTACAGAAGAGAGTCATCTCCACCTTCAGCATTTGGGTCTACCCCTCCGGCATTGAGACGCTCCTTCTGCTTCCGACTGCGCTTTAGTCGCTTGTACTTGGTGTTGTAAGGTATATCGATCTTCTGTGAGGCCTCTCTGATCTCGACTATATGTTCGTACGGGGTTCCATCAGCTTCATGGATTCGAATAGTCATCGGTCCAGTAAATAGAGGTTGAACGTCAGGTGCGTAGATATTATGAACTTCTTCCTTAACTTCCCGGAGGAACGAGTCCTTCTGAAGAGCTCTCTGAGTTGGCATTGTGTCTTGCTTCTGAGAGATCAGCAACTCTACGCACAACCTCTTCTTGTTAAACTTCTGGTTGATGGTGAATCTTGGGCACCCGGAACCTAGAACCCATTGATTCCAGAAGATATCAAGGTGCCGATACTTGGTGATCTTTTCGCACAGTTTGCGGAAACCGTCTGTAGAAACCGTGTTTTCAGATGCGGTATTAGCAAGAACAACAAGTTTCTGGATGACTCGATTGAGACCACCCGCACCCGTGACTTTCAGAAGTCTTCTATCCAGGATGAACATGACAAGTGGTGCCTTCAAACTCATGAAGTCGTACTCGAAAGATCCGAGATGTAGAACCTCGCCTAAAGCATAGAGAGAAGGTCTTTGGAAGTCCAACTCAACCAGCTTGTCGGATAACGACTTTTGGCGAAAAGCATATTCGTTGTTGCCACATAAAGTCTTCATAAAAACGCCAGTAATATAATGAGACAGGCCAATTGTTATCCATCGATCATGAGGCTGAGCAGGAGTGATACCAACACCAATCCACTGGCTTGCAATTCCATGGACTAGTGTTCTGACGTTCTCGACTTCCGGGTCAATGATCTTCTCCGGAAATAGAAGTCGATTACTGCACATGGTAAGAGCTGCAGCATGCTCAGTGTCTTGAACCTGGTCATCGACGAAGACGAGTCGACAGTCTGAGAAGGGGAAGGCTCCAAAGGCAAGTAGAAAGTAGTCCACTGTGTGGGCCAATGGAGCACAAAGATGCCGGACTTCAGGTGAGCGGTTTGGTAGACAGTACGCCCAAACTGGGATAACTTGACTCTGCCCAAGCTTCTCATCATCTTCCACTTCCCGAAACTCCGATAGATCGACTTGCTCAAAGGGGCCAATGGAGAAGCCAATGTGCTGAGGAGCAACAGGCTTTTCTACGTAGAAAGAAACGATTTTCTTTGAGCTGTCCTGGAGATCTGTGATGTCGTTCGTCAACTCGCCGGAACAGACAACTGTCATTTCTAACAGCTTATCCTCTTCGCTGAGAAGCTCTTCTTGCTCGTCGTGCTCCTCGTGATGTCCATGTTTGAGAAACCCATTGGGCTTGCGAGGAGCAGGAGGTGAACGACGCTTCATCGCATCTCCAAGGGTTCTTGAGCATCGAATAGAGATGTCCCAAGAACATCTCATACTCGAGTCATCGACACAGGGGAAAATGCACGAAGCAATTCCGCGGTCGATGCTGTGTCTCGTATAAACGTGTGGATAACGCTGGTCGCTTTCGTTCACACCAACCCAATGCAAGCCCTCTCGGAGGCTATTGACGGAGAAAGATATGCTGACAACGAGAGCTTTGTAGTTTGAGAGACCACCAACAGCAGTCCGTGGACCGGCCGAAACAGCCGAGGAAGGTGCATCGAGAGCGACTGATGGAGTCCGCATGGCTGGCAAGCCCACTGCTCGAATTGCTGCCAATGGAACAGCGCTCTCGGACAGGGGATCTACTTCCGTGATCTTGACACTTGGTGGTAGAGTGATGACCAGCGACCCGTTTGATCTCATGTCCTCAGTCATAGCCACCGGCTTCAATCTGGATTTCTGCTGTTGCGCCTGATGAACTCCAAGCAGCCAATTATCAGGAATATTAAGCATCTCCATGGGGTCTTCGTAGAAGAAATCCGCAGCGACACCGTCCACCTTGACTTGGCCTGAGTTTATAACACACTGTCGGGCATCCAAAGTGATCTCCTTAAGCCCGTTATGATTTGGCAGGATGGTGATCTCGCAGCGCCCCGTCAGGCTTTGGGTCGAGAAATCGACATCCAGCTCCACCTTCTGGCTCACCACGACGAAGCCATACTCGGGCTCGAGCTTAGGCTTCTCACCCACGGGCAGACCATTGGCGTCCATGTCGTTCGACTTGTAGGCGCAAGATCTCAGAGGTTGGTGCAATCGCGCAGCTGCGCTCGTTCAAGGTCCAGCTGCCCTGGCGCGACGATATTTCCTACGAACCTCTCATCCGTCCCCAGAGCCCCAAGCTCGATCTGGTAGTGTGCAGGTAGGTATGCGCGCGTGGTTCGTCGACGAAAAGAGGGTACTTGATGGATGTGGAGCAGCGTGTGAAGATCGCGGTTTGCTTGAGTATCGCTGCAAGATCGATGAGGTTTGCAGAATTGCCTAAGAAGAGAGAACGAAGGTCGTTGCTTGGTGCGAGTTTCGAGGTTTGCGTTTGTGCGATCGCAGTTGGAAGGATTGTCGCGGAATATTGAATCCAAGGGCAAAGGTGAGGGAGTGACTGGAAGGTGAAAGGCAGAAATGCGGTTTGGGAAGAAAAGCTCGACGATACCAAAATGCGACTTGAATTTTCTTCCGCGCAATATCTCTGATGCTATTGGTACAACGAGGTCCGAGTATTATTGAAGCCCCTGCGAGGACGTTGGCAAGCTCCAGGTTGCTCGAAGGCCAATTGCGTAGATAAATTGAGGTCGACGCGACCTTTCGGCCGACCCCTGCAATTAGACTTATCACGTGTTGCAGCCTTGCATACCTAGATAGCCTTGCCCCTCGAATTAGAGACCAATTGGCACAACAAGATGAATGTAGTCCGATTCACTTTCAGGGCACAATCTGTCAAAAATCGCCATACAACCTAGCGTAATTGTTTCATTGAGAGTTTCTCCGTGCTCCATATTAGAGTGCTATCATACAATCCTGAAGAACCATCCGCGCTCAACGCCTTCCATGATATCCGCTCCTTGACCCAGATTCCGATACACCAAACAAGCCGTGCCGAATGAAGCACTTTCAATTCGGCCCTCATTTTTACCATCCCATATTTGCATCTCCATTGATTTTATACCTTCAAGATTTGCTGACCCTCCTGTCTCTGCGCTTTCTCCTAGCATGGATCTTCAATGTCTCCTCGTCCCGATACTCCTCCGGCAGGTCGAAGTCTGTCTCGGCTACCTCAGGAACTGGATGACCCCATGCTACAGCGGTCCTTCCACTTCGCCTGTGCTTTCCTAGAGCTGCTTCCCGAAGATGCGGCTTGTTGTAGAAAGATTTGAACTCCCTCTCTACCATTTTGTACTCCGGCATTAGTTCCACTTTTGCCTTTTTCTCCGGATGTCTTGCAGAAGGCGCCGATCGAGCCACTGCCTCTTCATGTAGCTGTCTTGCGGCAGATGCGTCGACATCACTATAATCAGGAGGGTCTCCATCACTAACATAGCCTTCTTCTTCCTCCTCCTCGGCAGCCTCCTCTGCTTCTTCCTCGTCCTCTTCCTCTTCCTCTTCTTCCTCCGCTTCTGCCATTGCAGCCTCTCTTTCGAGCTTCTTTTGCTTCTCTAGTTCCTTCCATATCCGGAACTTCTCTATAATCGCTTCGCAACCCCGGAGGAAGTATTCTCGTGCCGGCTCAAACTCCTTCTTCTTACCTTCCGTGATGCCACTGACACCCATGAGCTTCAGCCAATCATGACCTTGTAATCCCTCGAGCAATCTTATAACTTGGTCCTTCTCATGTTGAGCACGACCTTTGTCGGTATTTCTGATTGCTTTCTCCTGTCGTTCGGGTTTTCGGTGTATTGATGCGAAATATTCCTCTGACAAAGGATCTTCTCCACCATCCTCCTTATAATTCTTGTCCATCCACGAAAAGTCTACTCGTTGTGCATCGTGTAAGTCGGTGAAAAGGTAGTCGGAGAATTCTTTCAAGGGGTAGTCGTGAGCATTTTGTTTTCTTGGAGGATGTTTTGAAGTCTTGGCGCTGTCGAGGATGATTATGGGGGTATCAAGGTTTAGGATATCTGTACAAGTTAGCAATCAATTAAATACATGTTGACTTGAACATCGTAAAGCTTACGTTCTTCCTTGGGTTCATTGCCAATTATTTCGTCGTACTCCGGAAAGTACGCGGACAACTCGCTCTTGAACCGCGTGCCTTCCTGGGATCGTAATTTGCGCTTTTCGTCTTTGAGATCTGCAGCATTAGGCTGCAGACGATCGAGCTCGTGCTTGATTCCATTGACAACCTTATCATGATGATTTGTGGGTTTGCGCGTGGGTGGTGAGGGGGCTTCGGTCTGCGTGGCTATTTCCTCTTGTTTTGGTGGTGATGGCGATGCGGCACGCTGCTGCTGAGGTGGTGGAGCAACGTCCAAATTCGCGTTGATGACGAGAGATCGGGTTTTTGGCTGAGCCTTTTGTCGTGGATGGATCTCGATAGCAATGCGAGCCTTCTTCTTCGCGATCGAGGGGTCCTCTTCGTGATCAAGTGAGTCTCTGCGGCGCTTCTTCTTCCCAATGTTCGATTGCTGGTGCTTGTGGTTGCCTGGAATAGTCGCGACGTTGTTTCTCGTACCAGATCTCGTCGTGAGGCCCTCAGCTCTCTTGGAAGCCCGAGTAAGATGAGAAGCCATTGATCTGGAGCGACGCGCAGGGCATTCTTCTGCGAGGAAGAATTGGTAAGTTCACTGTCTTCCGCGATAAAGAATGAAGCTTGTAGTCATGACTCCAGCGACGGGCTTTAGCGATGAGGGATGGCACTGATGAGCCAGGGACAGGGCGTTGTAGTAGCAATTCACGCGTACCTCAATTTCGCATTTCAGTCAATTCAATCCATTGAATTGTAAGTTTAAATTTACTTATGAGCCAATAAATAATTAATGGAATGCTACTGGCAACGACTTCTTATCAGGCAAGCAAGCAAACAAGCAAACAATGGTATGGAGGAAACTGCGACACTGCACTCAGACGATGTCTGACAACTATCAAAGCAACATTCGAAAAGTGACAATGTCCTCAATCAATTACCGATATCTCCTAAAACCATCGGATTACCATGCTACGATTCCTATGTCGCATCATTCTCCCCCTCTTTATCAATTCCAGCAACTTCACGATGCCATAGCACGATACTGCTACTCCGAGCTCACTGATTGGGAAGTCACAAGGAAAAAGGAGAAAACTCCTTGCTTTAAGCAAACAACACTTGCTTTTTCATGTTTGAACAGAACCACCACTGGCTCGCTCGCATCTGAGGTATATATAGCTACCAAATTATTATCTGCATGGGGTATCAACTCATCTATCATAGCTCGTGAAGCGTTCTCTATGGACACTGAATTCATTCGCTCCTCCTGCCTTCAGGCGCAACAGCATTTTCAGGTCCGGTTCCAGACACCTGCACATCAGCATCTGCCTGTCTTTGCAGACTCTCCTCAGACTGGTGAGTAGCATGAGACCTTGTTAAATGCAACTTCTCTAGAATTCTCGCATTATGATTCTCCTTTTCCCTTTCCTCCGCCTCTCGTTTCAGCTCCAGGAATCGTGCTTCTTTCGCCGCGCTCTCGCTCTTGTCTCGCGCAGCCTCTTCTTTCTTGGCCAATTCTTCGGGCGACAGAATCTTCTCCTTTCCATGTACCAATTTTCTGATGAACCTTTTACCTCGCCGTCTGGTTTTGACATAAGCTTCGAGTCCTAAGAGGACGGTGTAGGACCGAGAGATCGAAACATGGCTCATATCGACGCCTGCATCCTTCAAAGAGTGGATGAATGCTCTGAAATTGGACACCGGTGGTCTATAATGGCCACTGAGAGGACTCAGCTTCGCAATTCGACCATTTTTGACTTTGATGAGCCCAGCTGCTGAGATCCGAGACCCGTGAAGAAACGATGAGTGCTGGAAGGCGCCGGATTGCTTGATTCCAACATATAGCCGAAAAGAGGTATCTGCAACGAATATCCAAGTGTTCTTCTTGACGGAGCCTCGAAGCAGCTTGTTGAAAATGGTAGCAGCAGAGACATGAGATACTTTCTTGACCCCTTTGGCTTTGTCAAATTCCGGAGTGGCATATTTGTCGGCACGAGCTGAAGTATCGTCTGTATCCTCTTCAGAGTCGGAAGAGGATTCTGAATGATCCTGAAGACCTGTAGCAGCTTCTGCCCCTGCTTCTCTGTAGGCCGGTGTTGTGTCATCTGCTGGTACCTGGATAAGAGTCAATATGAAGCACATCTGAAATGCTAGGGAGCTCAACTCACAATTCCGTGGATCGAATCTTTATACTGCTCCGTAGTGTCGATTCGAGCTCCATTTTTCGCCCAACATAGCCTTCCTTCCTTATCGATTTTGACCAAATAATCCAGCCTCTCTTCTTTCGAAAGATACCTGACCTGCTCTCTATCCAACCTTTCCCTAGGGCAACCTTGGCAGTCAATAAACCTCCCCTCTCCATAATCCAGCCAATAGAAGAAGTTCTCCTTCGTATCCGACTTTTTCCATTCCTCATGGTAAGTCCTCAGGTTACTCCCATAGCGATGCTTAACATCCACCATTTCCAAGAAATACTGCAAATCCATGATCTTGGCAGCCTTCTGCCGTTGCATCTTGGCCTGCAACTTTCGCTTCCGCCTCTCCTCTCGTTCCTGCTCAGGCGTATTCTCATCATCCTCACTACTATTAGAATCCGAGTCCTCATCCCCACCCGCTCTCCTCGTAATCAGCCCAATCTTCTTCCAATTCTGCCTCGCAACGTTCACAGTGCCCGAACTATGCACATTGCTCGCCGGAATATCCTTTCCAACCTTACTATGCTCCATATCGCCCCTCGCCCTCGGCGTCGTCAAGTTGCGATACTGAGCTTCCCTGATCGCTTCAACCCACCGCGTACTCGGGTCCAGGCTCAACCCATTTAACATCCTGCGCTCCCGGTGCCCTCTGTAATTTCTCTGTATCACATTCGCGGCTTTCTCCCTCTCCTCATGATCCAGCTCCCCAGATAACCGCTGCATGATTTCTTCTACCTTCTTCTCCTGGATCTCCCCAATCCGCTGCACCGTTTTCGGGCTCGGTACCTCCAGACTGTCCAAATATTCCTGGTGGCTGCTACTTTGCGTCGAACTCCCCGTCGAGACCGAGATCTTCGAGTCGCGCTTTTTCCGGTGCAAGGAAGAACTTGATCGTCTTGATCTATGACCTGGCGAAGGTCGTTTATGTACAGTGTTGTCGTTTTGGTTGTAGTTTTGATTGTTGCGGTTTTGGTGACCTGGAATCTTATCGGGAACCGCGGGGCAAGTATTCGTGGTGGGGGGAGGTTGGAGCGTCATAATTTAGATTAATGTTGGCAATTCGCTGCCAAGGCAAGGGATCTTTTTGGAGGGGCAAGTTTTGGGCAAGCTGCAGCATGCACGCGTTCGTTGTGGCTGGCTGGCGGGGTAGAGGGTGTAGCTTGAGTCCAGCCCTCACTCTTTTCCTCTCCATACGAGAACACTGGAGTTGGAGCAGTTTAAAGCTGAAATATCCTCGTGGGATGAAGAAATTAAGTTCAAGGATTCGTAATTGCGGGAATTAGACGTAAGATCCGAGTTCTGCAGTAGCAACAACATATGTCTAAGACCACTGTCTGTCGTTCGTTCGTTCCTTGCTTGCTGACTTTGCAGAACTGTGTCTCGTAGCTCTCCTTGATTTGGTGGCTTCGTTGAGTAGAATGCGTAGGCAAGTGTGGCTGAAGTAACACGACTTAAAATCGAACCATCCATCCACCACCTCTCAGGCCAAAGTGCCGGTACCCATCTTCTTTAACATATTCCTCCAGTTCCAGACGAACCAGGGACCAAGCTCTGAGATATGGCAAGGCTTAGCAAGATCTCCTCGAGGTTGCGCGTATGACGTTGACTTTCTCGACGGTCTCTTGGAGGGTTTTCGGGGTTGCCTTGCCCATGCGAAGAGTCAGAAGTGACAGAGACCCGCTGTAGTTGCATTAATCTCTGGAACCAACGGCACTGTCAGCGAGTTAGCAGCCGCTGTTAGTGATTTTTAGCATAGGTATAAAGCTTGTTGGAACAAAAATTGGGTCAGAATTGACTTCTCGGCACTGCTATACGATGCCGTACGAGAAACGAATCCAGTGGGCAACAAGGTAATCCTTCCCCGAACCTATTTATATATGTATGTGTTTTCATTTTTACAGCTTGACAGGGAATTTCGGGTCTCGGTAAGTGGGTGTTCCTGGTTCATAGAAACACTTTTGATATTATTGATATTGTGAAGTCAGGATGTAATAATCATGCTGAAGCTTTTAAGTTACTCGCCGTCATCTACTTGTGTAACATAACCCCCACGACACCTGTCGATATGCGTCCGATCCGCTCTTCTTGTCAACGCCTATCCAATGCTTGAGTTTTGATATCTTGCTCTCTTTTTCTGCAACCTGTCCTTCTTCCATCCGACACTTCGAACGAACAAGTCTATTAATGCTTATGTTAAATGATATAGTGCTGTAAAGAATAGACCTCCCCGAATCATGACCTTCGTAATAGTCACAGCAAAGCGACTGCAACATTTCTTCGCCCCATAAGGTAGTGTTGAACTAGGCTTCTGGGCCAGCCCGCACCTAGACTGCCGTTCTACCCGTCTAGTCCGCTCTTTTGCCATGTCCATTTGTCGTCTTGGCATTGCCGTTGGCAGCCTTGGCTTTCTCCTGATTGGCAACTAATTTGTTTGTTGGAATTGTCAAGCAGTTAATGCCCAAGTAATCGCAAATGCTGTTGATGACCAAGAAGGCCCAGCGGAAGTAGACGATTAAAGCAAAGACAAAGTAGCCCCGTAGGTACCAGAGCTCAACAAAAGCACTGACTTGAGGTAGACCAATCCGTGGGAGGTTACCCAGGACAGCACCACCAACCAAGGGAGTGAGCATGACCGTCCAGTAAGGGAACGGTTGGCGAGTAAGATGTGCCAGAATGATCTTGGTCGTCATTCTACCGAAGACAAAAGACATGGTCAAGCAGAAGAGGACCAAGTGGTTTTCCGGCATCAGTGTCGAGTATGGAGAAAATAACCAGGCGCCGATAGAGAACGTGAACACAGCCATAGGGGTCCACTCTAAGAACACCGGCAGGACTGGGAGGTTATCTCTCCGGCGAGCTTTGACAACGTTGATAACACAAAATGGAACATGAGCTCCAAATAGAGATACAACAAGGATAGGTACCCAGAGATCCCTGACCGAATAGGTACCAAAAAATTCATGGTATCCAAAAAAGTAGTGGTGTCCAACAAGATCCGTGATTCGATGGGTCCAAATTTCCGGGCCATAATATCCTGAAAGGATCATAAGAGTACAGGCAAGAATGAGACCTTCGGTAGGTCCGTTAAAAACACCCAGGTACAAGGTGTGAGTGTGGTATGTCTCCCAGGTCGAAAAGAACATGGGCAGACATGGGATGAGCGCCGTGAATATTCCGGCTTTCGAAGTGCCTAGACCCATTGCTGCAGTCTCGCATAAGCTGGCCAGAGTGCAATTGAGTGAGTCGATGCCATGGTCGAAAAGTTCTCCCAGGCCACTAGATGTGCCAGTTCTTCGTGCTTGTTTCCCATCCACATTGTCCATTGTTGAGTACATCCAGAGGCCAAAAGCGAAGCTGTAGTACAGCCATGATGGTCCCTAAAGCGCACTGTCAGCACTTAATACTCCCACAGAGGATAGAGTAGCATACAGGTCCCACCAAGTCCGGCATCCATATCACAAGGCAGATCACATTGGAGAGAATGAAGAAGAATCCCAGCAATGTCACCATGTTCGGTGCCAGCCATAATGGCAAAAGCTCCACGAATGCATTCCACTATGTTTGTCTCAGCATATTTCTTCCGCGTATTATGGAGGTCGTGGTTCGTACATAATGTTTGAGGATATAATTCGAAATCAGGGACTTGTCGACACTCGAATACTTATAGGACTTCAAATGAACCAGGGCTTCTTCAGAGACGCACTCGTGCGCTGCCTCCTCTATCACGGTACATACATTAGCATGAAGCTCTGCCGACACATGCCTGGAGGTTCTGATACGTACTTTTGCTCGGCGCCATTGGAGACTTGGGGGTTGTGACAGGTTGAGGCAAGAGAGCATGCGGCTCTGTCTTGACCGCGAGTAAATTTAGGGGCCGAATACTGGATAGGGTCAGTCGGATCACGCTCCGACGTCGGCGACAATGGTGAAATATACGAAGGTTTGTTTGAAGATGCAGCTGGTCATCGAGGCATTGTCTTTTGGCAAAAGGGGAGGAGTCGCGGATGGGCCGGTTAATAAATGTTGAAATTGGAATTTCGTGAACCCTGCAAGATTGATTCGTGGAGTCCTCGGTCGCTGGTCGTCATCCATCCGCTGCACGTGAAGGGAGACTTGAATCCAATTCATCAGCTCTTAGGTACGATGAGTAAAGAGGGCGCAGCTGTTGATTTATTCACAGCAACTCGGTTCATCTTCACGTCTGGTGCCACTACAAATACGTTGGTTTGGTGCAACATGGCAAGTGCCTCTCTTATCAGTTCCTCGGCTTGTTCCAGCGCTTTTAGTATTGAGACACGAAGAACAGCCAAACATTGGAACACCGGACCATGAGGAACAGGTTTCTTCTCTCTTCTCAGATCTCCTCATTGCGATAATCGTTTACCCACTGTCAAAGTACTCTCCTTATTCTGTTGCTTTACACAACTCTCATTTCATACCGATCACGTCCTGACTGTGCCTTTGCATTCTGTTGTCAGGCAACACAAAGAGTCAGTCATCAGGTCGTGCGGTCCCCATGAGGACGTTCTCGAATCGGGCATCACAAGCAACAGTTCGATAGTGGAGAAGTCATCCATCAGACAGCTAAATGCTTCCGAGCATTGACTATTCAATTCGATTCCTCCGACTAAGCTTCTCTGACTGCCGCTTCATTACCAATTATGATAGAGGCTGACTCCCTCTGCTCTGTGGTAAATGCAATTAAGAACACGCTGAAAATGCTAAGACCAAATCCATTTCAAATCCATCGCTAAAACCAACGCAGGTGTGTGTCGTCGAGACATGTGGCTTCAGAATCAGGCCATTCGATACAACAAATCAATCAAAAAGAACAGAAGACGAACTCGTCCTACATGACCAAAGCAAATCCGGCGAAAAGACCGGCGAACACAACAGCGAAGCTGTAGCTGCGGCCAATGTCCAGTGCCATTTGGGCACCATTCTGCTTGGTATCTGTGCCAGTGGACTGAGCACCAGAGGCAGCTGTTGTGGTTCCAGCATCGCC
Organism: Cadophora luteo-olivacea; assembly: GCA_026120085.1. Lineage (NCBI taxonomy): Eukaryota > Fungi > Ascomycota > Leotiomycetes > Helotiales > Ploettnerulaceae > Cadophora > Cadophora luteo-olivacea. The sequence continues at coordinate 18,988 of JALRMC010000102.1, forward strand.
ACCAAGTCCGTTGTAGACAACCTCTCCTCCTGCACCAGTCGTTGCACCAGCTGGGGCATTGGTGGCAGTAGAGGAAGCACTACTTGTGGTGTTGACTCTAGTGGGGTTTTGAGCTCCGCATGGATGGTCGGCTCTGCAAGCACTCTGGCATGGTGTGTTACCATTGCATGCTGCCACGCACTGGTTTCCGTATTCTTGACATTCGAAGTATGGGAGCGTCTGGGAGTATTCGCTTGCATTCGGACTGAGGCCATTCCCGCAGATGCACTCATAAGACAAGGCTTCCTGTTCAAGATCAGCATGGATCTCACTACTCTGTTGAGAATCTTACAGGATCACAGTCGTTTGCAGCCGTGGTTGAAGATTCCCCCGAAAGTTGTAGGCAGAGCAGAGGACATGAAGCAGTCTGCGAGGAGCACCATCCTTGACGGGTGGGCAACGAGACACTATCGGGGTCGATGGTGTAGACTGCCTGAGAATTGACACTCATCGAGAAGAGTGCCGCAGCCAGAATGGCAGCGGAGGTCTTGAATGAAGGCATGTCGGAGGATGAGTGAATTGAATGTGTTGATAACGGAATCGAGATTCAAAGGATTATCTGAATGGTACTGTCAGTTACTGATTACTGATTGGAGATTTTGCTTCGTAGATCAACACCTCACTGAAACTGGTGAAGGTGTGATTGAGAAGTTCTTTCCGTTTTGCATATTTTCATTCCACGTTGATGATACTTGTCACCCAATGTGGAGTGGCCAAACACACAGGTGAGAGACAACAGCTGGGGCAGCAACGGCAGGGAATGTGGTTCGAGACTCATACCTTTTTATAGGGATACGAAGAATTAGAGATCGAGCGAGTGAGATCTCAAAGACCAAGCAGAATATTAAAAAGATAAGAATCACAAAGACACAAGCGAGTGTTGAAATTCGGTCAGCGAGAGCAATGGACGATGAAGTGAGGAGAAGGAGGAGACCACATCTTATGAAAGTCTCCATCCCCAAGCCCCGACCACCTCGAATCAACAAAATCGCCCGAATCAAGATGTCGCGCCTTGACTAGGGCCGCCACTGGAGATGCAGAAGGACTGCTGTAACTCTGTTCAGTTAGTACATGCGGCCACCAGCCAACCGGAGGTTTGATTGTGAGCTGACCCCAGCCAAAATAAGTGATAGCGCGGAAAGGGTCTCACTTGGCTGCACAGTTCTCGACCAGCTCCCCCTTGGAAGTTCCATGATTAGAACGGTTCACATGCACCAGACTTCGTGTTGAAGAAGCCATGTGCATGATATCGTATGCATCACGACTGAAGGAACCCACCCTACTCGCCACCTCTATTGCAATGGAAGCATCACGAAGGGTGGGAGACCAATAGAAAAGAACACACAGCTGAGACTGAGAGAAGTCAAATGTTTCGCTACGGAGGAACTGGCGAACAGGCGAAATTGGAGACCGCCCGTGGTTCCCGAATCTTAATATGTGATCCCTGTAGAACAATGAATTTAAAGCTTTAGACTCGGAAAGGGGCGCGATATCTCCACCATTTGAAAAGAGTCTAAATCGATACAGCCAAGCTCACACCAACGTTACCGAGATCTGCAGAATTAGATGTGTTTCAAACAAAAAGCAAACTACTAATCCAACGTTGAAGAAAGAGATCGATCTCGGGGTTGGATTTTGGAGACGAGGTTGGAGACCCCTTTTTTTCGTTTATTGTTGGGCGGGAGGACAGCCAGTAACATTGGCGGGGACTCGGGCGAGGAGGCTGAACGATCTGGACAAACGAGCAGGGATAAACACGGCAGACGAAGGCAGTAGTCCGTAGTCGGTAATCGGCGCAAGTGCTTGGGCACCATCCCCAACATATCTCATCAACACCAAACTCGACTCGATTTCAGCCTAGACTCAACCCCAGACATTCCAGGCTTCTCCAGCCTGCCGTTGGCATGGATGGAGGCCATCCTCAGTCAACAACCTAATCATGGCCGCGCAAATGGTGAGCCTGCCGACACGCGCAAACATGGACTTAGTACGACGACTACGTCACACGACGAACACGAAGGAGGCAAAATTGATTCTCCTGTAACTTCCCCAGTGAGCTCGCCGCCGTATTGGGTCCAGTCGCACACACGATCCTTCTCAAATATCTCTGTTGAATCGATACCGGCAGGCGCAATAACGCTACAAGATAATACGGATGAGGGAGACACAAAGAACAAAGCATGCTGGGCGAGGAGTGTATACATCGAAGACCATGTAATAATTAATGGGAGCAGGACTGGCATAGGCGCGTTTGTGGTCTGGAACATCACCGTGGAAACTCTGCGAGTACGTTGTCGAGGCGCAGGAGCAGTAGTTGGGCTTGTGCTGACAATGCATTGTAGGGTGGTTCCATGCGGATTCGCAAACGATACTCGGAGTTTGACGACCTGCGAGATAAGTTGCTCCGAACCTTCCCAAACTCCAAGGCTGCGATGCCTCCGCTGCCTCCAAAGAGCGTCATATCCAAGTTCCGGCCGAAGTTTCTGGAGAATCGGAGGAGTGGCCTACAATACTTCCTCAAGTGAGTGCCCTGGTCTGTCTCCATTGGAAGGCGTCTAATTGGCATAGTTGCATACTGCTCAACCCTGAATTCTCGGGATCTCCTGTTCTCAAAGAGTTCCTGTTTTCATGAGCATACTTCAGTATCTGTATTGTACCTAACTGTACATTGAATATGGCGTTCATTGTGGGAGGCAAATATGGACTCAAGCATTTTTGCGGGCGTTGTTCATGGGGTCATCCGAAGTACATAATGATAAATCTGATAGCCCAAGAGTTCCTTGAATAAGTGATCTTGGAAAGCAAAAGACCTTCTGGTTCAATTGCTTGGAAACGATGCTCAAACCTGAAGTGCTATTCCAGCTATCAGGGCATTTCAGATACTCGGCATAGTTCGACCAGTGGGTAACGACCTTTCAGTGTGAATGTTTGCAAATCATAAGCCTGGGCTTTAAAGCTATGAAGTTGACGCCCGGAATCCAACTTCAATACTAGAAAACTGTGAAGTCGGCCACAGATCTCGCAAGAACCGGATTATCATGCCACATCACGTGAGCCTTAACGTCATCAACTTTCGAGAGCTCTCCAACGCCCTGGCTTCATCAGCTAAACTCATCAACTTCACAGAATCATAATTTTTCAAAGCCAAAAACAGCACTCAGGATGGCCCTCGCTCCAAAATTCGCCGGCCAAAAGTTCACGGCGTCGAATGCCCCTACACTCCACACACTAGAGCTATATCTCGACTATGTTTGTCCTTTCTCGGCCAAGATGTACAACACTGTCTACAGCTCAGTCTTCCCATTGATCAAGCAGAAGTACGCCTCGAAAGTCCAGATCTTATTCAGACAGCAAATTCAACCATGGCATCCATCTTCGACTTTGGTTCATGAAGCCGGAGTTGCCGTGCTTAAGCTTCAACCCAGCAAGTTCTTTGAGTTCAGCAAGGTACGAGCATAAGTTGATATACTTGAGTGTTTAGATGTTTATGAATACTCTTTAGGCACTCTTTGATGACGCCAAATCGTTCTACGATGTCAATGTCGTCAACGAGACTCGCAACACGACATACGAGCGTCTTGCCAAAATCGGAGGTAAAGTCGGCGTCAATGAGCAAGAAATGTATAAGCTGTTGCACATCTCAGACAAGCCAGCTGAGGACGGCTCTCTGAACACCGGTAATGGTGTCACCAACGAGCTGAAGGTCCTGGTCAAGATGAATCGGATGCAGGGCGTTCACGTTACTCCCACTGTTGTCTTTGATGGCGTGGTTGAGAATGGTATTAGCTCGAGCTTTTCGGCTGAGCAATGGGAAGAGTGGTTGGAGAAGAATGTTTCGTGACTCGAAGATGGCGAGAGTAGAACGAATAATAGTATGAAAGGCAGGTTATGAATTTTATGGAATCGACAGCCTTTGCAACACTGTCTGCTCAGACGTCTTGCAATTGTCAGATGCTTTCGCCATCGGAAGAGGAACGCCTGCAATGTCCTCGAAATTCGAGGTGGCATTGGTAGAAGGTAGCCTTCGCCTCCTTAGGGCTGCCATCTGCTCGACCTGCTGCCCAATTCCAATTGGTCTCCTAACAAGCCACTCCATTCCCTATTTTCTTATCTTCTTGCGGATATCAAAGCCGCTCAATGGTGCAACCAACCTTTCGACTGCGCGATCTCCCCTTTCAAGTTCTCAATATTTTTCTGTTCTTACAAGCTTGTCCAAAATCCAGTCCCAGAATCATGGGACAGACCGGCCATATTTGGCCGTTCCTCCACTCGACGCCAAAAGGTGCACAAGGACAAGCCTTCAATCATGATGATGTTCTAGACCATCTCCCAGTCGGTCTGAACGAAGGAAAAGAAGCCACATACCGTCACGTGAAATTGACAAGCTTCATATTGAGCTCTAGCTAAGATCGTCGGCGCCACGCCGCACTGTACGTGAAGTTTGATTGGAGGGGCACAACGACACCTGCTTGCTCGTCCCACGTCGTTCCATGGTCTGGGTAACTGCACTGTGCCTCATTGCGAGCAAGGCTCGGGATCCCCTCCCCAGTTTTCATCTGCAACGAGTGGCTAAGATATCTGCAGCAGGAATCGGCCCCCATGTGGCTGATGAAGATATCTATTTAAACCTGCTGCAACTAGAGGTGCAATTGGCTAGCTAGCCCAGTTTACTACCATTTATCTACAAGGTGAGTTGTCAGCACTATCCTCAAGAGGGAATGTTTCTGCACTTCGTCAAGATCCAGGTCAAGTCGGCGGAGGCTGAGCCAGCACCCTCAGTCAACCTCTTGTCTCGACGTCTACAGAGGATTGAATTCTTCAATCTTTCAATGATTAGGACCTGGCCTGACTATTTTGTATTTCCATTTGCCCTCTTGTCTTCTTTCTTGATAGAAATCTTACCTCACGGATCATCGGCGTCCTGGCAGATGAAGATGGTTTCCGTGGTGTTGTCGAGGTTGACTTTCCTCCTGCTCCCTCTCCTCGCGCCAATTGTCTTTGCTCAAGGCGGATCAACACAATGTTATGTCATTGACGGGGCAGCAGCGGACAACTCTGGATACCGATGTGACAACTCGACGACGGGAAACAGCGCGTGTTGCGCAGCGGGAGCAACTTGCTACTCTAACGGCCTTTGTAAACAGGACAATGGGCCGACTGTAGACTATCTCCGCGTAGGCTGTACGGACCAAACGTGGGAAGACCCAGCATGCTTGAATCAGTGCGCAGCTTGTAAGTAACCCAAGGCGCAACAAACAACAGCAGCAACGTCTTGCTGACATTTCTAAGTTGCAAATGGCTCCACGGCTGGTGTTCGTTTCTGCAACGGCGACATCACAGAGACGACTTCCTACTGCTGCGACGACGGCTCTCAAGGCATAGGCAGTTTCCACTGCTGCGATAGCCCAACATCCATTTTTCGCATAAGTCCAGCTGCGACGATCCTCGCGCAAATGCCTCTGTCGCAACTCAGCACCACGACATCTTCATCCTCATCTTCATCCAGCACAAGCACATCATCAGCTACAACAACCACCAGCGCCCCGGCAACAAGCACAACCGCCTCGTCTTCATCCGGCGGCGGCTCATCGAATGGCGCAGCAATAGGTGCCGGAGTTGGTGTGCCAGTAGCGGTCATTACGCTGGGTATCATAGGGTTCTTCTTCTGGCGACACAGACGGAATAAGAAGCGTAGCCAAGCCTTCGAGTTACAAAACAACCAGCCGGGCAATGCATACGGAGCAGGGGGAGCAGGAGGAGGTGTAGCAGGCGGATATCACGATAGTCATACGCCGCCACCAGTGCAGGAAGCGGAGGGCTCGCCTATGCCGGCGCAGAAGAAGGGGTATTTTGGTGGGAGGGAGTATCAGCCTGCGCCGCAGGAGTTGCCGAGTCAGAATCAGGTGCATGAGTTGGGGTCTTGATATGATGGGATTTGTATATTTTGAATGGGAATGTGGGAATGTGGAGTTGGGCGGGAAAGGCGTGGGAGGCGTTCTTGATCTGTCATCTCTTTGTTGATGGAGGGCTGAGACACTGGAAACGAAACCCGAGAATCTAGATATTCTGCGAGGAATCGATGTTTCGTTTCTACGGCATGGGATGTGGACCTTGCAGAGCGAAGGCGTTCGGGGCAACAGAATGAATGATTCTATCGGCAAGTCACATTTCAAATTGAGTTTGTTTCTCTGTTTCTACCGTTGAAGGCTTGACAAGGAGTCATGCAAGGAAGCTTTGGGGCTTGTTCTAGACCTATTCCGCTTCCTGGTTAGTGATCGGGCTTTTTCTTTGCTTTCCAATCCCAGTCTTTAGTTTGCTGGTCCATGATAGAATGAAGAGAAGGAAAAGATTCTATTGAACCTCGATTGACGGGTACAGGATAGCAATTTTCAAAGAGATCCTATCGCAGGCATGCAGTCCTGCCAACTTCTTGCTTAATGTGCAGCTACGATTTCGTTGCTTACCTTGCTCTCAGTATTGCTTTGGTATCTCGGGATCGTTCTTCGAATTCTTATGCTGAGCATGTTTCGGACGCCTCAACTGAAAGCTTGAGATGATGTCTCTTCATTTCACGGTCTAGCGATCGTCGTCGAAATGCCATCTGGCATCCCGTTCCAAGTAAATCATCACGCGATTGGTGAAACCATCTCACCGGAAACTTCCAGACGATGCAGTCGAGTCGAGCCCCGGAGGTTCGTCGCCGCAGTGGAGCGAGTAAGTGACAAAGGTCGAATGACGCACTTTCGCGAACGCTCGCCTTGGGAAACAATTGGAAGAAGCTAAGATGATGCGCATTTAAGCTTTCGGAGTTCGAAGGTCGTCAGCGAGGGACGGCATTGAGGATGTGCGAACCAGCCTTAGGCTCGAAGTAAAAGCTTAATGTGCAGTAAACAGCTTGACTGCTAGCTCGGGAGGGAGGAGTAGATATGCGAGGTACTCGGGCTGCGGGCTGCGAACGTAAATCCAACTCCGAATGGCCGCGAAGCTTAAGCCTTACAAGCTTAATTGGTCGCCGCATCCAAACCCTAAGCTTATATCCAATGCCCAGGAGGCTCGGAGACGTAGCCTTGGGGAAGCTGTGGTGATTTGATTGGATGGAACTGTACCTGGCTAGGTTACTAGGTTGGGCTGCAAGCAATGTTTGGTTTCGTTTCGTTTCGTGCAGGGGTTAAGCGAGGCTGAGGGGATTGTTTGCATTGGCTCGGTACCGGTATGATGATGTGAGTCGTGCGCACGGGAGAGTTCGTGCGGTGTTTCGACGCTAGATACTTGCTCGGGCTGGGGAGAGTGGAAACATTTGACTTTGCGAGATTGAGGACGGATATCGTGAGGCCGGTTGGTGAGAAGTTTGGAGGTGTTGGACGATTGTGATTTTATATATTGATGAGTGCTTCGCTGTTCTTGTTGTTTTTTGCACGCCATACTGTGTTGTTGTTCTCTCGCTTAATCTTAATTCTACCCAGCTCGACTTCTCCCGAGTTTGTGTCTTCGATATGAGGGCCTTCACTTTCGTCCAGACGCTGCTCCTGCTTTCTCAAACAGCATGGTGTGCGACGACGTTGGAGGTTGGATCTGGGAAGACTTTCACCACCGTATGTTAAGAGTCGATTTGCATACTTTAAATGCTTCATTCAGAACAATAGCTGATCCATGAGGCTAGATCACAGATGCATACGCGACAGCCGTCGAAGGCGACACCATCATGGTCTTCCCAGGCACATACAGCGAGAAACTCACCATCGACAAGGACAACATCACAATGAAGGGCTCTACGTTCCCAAGTATGGATCCAACCGCGAACAAGGCCACTATCACAGCCGCGACGTATGCAAAGGATGTGAAGAATAATGATGCTAGTGGTTCGTCTTCTCTCCTGCTTCCAGACAGATACCCTTCTCAGACCCGAAAACTGATATTCTGCAATTGTAGCCACCCTCCTAGTAACAGGTAACAACTTCGCCCTCTACAACATCAACATTGCCAACACGGCCGGCACAGCCAGCCAAGCCATTGCGCTCTCCGTCAAAGGCACCGAAAATGCCTTTTACGCCAGCAGCATCACCGGCTTTCAAGATACACTTTACGCACACTCTGGCAGTTCGTTCTATGGTAGCTGTTACGTGGAGGGTGGTGTGGATTTCATATTTGGTATTACGGGCCAGGCGTGGCTGCAGGGCTGTAAGATTGGGGTGTTGAAGGAGAAGGGGACGATTACGGCGCAGGGACGGACAAGTGCTGGTGATACTGGGGAGATTGTCTTAGATAAGGCGTGAGTTACTCTCTTCTTTAATTGGACGATTGCAAGGGAGCAGTTGGCTGACATTGTCATCTGCAGGAAAATCACGACGGGAGCTACTGCTGCATCCACTGCTAAAGGGACGAACTTCCTCGGACGCCCGTATGGAGACTTCTCGCAGACTGTCATTCAGAATAGTGACTTGGGGGATGTTATTGCGCCTGAAGGATGGGAAGGTATGTTTGATGACTCTGACATCTATGCTCCTTGGGAATGTATGCTGACGTCGATATGTAGTCTTCAGAGAAGGCCAAGACACGAGTAATGTTCTCGCAGCAGAGTTCAAGAATACCAACGGCGATGGCACGAGAGTTGGATTTGCGAGTATGCTTGATGCGCCGGTGAAGATTGAATCGATTCTCCCAGGGTACAAGAAATGGGTTGATATGAGTTTTGTGGGTGTTAGTGCACCGTGATTCCTGTTTTGTCTGCTTGGTTTTGATTGGTAGGGTGTATTGCTTTTTTTTGGGTTTGAGCCCGTTTGATACCTTTCGGTTATTATTCTTTAATTAATTAACATCTACCATATCAAAAGTGTCTATGATAGAGCTCAGGCTCTGCTGTATACCTTTAGCCATCCTGTTCCTTTGATCTGATGGGCGCCAATCAGATAATCTTGTGTTTCATTTGCTGGCTGGAGAAGGTACGGAGACACTTCATCTACGCCTACTCACTTAAGGTTATCTGGTTCCAGGTAGCTGGGACAGAAATCTTGCCAAGACTGGAGAATTATCTTTCGGAATCAGCCCATCGCCCGGTCTAGCCAGTGAAGGCTTGAGAATGATCCAGTTTACGCAGATGAAAACAGCCGATTGTTTCAAGCGAAGAAATATCGAATGATGTTCGGGGACAGCTCCGGAGCCGATGATTCGACGCAGCGGATAGGTCTGTCTCACAGACCATCCAGGGCAGTGAGGGCAGGGCAATCGGAATTCTGAAAATGCCCATGTGCCCATGTGCCCATACGAAGGTACTGCATCGGCAGAAACCCCACTGACATCATCTGCAGCGGTCCGGCAAACCTTCGTGGCTGGCGGATCTTCTAAGTTGTGTCGCAGAGTTGGAAAGATAAAACAACAACGAGGGGATGAATACGTTTACGAATTTCTAGTAGAGATCAATTAAAAATCACTTGACTATCCATTTGTATAAATGAAATGATGGTAGCTCGGGAGATGGAATCAAAAGGATGCCTTCTAGGACGTGAGCGGTGAAAGCCCCTACGTCAGCCGCGATTACAGCGATTCCCCGGGCTGGCTTCATGCATGATGCGGTAAGGTTGAAAGAGGACAGGCATGTTCTGTAAGGCTAAAATGCCGTGCCATAGAGATAAATACATTTTACTTCTGACGAATATACACGATGGCGATAATTGTAGGAGGAGAATAGGAAGACAAGTAGTCTCTGTCTTCTTTTAATAAGGTACCTCCGTAGTATATCGGATCGGATAGGCATACCTCGTCCTGCATCTGTCCCCTTCCGGTCATTAACTAGCTTCCTGCCAATAGTTTGAAGCACTGGGAAAGGAATGGAAGCTGGTGAAGGAGGTACCTAGGTAGGTACTGTATTCAACTTGGCACTCCAATCAAGAGCTTCACCAAGCTCGCGCTCTTTTACCTTCACCTCCACCTCTACTCCACTACTTTGTCGATTCCCCCACGCGCATCTTGACTCGAGAAACAACAACATTGTCGGGGCTTCCTTTTTACTGAGATTACTCCCATCATTCCTTTCAAGACCATTCTCTTGCCTGGTGCTGGGGACTACAGTACAGCGAATCAACTTTACCCCTCTCACCCAATCCAATCCAAACCAATTCAATCCAAGCCCGGGCCGTACCTTGCGTTGCCTTGCGTTGCCTGATCTTTGTCGGCGCATTTATCAATTTGAGGAGGGTGCTAACAAACACCCTGGTCTGCTATCGAAGCTGGACGTTGGTCCTCCGTCCCTACATGACCCACGACCCATCTATCCATCCATTCCCTTCCTTTCACGCCCTACAACAAGCAGCCAGCTTCCCCCGAATCTGGCTCTCCCGCGTCGTTGCCTTGCTGTCAGTCCCCCGACTGCAGCTCCCGTGCATGCAAGGCTAGGTCACCGTGGTCCTATTGTTGCATTTTGGCTACCTCCCATCCCCTCTACCAACCCAGCCCGAGTCGTTGCTTGCAACTCACCATTCAGTCCCAGCCTGCACGAGTTCCATTGTCAGGGTTCTACAAAGGAGGTGCACGTCACTTCCCAGCCCAGCCGCGGCAAGAATTCGGTGTAACCTCGACTTGTCTGCATCGGTTCTGCTGGGCGGGTCAACCTGACATTCATGAATCCAGAACCAAAATCGATCTTCACGTCCCAGAGAGATTTCACCAGTCAACCAATTCGCGAACAGATATCCCCTCCTTCGAACCCAAACCCGACCCCGACCCCGGCCCCCCACCTTGCACCTTCTACATTCGAGCAAGACATTGTTAGGGAGGAGGCTCAGGAAGTACGCCCAGAAGACGACACAACGAAACTTGGCCAGAGAGAATCTGCGGAGGTGACAGGTCTGTCTAGAGGCCGTCCACCGTCAATCAATCTCCCTGAGGTAATTGCTCAAGCAAATTATCCGGCCTTGTCTAACAATACACCGAACACCAAATCGTCCAGGCCAACACTAGATTGCCCTCCTACTCGAGCAGCTCTCCTACCAAGAGAAGTACCGCATGCCTCGAAACATCCAAGGGCGGAGGATAAAGGTTCAAGGCCAGTCTCTACAGAGCGGCCGCAGAAAAGGAATCGACCCAAGTTCTTAAAAACACGCCAGCATACTCTCGATTCGGAGACTCTACAGACAGCGGTTTCTAGGAAGGTACAAGGTTCTCCACCTTCACCTCTATTCTTTTCGTCGCAACACTCCAGGAAAAGGCCATTGCTTCCTCCTAGTTTCTCCAGTGCCGACGCTGCAGCAGCCATGCTGAACAGAGCTCGAGATGAGCCTGGAGGGGTAACAACGCTGAAGCTTGCTCGAGGAAGCCTCAGCAATTCTAGCCCCCCACGTGCTTCAAGTACGCCCGGTATCCTGAGCCAGCGAAGCAGCATATCTCGAAGCCCCGAAATGAATATGAAGTCCTCTGCAGGTATGCAAACGTTGGAGAGTGTTGGCGTTGTTGAGATACTCGAGCAAGATGAAAGACCTACTTTCATTATCGACCTGGCAAACACTACAAATTTCACACCGGGCAGCCCGTTGCAATTAGTATTTGCGAATGTGGCGCTGCGTGCATATGAATCTGTCTTAGACATGGTTATGGGCAAAGCGGACTTAGATAGCCCTGGCGTTGCTGTGACGAACGATTTTCCCGAATTCAAGGCATGGGCTTTGAGCTATGTCAAAAATGGTGAGAGTATGGATGTATGCTTACCCTCAATGAAGTATGGGGGCTTCACGTGGAATTGCAGCACATTGCGGAAACGGCTACGTCTCATTAGTGGGAGCAATAATGCCAGCAGCGCCGCGATACCATCGGGGAGCAGTTCAAATGGGGCTCTAAGCGGTTCGTCAACTGTGAGTGAGCGGCTCCGTGGATCAACAGTGACACGGCTTCCACGATCGCCTCTGGTCCAATCGACTGAGCCTTCAGATTATTTCGGCGATGCTGTTCCCGTTGCAAATTCTGGAGCAAGCACACCCTCTCAGCAAGACATCTCAAGCTCCGTAGAATTAACAGAAAATGGGTCCGAACCACCTCCGAGGCAGGCAATGCTTGCTTACCAAAGCGAAGATTTGACAAGCGAGTTGATGCGCATCCGTTATCCTGAGAATTCTTCTTTCGACTGGACAAGAATTCCGATGTCTGCCGCTCTTCCTAGACATGTTCAGTTCGCTCGGTCTATTGATTGGGCCTCGACAGCTCTTGGCCCAATTGAAAATTGGGCTTTTGATTTAAGAGCTATGTGCAATCTGTATTGCTCCCCCCTCCCCCCCTTTCTACATGTTTTCATTTCATACAGGTTGAAGGCCGTATACTGAAACAATGGCGTCTAGTATTATGGGGTCTCCGCATCCTGCTGCAATGTACTGGGGCGATGAATTCATTGCCATTTACAATGAGGTGATTATCTAGCGCTAAGTTGAAAGAGCAAAGCTAAACCAGAGCAGGCATATATCTTACTAGCTGGTCAAAAACATCCTCAATTGATGGTTAGACACTCTACGTGCTTTCTAGTCGGGGATTGTATTCAGGGAAAAATGCTGACTTGGACACTACAGGGTCAAAGTTATAAAGCTGCATGGGCTGAGATTTGGCCAGAAATTGAGGGAGTCTTCAACAATGCAAAGAACTCCGGACAATCAACCATGAAAGATGATGACTGTTTATTTATAAAAAGAAATGGGTTTCTAGAAGAATCCTACTTTTCATGGTCAATCATTCCATTGATCGGTGAGGATGGCTCGGTCGTTGGGCTTTATAACCCTGCCTTCGAAAAGACTCGGCGCAAGATCGCTGAGAGAAGAATGTTGACGTTGAGAGAGGTCGGAGAGAAGACTGCAACCGCTCGTGAGGTCAAGAGCTTCTGGGGACAGGTCATCAAAGGACTTGAATACAACGGCATGCACTACATTAATCTATGTCCGCTCGAAGCTAACTTTCTATAGAGTATGATGTGCCTTTTGTATTCCTTTACTCCGTCAGCGAAGAAAGCGACAGTGATCTAAGCTCCATGCACTCTGGCTCGCTTGCCCAGACTCCACAGTGTATTCTAGAAGGCACTTTAGGTGTTCCTTCAGATCATAGGACGGTTATCAGTCCGCTCGACTTGAAGGCTAGCGACGAGAGCTTTGCTCCCTACTTGCGAGAATCTATGAGATACAATAAAACTATTTTATTGACGACTGAAGACGGCAGTCTGTCTTCGGACTTGATTGAGGGTCTCGAATGGCGAGGTTTCGGAGATCCATGTCGAGCAGCTGTTGTCTGTCCCATTCATCCTACCACTGGCGAAACGATACTCGGATTTCTAGTTATGGGAATCAACCCGAGGCGGCCATACGATGATGACTACAGTCTTTTCATCCAACTCCTGGGCCGGCAATTGGCGACCTCCATGGCATCCGTTGTCCTATTCGAAGAGGAGATCAGGCGAGGCCAACGGGCCGCTCAACTTGCGGCGCTTGATCGCCAAGAGCTCTCGAAACAGCTGGACTTACGAACTCGAGAAGCTGTGGAGAGCGAGACCAGGTTCACCCGCATGGCTGAATTCGCGCCGGTGGGAATGTTCATTGCCGATGGGTCCGGTGCTATCACCTATAGCAACGATACCTGGTGGGAAATTTCGAGACATCCAAGAGGTGTAAATAGCGCAAACACGTGGATGGATAGCATCAAGGACGAAGACCGTGTCGGTGTTGAGGCCATCTGGAGTAAATTGGTCAACAAGAAGACCGTCGTCACCCACGAATTCCGCTTTAAGGCCCCATGGCAAGACCGAAATGGCAACAGAAGCGACACATGGGTTCTGATGAGCGCTTACCCCGAGAAAGACCCGAACGGCAAGCTGAAGAGCGTGTTTGGAAGTATCACGAACATTAGTCAACAGAAATGGGCCGAAGATTTCCAGAAGAGAAGAATGGAGGAGGCTATTGAGATGAAGCGCCAGCAGGAGAATTTCATCGATATGACTTCCCATGAAATGCGGAATCCGCTTTCTGCAATCCTTCAATGCAGCGACGAAATCACTACTTTGCTCATGGACTTCAAGGCCGGCGAAGAAGCTTCAAAAGCATCCGAGAAGCTCCTGGATACTTTGGAGAATAGTATCGATGCTGCTCAAACAATTGCGCTTTGCGCTCAACATCAGGTCAGTGTATCAACACAATGAGTAGTACCGAGCTGATTTGATTCTTACAGAAACGCATTGTTGACGACATCCTTACGCTATCTAAACTTGACTCAGCTTTACTCGTAGTACACCCGGTGGATATACAACCTGTACGTAGCTCTTCTTCTTTCAGTGATTGCTCAATACTCATAAATTTAGGTTGCCGTGGTCCAGCGAGCTCTGAAGATGTTCGAAGGAGAATTGGATACTAATGACATCGCCATGGAGTTCATGATGGAGAAGTCTTATCTAGATCTGAATATCGACTGGGTAAAACTGGATCCTTCCCGCTTGCTACAAGTTCTGATCAACCTGACAACCAATGCGATCAAGTTCACTCATGGGCAGGACAAGCGAACCATTATTGTTAGTGTCGGCGCTAGCAATGAACGCCCTGGTGGGAAGGGCTCAGACGTGTCCTATTTCCCAAGTCGGTCAAAGCGAAAAGATTTGATCACGGAGGATCCTGAATGGGGAACTGGAGACGAAGTTTACCTTCATTTTGCTGTTCAGGATACAGGACGAGGATTGGATGAGAAGGAAAAGACACTTCTCTTTCAGCGGTTCAGTCAAGCATCTCCTCGTACCCACGTACAGTATGGAGGCTCGGGTCTGGGGCTGTTCATATCGAGAGAGCTCACGGAATTACAAGGAGGCGAGATTGGCGTGAAATCTGAACGTGGCGTTGGCAGTACATTCGCTTTCTATATCAAAGCACGTAAGGTGGAGGGCTTCGCGGAAGATACACCAATAGCTACCACGATAAGTGCTCTACGAAGGAATTCCTCAAATTCGGCCGTCACAATCGAGAGCCGGAAAAATTCGTCTGGCAAAGCAGTTCATCGAGCTCACACCACAGGTCATAGACGACGTTCTACAATTACTCCGCCAACTTCTTCACCGCCACCACTGCCAGTAACTGGTATTAAGATGGATCATTCTAAGCTCAAGATACTCATCGTCGAAGACAATCTTGTCAATCAGAAGGTCCTGCAGAAGTCACTCAAGAACCAAGGATTCATGACTGAGCTTGCCAATCACGGTGGTGAAGCACTTGAGTTTCTCAAGACGTCTAACTACTGGAGTGGTCGAGAAAAGGATGGGATCGAGCTGGCAGTCATCCTAATGGATTTGGAGGTTCGTTTTGTACATGACAATGTCTGTATAATGACTTGCTAACAGAGACAGATGCCAATAATGGATGGGCTTACATGCACTAGAAAAATCAGAGATTACGAGACAGATGGAACCATCGTAAAGCATGTACCCATCATCGCAGTAACAGCGAATGCTCGCCTGGAGCAAATTGATACAGCGCTTGCTGCTGGGATGGTATGTATCTTTGTCCTCGCCGATCCTCAATATCTAACACTTGGTAGGACAATGTTGTCTCGAAGCCATTCCAAATACCACAACTCATCCCTAAGATTTACGAGCTTGTCACTAGAAGCAAATCAACATCGACAGAAAATCCGTCTCAAACGGCTCAATCAACAACAGAGGCAGGGCCATCATAGACCGGGATAGGAAGGGCTGGGCTGTACAGTAAATGGGGATTGGGAATGAATACGAACGGTCCAGGGACTGCATGGCGTTGAAGGCGTTGCATTTGAACAAAAAGTTAAGGATATACCACTGAAGGGGCGAAATTTGGATGCACTGCATTGCATAGGCATGGATGGACGAACATGCTCACGGAATACAGAACAAGCTTCTAGGCTTTTGATGAGGTGAGATGAGATGATTGGATGATTGAGACTTGTAGATACCAAGCATCATGATGAATAATACTAAGACGGGTGGCACATCGCCATCACGACTTCAAGAAGCGAAAGGAAGCGAAACGAAGCGAGCGAAGCTGGGCTGTGTCTTCAGCTGTTCGAAGGGATGAGTGACTTGCACGCAACTGAGCTGCATCCTCATCCTGATGCGAATCCCACAGCTGAGATTTAGTGTCATGCGAGCGAGTGCTCCTTGGAGTTCATGGGGGCTGTGATGTGATCCTCCTTGCCTCTTTGGAATCATTGCTCGCATTTCATTCAGTCAGTAGGTAGACGATTCTCGGTGACATTCCGATCCTCATCGGCCTCGATTTACAAAGTAAGATTTACCAGAAGCGAAACCATGGACTTGTCAGCTTCAGCGTAGATATTCAAGTACAGTACGAAGGAGGACATCAGATCGGTTACATGATCCGAGATTGTCAGTACATTTTGTTGATAATATCAGATACTAGTAAAGGGGTACCAAAAACAGCATTTGAGGCTTCACGATGTTACGGTATAGATGTACAGAGATAAGAATAGGACATAGGAGATGGTACTGTGGATGATGGATAGTAGATGATGGTGTGCACTAGCGATGCAATGCGATGCGCTGTTTGCAGGTACAAGTCCGATACCTTCCATTGTGATGCCAAATTCCCAAGCGATGGTGGGATGGAGGGGTTGTTGGGTGGAAAGGTTGTAGGAGGGGTGGCGATTCGATTCGTACTGTACTGAGATCGTCCTGCCTCTCGCTCGCCTTAGACCACCAGTACAGGTTGATTTTGTGAAAATAGCAGGTTTGCATTTATGCATGTCAGATTGCACTTCCATAGGAGAGGTGAAGAGAACAGAAGGCAACCTGCGCTCTCGCCTCCAAAATAAATCAAGATCGAGATACTGTCTACTGTTACAGTGCGTAATACCCGGAGGCAATCGCCGTCGACGGAACAAGTGACAGCCACGCGCCGAGCTGGCTGACTGCCGAGATGAAAAAGTTTATACCGTGCTGGCGGTTCTGGGTTTGATTGTATTGTGTGTGTGTTTGGTTCGGTTTGTCGGGATATCCACAGTGCAGTGTCATCCAGTAAGTGGCACATAGGCTGAAGTCAGCGCGATACGAGTGACCTTAGGCAAGCGAAGCTTTTCATACTTTCCGGCTGCCGCTGCTCGCTTCATGCTTCATATCACATCTACATCTACAGCTAGAGACGAGACGAGTCGAAGCATATCAAGTTGGTAAAATGACGACTCAAGTGGAGGCAAGCCAGAGTCAGAGGTCCAGAAGAATTGAGACGAGACGAGATGAGATGGAAATCGATACATATGAAATGCCGCTAGTACTTGGCGCTGTGATTGTGACTTCCCACATCCACATCTAGATCTCCATCGGTACAAGAAGCTTTGTTCCTGGCGCTGGCGCCATTGATTCATCCCAATCCAGGGGATGGAACATGCATTCGAATGAAAAAGGTAGTTCGATTCCCGGCATGATTCTGAGGGGAAGTGAGGTGATAGCACTAGATGTGGTACGGAACATGTTGGGGCAGGCGCCCGGCATGCGGCCTGCGACCTACCTGTCTGCTCTGATGCATGGAGATGCATGGAGATGCACATCGTAGAAGGACAGAACGGCTCTTGTGCGACAATGTTGGGAGAGGTTCCAATCGAGGGGGCCAAGTCGTGAGTGAGAGCTCGTAAGCGAGAGCCGGGAGGTCTTGAGGGTCCAGGGCTTGGGCGCTGCTCTTGGTCGCATTCAGCCTAGAGCCATGCCAGCGGACACAGCGGACGGACCTGAAAGAAGACCTGAGAGAAGACCTGACTGGCCAGACTGGACTTTGATGGACTTTCATGCTCTTTCAGTGGGTGCAGAAGATCTTTGATTGGGCTTTGAGAGAATACTAAACAGCGCTGATTGGAGTGATATCTCCTCCCCTGTAACGCCTCTGCAGGTTGCTTCCCGCCCCTCATTGGACGCCAAGACCCCTCTCCTGCCCGCTGCTACTGCATGTAAGCGCTGAACTTCCCATCACGACTCTCCATTGGCGGCTGCATGCTCATCCCGCACTCTTGCACCAATTGCTGACCGTATCGTCCACCACAAAGAAAAGGGTAGTAGGCACAGGACTGGCCCCATGGCATTCATAATGGCGGTGCCGGCCCTCCAAGAAGCCTCTTCCTTCTGCTTCCTCGGATCTGGTCTGACCTTGCTGCTTGTCACTTGCTATTGCTGTTCCATGTCAATGTGAAGCTTCAACATTACGACGACGTCGATAAGCTGTCGATTGCGTCTGTCTGTCTGCACAGAATCTCGCTCGCTCGCTCGTTCAGTTCACCGGTTGCATTGTTCCCCTCTCGGCCCAGCCTCAAAGAAAAGGCTCGGTTGATTGATTGATTGAACATTATCCGAGACCCTTCATCCGCCTCTCAAGCAAATTCCACAGTACGATACGATAGGATACGATACGATAATATACGACAAAATGTTCAAATTCCCACGCATCGTGATCTCCAGGCGGTGGAAGTGGCCGCGAGTGCTCATCGCCTTGATGGTGATCGAGTTCGCAGGCACCGTAGCAGCACTGGCCCTCTTCGGCATCGCCCAACCGGATCTCTTTCGCACCAAGCTCTGGCAGGTTGGTGCTGACAATGGGTGGAATTCGAGTCCGAAGGCGAAGTTGTATGCGTATGCGAATTATAGACCGGTTCCGAAGACGCCGTTTATTTGGTCGAAAACGTATGTTTGATGTTTCTTCTTCCGAGGTTTATTTGCATGTTTGGGACTGGATAAGAGGAGAGATGTATGGATTGAAGAAGGATTGTGGCTGATTTGATATTATAGAATCACCGATTTCAATGTCGCTATCTCGGTGCTTAGCACGTTCATCCTACTCGTCAAGGCAGTCATGTTCGTATTACATGTCTGGTATCCATTGCTGAGCACGATCACCAATGCCGTTATCGTTGCCCTGTGGTGCGTGAGCATATATGGACAGATGGGACCGGACCACTCGGATCCACAACACTCGTCAAATATCGCTTGGTATATCTCCAAGAGCTGTGATGTGGCGAAACCTTCTGGTAACCATCATAATTGTGTGCTTGCAAAGTCGACTTTTGCGGTCACTGTTATCATGATGTATGTTTTTCCCTTCATTCTCATCTTCCTTTTCACATCAGTATCAATATCTGTAAATGGAAATTAACACAATTACAGGGCCGTCTTCTTCTTCAACTTCCTCCTCGGCATCTGGTCCATGATCCCCTCAGCCATGGAGCGCGCAGCCGATGGCGTAGAAGTCGACGACATGCAGATGACCAAAGGCTCACCTGTATCCGACAACGCCTCAGCAGAATGGGAGATGAAGAATGTACCCAAGCAACCTGCTGTGCCGTATACGCCTAGGACATTGGCTTTCAATACCTTGGACCGACAATTACCGTTACGGTCGCAGGAGGGGCCTAGGTGGGCGTGATGGGTCTGCTTTGGGTTGGATTTTGGGTTTGGTGCTGGGGAGTTGCGGTTGTCTTTGTTAATCCCTCATCGAAGTAAGATGAGCGGTAGGGGGTGAGGGGCTTATGAGCCATGGTACGATATGATACGATGACACTGGACACGATTGGATACGATACGAATAGGTACAGAGACCTGTCTATCTGCAAATTCATCATCTAGAAGTCTCAGCAGCAGACAGACCAAAGATGTCTGGTCTGCTAGCCTTACTTACTTAATATTTCCCTCCTGTATCGAGCTGGCCTGTTACTGTTTGGGGTTTCAGGTCTGGTATCTAGCTATCTATTTGGATATTTTCTTCTTGTGCATATAGTATATACATAAACACCCAAACAAAAACAAATAAATCGAGCTTATTGAAAGCATACCATGTCCACCAAGATTACTTCTTCTTCATCGAGACATGAAAAATACTCCTGTTTGGATTGCTGGACTGTGGAGTGAATTCGCCTCTTCGCCTCTCGGTATGATGATTTTGAAATGTGCCGTCTCATATCAGCTTACTTCCGTTTGTAATGGTTGTCTTGCAAGAGCTTGTTTGGGAACAGCCTGCTCGGCGATCAAGCAAGCATTTTCTCCATTCTCGCCTGCCCCCTCACGTCAGATTCATACCGACGTACGTAGATTCCTCGCCACCACCCATCATCTCTCCAATATGGACGTAAGCTTTGTAGTCAAAAGTCGCTCAATCGTACCTTTCAAGTTTTCTGTCGAGGAAATATGACGCCTCAAGGAGTTGGACTTTGTTTAGCTTCCCCACAGAGGTATACACTATTCTTATCGAGCGTTGACCGTCCCAGAGTGAAGCTGGAAGATGGATTTCTTTGCCTTCGTAGGATTCCTCGCGAGAGCTTGGTGCGCAAAGTTCATCCTTCAAGAGCATGTGTAGCAATCGTGTGTATCGTGAGAGCCGAAAGATGGGGTTGAAAGTATTCCAGGACTTAAAGTTCATCAGGCTATGGAGTAACGCCTGGACTGACTTGGCATCATTTTTTTTTTCTAGATCTTCTTACCTTTCATAGCAGAATGTCAACCGATCTCTGGCATGCTATATCCCGCTACTAGCGATATCTTTAGAACTCGGTTTTGCTATCGAACATCCAAATCACCAAGTGAGAGTCGTCTCCCTCGCCCTCTCATCCGGCTCCCCCTCCTCCACACCTTTCGTACCACACCTACACTTTGCAGTCCGTTTCTGCAAGTCAAACAAGACTTCTTTGACTACAACTCTTTTGTCTTCAGCGACCAGCCTTAGATCTGCTGATGCATTCTCGGCCTGGTTTGGACTCCAATCTGGAAGACCTTCTTCCTCAATTTCCATCACCCACTGCGCGACGTGCGCACTTAACAGACTGTCCCAAAGTCCCTCGCGCCTAGGCGATGAGAGCAGCAGTCGAATAGCTTCTCGGCGGAGTTCGCGATTCCGACACTTGGTTGCTACCACGTAAAGAGGGTACACGATTCCGAGACTTGTAGTGAAAGATGCTCTGACGTGAACATGGCCCATTGGGTAACTCAAAGAGGTTGGAGGTATCGGGTCCACTCCTAATTGTAGTGCTTCCGTTGCCTTGTATGTCTCGTGTTGATCAACTTGGTCGTTAGACGTTGGACCAAGACGACTTGAATGTTCAATGCCAGTCTCAGAAGCAGTCGTAGATTTTGGATCAGTAGCGTTGCCATACATCTCATGATCTAAAAGGTCCTCGTCAACCAAAACTTCCCTTGCGAGACCAACTATTTCTTTGAAGCCAAGGTAGGAGTAGTCAAATCCAGTTTCGTCTGTTGGTAAATGATTGGTTATAACAGTTGCAATACCGAGATTGTTCATTTTGAGGATCGCACATAATTTTCCATCCCTATTTGAGACGCCAGGTCGCTGGCGGGAGTCCAGAATTGGTTGGAAAGCATACGACCAACGCAGAAGTTGTGCCCCGAGGAAATTAGAAGAACATCCCACCTCTCCCGAGACCTTAGACTTCGGTTCGACAACATCGTTAAATTGTGCTACAAGTAATTGTAAACGTTCTAGAATATCCCTCGACTCTTCTATATCAGTGAAACTCGTGGGTATCGGCAAAGCTTCCAAGACTGCTTCATTAGAAGATAGGTCGAAAAGGAATGGGTGGGCGTGCGGGTCATCAGTGGAAAGATATATCGATTTGGGGAGGTGGAAAGCCTGTTCGCAAGTCTTGATCTGGATGAGGAGTCGATAAAGTATGTCTATAATCTCAACCTCGATATCATGATCATGTTGTGGTCCGTTAATAAGTCGAAGGCCATGTTCGAGATGACAAATAGCAGCTCCGTGGTTGCCTATGATACAGTCAAAGCAAACAAATAATGTGATTGATATGAGCATTTTCCGACTCGATAGTGTTCCTTGTCTTTCGAGGTCTTGTCCCAGTCCTCTGAGAGCTTCGCTGCTCTGCTTCAATGCCGAATGATAATGTGGAGTGATTCGTCCACTCAAGGTCTCATATAGAGCTCCCATGGCCAGAGTAGCATTTCGTATTGTGACGTCCGAATGACATTCTTGGAGAATGGTAGTAGTCCAAAATGGCGAATTCGAAAATCCAAAAGTGTCTCGTCTCGTGAATTTCTGGAAGCTCTGAAAATATTGCGCTTCCTGCGAATCAAATGGCTGTTGCGATGGGCTGCGAATTTGAAGAACAGGAGGAGCGAATGTTGGGTGGGGCTTCTGTTCTGGATGTGCAACGGTTGGACTGCCTACTTCTGGTTCACTTGGTGGATATCCTTCGCACCGTCGGCCCGATCTTGAGCACTTGGTGCATTGTGGTCTCGTCTCGTCACATTTGACTAGTCGTGATCTGTGGAAGTAAGTTTCGCCGCAACGCAACAAAAGACTGCCTTGTACTTACTTGCAGTTTATACACCCTGTTCTCGTCATATGGGCGACATCTCTTCCTTTTCGAATGGCTCTTTTGGAAATGGTTCTGCCATTCTTAGTGGCCATTGAAAGTCTTGTATTGATTCTGACTCGCTTGAGGTCGCTTGTTGGAAAGGTTGTGTCGTAATCTGACAGCGGGTTGCTGTCATGCCTAGATTCGCTAAGCTGTTCAGTCCCCAAAGATTCTTTATCTGGGGCCACCCAGCTGCTTGGATTAGACATGAACTGAAAGGCTGTCCATTCACCGAACTTGCTTTGAACACTTTCCTCATGACTTTCAATAATAGCAGGGAATTGGTCTTCCTCAATTGTGATTGACCTGGACGAAAGGTCGCCTTTATTGGGAAGTAGCTCATCCTTCAAAGGTTCTGACTTCCAAGTCGGCATTTGCTGCAACTCTTGTTTAATGATGATGTTCTCTGTCTTTCCGATGTGCAGTGGCACCTCAAACTTCACATCCTCGTCTTGGGCAGGACCTTCAGTCTTTTGGCTCGAACTGATCCCTGCTATGGATATATTTACTGGCGGTTTCTCGGTGCTCTTGATGTTCGGCCCGGTGGCGTATCCAATGAAAGTACAAGCAGGGTGATCCGGTAACATGTCCCATATCGGCATCGGAACAGACAAGATCATTAGAGTAGAGTGGCTTGGAAAAATAGCTTCGACTTTGACCCATTTCGCCAACAAGGGAAACTTGTCAAGCCAACGGGCGCACTGCCGAGCATCTAACGGTTGGTTCTCTTCCAATTGAAGTGTGATCAGGACGTGCGGGACTTTGTAAGATCCTTTGGACGACACGGATGAGAGGGGCGTCGAGCTTGAGCTCATGTCATCGAAATCCAGATCCATCGCATCAACGTAAGTCGAGGCGTCATCTTCGTCGGATGTTGCATCTGAAGGCATATCTGATATCGAGTTCGAGGGGCTCCTTCTACAAAGTTCGATTCCAGATGCCTTGCAGTCTTTCGTGTTGATCCAATGTATTGGCGTGACACACCATTCTAATGGTATACCCTCGCGACCCTTTTTAGCTTCTTTCAGCTTCAGTCGGAACAGAATCTCGGTATGTAGAGATGCTGCTGAGAACGATGGCTTACTGATCCAATCTCGAAGTACATCGATGAGAGTGTTCGTCAAGGAATGCTCCCCCGGTGGTGGAGCTCGTCTCTCGAAGCCGCAAGCTGCAATGGTCTCCATGACGGCAAATTGAGATGTTGTTGCTGAGCTTGCTGCGGCACATGTATCCAGCAGGATAAGTACATCCGACTTTGCTGTTCCGAAAAGCCCTTGGATAGCTGACCAATCTACAAATGGAGAGCCTGGATTCTGCCCGAAGACCCATTCCGCTTGCCGAGCGCTATTCATTCTACCGTGCCCAGCATAATACAGCAGAAATAGATTCTGATCGTTATCGTGAGCTTGGATGAAATCAAGCGTCTTCCTCATCAAGTCCCAGTGGGAATTGGTGCTGGAGATAAGGAAAACATTGGTTTGAAAGCCGTAACTTTGCAGGATGTTGTCGAGAGAGTCGAGTTCCTGTCGAACGCCAAGCTCGTCGTCTTCCCAACGTATGAGACAGACGTTGACCGTCTCATACCGGGATTTCCCTCGATTTGGGAAAGCTCTCTTCGCAGCCTGACAAGCATTAGGATCTGTCACGGCTTCAAATTGGAGAAGGAATACTAACGTTGTTGACATCTTCTGAAAAAGCAGCTAGATCCCGGTGATGGAAGCCCGACCGAGATGTGTCGTGAGAGCAGAATGAAGACTTCTGACTCTCAGAAAGGATGTAGAAAGGCGGCTGCGACATGACTGGGGGAGCCGCGACGCCCACAGCCTCGTAAAGCCAACGTTTACAGTTGTTCGGAAGAAAGGAACCCACTGGAGTTGTTATTTGTACTTGAATGTTCGTAATATGATCTTTTAATGTTCTTGAAGGCGATAGATGCTGTAAATTTCCGATGGAAGATTGCAATACGCTTTGCTTTTGGCTGGTGGTGGGTCAGGCTGAGTTGCGCAGCCTGCATGATGCAGCCGCCAAACTCCCTTTTGGTCACCGATCGTAGCGGCTCAGCCGCCTTGTCTTGGGTGTGAGTACGCGGACATGGCTGAAGTGTGCAACTTGTAGAAAAGGGATCGATCAAAATCAAGTGTATGTGAAAAGAAAGTCATTGACCAAGAGAAGGCTCATCATGGGTTTTATGGGCGGCTGCTTACCTGTCTAGGTAGGTACGGAGTGTTGCAACTTCCATTTTGAACCAGATCTCACACTCACAAGAGATCGTTCCTCAACAAACAAACGACAAACCTTCAAAGAAGAACGCCTTTATGTAATTTGATAATTCTGTCTGTCTGTCTGCATGGACCATTCAAATATCCACGCCACCCAATCGATCGGTGCAAACTCCCATCCACCCATCTATGTATCCGTCATTCCTCTCACTCACTCAGTAATCCAAGCACTAAAGCCCACGATATCATGCTATGCTTGCGAGAAGTAGGATATGCTTGCGCCTTCGACCTTTGATCTCCCGCCGAGACTTTTTGAAAAAAAGAAAAAAAAATTGATGAAGAAGAAATGAAAACATGATGTGCAAATGTGTATTTCTTAGTCCAACTCAAGCGCAACTCCCAGACGTTAGTTCTTAGACTGGTTCAGAGTCAGGTCAAGGCTGCATGACGCTGCTTTCCTTTCTCGTCCTCTCTGTGATGACATCCAAGCAATTAAGCCCACGATGTCGAGAGGAGAGGAGCTAACTGAACTTTGGCTGGCTGGTAACTGAAATCCGAGATTTTTGTGAGCTGTGCTTTTGTTGTGAAAATACGAGCGATGTTGAGAATAGAAGTACATTCTTTTGATTGATGTGCTGTGAAAGAAAAGTCGTTGTCGTGAACTATGCTTGTGGGTATCTTCGAGTGTGCGACACTCGAAGAGGGTGCACACTCGAAGAAAGAGCCCTTCAATTGATCCTCAGGAGCGCGACGTTGTATCTCGAATTTGTGTAGGAGGTGAACGTGTGGTGCATAGTTGTGCAGTCGTCAGGAAGGAGGAAACGCAGAATGATGTCTAGAGTGATGTGATATGCGTGGTCGTGTATTGATGCAGATGAAGTCCAAGTCGGAAAGCAAAGCAAAGCAAAGTAACGCAAGGTAAGATCTACACTTCTGGGAGAAGTAAAAAGCTGTCCCGGGGGGTCGGAGAATAGAATGTCGTCAGATGAAAGAAGTGGAGGATTGTCGCCAGTCCATAGAAGTAAAGTTCAGGAGCGGATGGAACATCAAGCTTCAACCCTAACAGCGGAAGTGAGCGTTGCGATTGTCCATGTTATGACGACTCCACTGAGTGGGCTCCTTGTCCTCAGGCATATTTGCAGTCGGGCTACGCTTCTGGAAACCGTGTCTGCCATATGCCTCCCAAGGGATGGGTTCCTGACGACAGTCGTACTCAGCGTCGTAGTTCTTGGTCGGGTCGGTGCGGTTCATGGCATGCATGCGCTTGTTGTCGAGATCATCAGCTTTTCCAATGATGTGGCGAATGTGGAAGTCGCTGAGAAGGAAAGTGAGGTTAGTGTGGATGTGATGCAGTGAGAAGTGAGAGTAGGAGAGAAGGGAAAGACTCACGCAAAAGCCTTGCTCAAATCCGCAGTATTCCATCCATCGTCCTCATCATAAAGCCAAGCCTTCATGAGTCTACGCTTCGATGGCTTGTAATGGTCTCTCTCAAGCTGGCATGCGAGCTTGAGCTTGCATCCAAGACAAGTCAAACCTGCAATGCGGGCGCTATTTCCATGAAAGCTTGAAAGCTCGAAGATGTCGTGGTACTTGTAGAAGATACCTAGGACTGGAAGCTTGCAGTAGTTGCATGGATATTTCTTGACGTATCTATGGTATGGATTAGTAGGTGGGAAATAAAAATGGATGAGGAGGAAAGAAACTTACGGCTGCCAACCCTCAGGACGACATCCAACATTGTCAGAAGCCCATTTACGCCAATTACCGTGATGGTCTGGATTGCGACTGTCAACCAGAGCACAGATAACTCTCGGATCGGTGTTTGGGTTCAGCATCGCCTGTAAAGTCTTCTCGACATTCCATAGCAAACCCATATCCAGCCATTGTCTGAATGCAGTCTCCTTGCTAACAAGATCAATGTTCTGAGCGCGAGCCATCGGCAAGGCACGCATGACAATGGACCATACAGCAAGAGAGGTGTTCATATCTGTGTTATCCCAGGTAGCTCCATATGTACCGGTGTAGTATGGGTTCCACTCCTTTCCATTTGTATAGAACTCAGGGCCTTGGTGCCACATTGGGTAGAAGTCTAAAGAGATCTGATTCTCACGGCCGAGAGGACGGTCGGTCTTGATGACTTCTAGGAGGCGGATAATCTCGGCGACGTGCAGCAGTTGGCATGAGTAAATTCCAAGGACCTTCAGGTTGACCATCTTGGGAATGAGGAGCATCAGGAGTTGAGGGGTGAGGAAACTGATTCTGTGGAGTTGCAGGTTCTGCATATTCTCGGCGAAATTGGACATGGAGATGCCTGGAAGTCAGAGTCAGCTTGTGATAGAGGCAGGCGGATATGAGTATTGAGGATATTGCTTACTCATGGTGTACAAGTTTCGGACTTGCTCGTAGTAAGAGGCAGGGCCGCTGGGTCTTCTGAAAGGTGCAACAACTATGACAGGAGAGACTGATCCTTGGTTCCATGGTTCGGTTGGTGCATCAGGTCCATAGCGAGGCTTCTCGCAGTTGTGGAAATACCCACCATCTTCAAGTGTTCCGGTCATATCCCATAAATGCTAGAGACAGAAGTCAGCGGGCCCAAATAGGGAGAACAGGTGTAAGGAATGAGCCATTACCATATAAGTGTCGTAGATTTGTATCATCTCTTGACAAGTGGACCAGAACTTCCAGGCTGTACTATGCTTCTCGAATATTAGACCGAGGAGCTTGCGTGAGATGACATCGTTTGCAAAGAGCTTTGTGAAGAGTGGGGACTGTTGAGCGGCTTGTGGCAATGTAAATCTTGGCTCAGGATTTTCTCCTCCATCGGCGGCGTAATTCAAAGCGTAGGGTCCCTGCTCTGAAGTCAGTTCCGAGCCAAGTCTAAATCTTGACGTATCCTTACAAGCATAAACAGCTTTTGAGGACAATTATTCCATGGCCAACCCGTCAACTCCTTTTCAACTCTCTCCTTGATAAGCTCCTCCTCCGTCTTGACGTCTTCCTCGACTACCCACTCGCGCTGGGGGATCTTAGAGTAATCGATGTCACTCGAGTCAACAGTTCCATAACCTCTAGAAGCCTTTTGGGCCTCGATTTCTCGGAATTGGTCGGCGAAGGCTTGCTCGATCTCGATCTCGTTTTTAGTCTTGATCTTATTGTTCTTGTTCTTGTTTCTCGCCATCGTGGAAGTTGTTCGATCAAGTGGGAAATTGGAAGATGCTCTGTTGAGGAATGACGTTAGCAAATGTCTCGGAAATGATTTCGATGCGGTACATCAGCTTGAAGTATGAATGTAAAGCTGAGAGAGATAAATGAGCGCATAGATGGAGTGGGACTTCCGAGCGAGACGTGCTGTGCAGTACTATTGAGGGGCAAGATGAAAGTTGTGTGAAGGATGACCAGAAGGAAGGTACGCTTCAAAGCACAAATATCTGTGACATCCACAAGTGTATATGATGTGAGGAACTTCAGTATAGTCGTGCAGGAAGGATAAGGATGTCTGTGTCGATAGAGAACAGTTCAGTTGTGCCGTTGAGTATGCTGTTGTGTTGAGAGGAGGAGGAGTAATAAGAAACAAGCAAACAGAAACCTCGTGAGAGTTCTTCGCCGGGCGCAAATGCTGATCGACCGTCAGATTAGCTGCTCCTTGATTGCAGTCTGGTGGAGTTGTGTATGGAATGAGTGACGATGAAGTATCGTAAAGCAAGAATGGTATGTCAGGGAATTGATGTTGGGTAGTGTCTTGATGGTAAGAAGCAGTGTTGTGTTGAAGAAGGAGAGGCAAGTGCTAGAAGGGAGGGGGGATAAATAAGAATCTCTCTACCCGAATTCCCCGCTAAGGAGTCCTCGATGTCAACAGACCCTGTAGGGGTCTCGAAGACAAAGAAATGGCCCTCGAGGTAGTGAATTCGAGTTAAGAATTTTTCTTTCAATACGGGGACGGCAGATCAATGAATGACAATTGCGATAAGGTTTGAAGCACATCAGACAATAGCAGGCTGTTTAATGGTGAAGAGATCGGAAATGCAGTGAGAATATGAACATTTGTTATTCGACATTATGTGAGTATCACTCAAGAAACAGTCTTTTGAACATCCTGAGATACTCTGAGGACCTGACAAAGACTTTAAACAGACAAGATAATGACACTACATGATCCAATTGAGGCCAGATTAAGGTGAAGATGTGCATGTAGTGATCACGGAGGCACAGAATGAAAGCAAGCAACAGACAGGAGGAAAGGACGCTTTGATTAACAGCAGCCTAACTGAGACTCCACAAGTGAAATTTGCAATATAAAGGTGATGTACAAAACCACAACGCACCCATACGAGATGAGAGGTGAGCCTCTACATACCAGAGATATGCTAAAGCAAGACCTGGGCAATTGGTTATAGAAATTGATCAACTTTGGCCGATGGTGAGTTTACCACCTCATATGAATGTATCCTACGCCGTACTGTTGTCTTCAGACGACAAGGGCTTCGTTGAGAGTCCTCGGGTGTCAGTGCTTAGCGAGGACGGTTCTGTGAGGAGTCAGATTGGCGGTGAAGCGGGTAAGCAGGGACCAGTGAGTCTAGTCTTGAAGGCAGATCTTGGACGATGAGAGCAGTCATCTTGGGGGGGGGGGGGGGGGGGGGAGGGGTTGGGGGGGGTTGAAATAATTAAAAAAACGGGGAAAAAATAAAAAATTTGAATGCTAAGCGAAGGGGCCGGTTTGGTTTTAAAAAA
>JALRMC010000103.1:0-42091 GCA_026120085.1 Cadophora luteo-olivacea
AACCCTAACCCTAACCCTAACCCTAACCCTAACCCTAACCCTAACCCTAACCCTAACCCTAACCCTAACCCTAACCCTAACCCTAACCCTAACCCTAAGGGTTCGTAACTATCTTATTAGAATCATAAGCGTATATTATTTTTTAGCGCGCGCTTTTATATTAAAGGACTAGTTAAACAAATGCTTATAAACTATAGTATAAAAAATCAGTTAAAATATAACACTAAAGTAAATATAAACCGATTTACTGTTAAATATTAATTAATAAATATTTAACTAAAGGTTTAAGTAATAAAAAAAGGGTGAAATAATTAAAAGAAAAAAAAGGGGCTAAAGGTTTAAAAAAGAGGAGTAGCTTGATTTGTCTTAGTAGCTTAGTAAAGAGGGATTAAGAAAAAAAGATTATTAATTATTAAAGAATTAAAGTAATTGTTAATAAAATAATAAGAGGAAGCTTAGGAATTGAAATATTAATTATTTAACTTATAAGCCTTAAAATTTCCGAGGGTTTGTAAAATTATTTATATTAAATTAAATAAATAAAAAATATAAGGTTAAAATTTTATTAGAGTAAAGAAGAAGGCTTAATGAATAACTTTAAATTAAATACAGCTAATAAACGATAGAGTTAGCTAAGAGAGCTCGCTTAATAAGTGGAGATATTATATTAATGGTTTATATAACGAGCCTAGGGAAATCCGAGGGGAATAGACACAGAAATATTCCATTTGCCGTAATCGTCAACTTGCTTCGATTCCTCAGCTTAACAAGCTTGGAAGCAATGACGAAGTCAAAAAAGTTCTCGATGACGTAATCAATTATCTTAGGCAACCAATGGAGCACAATATTCCTTCCAAATACCATAATGGTCCTAAATGAGGTAAGGACTTCAGTAAAGGTAAATGCCACCAAGCAGATCATCCCACTTCTGTCAATGTGCTTAGATTCCGTGCTTGGATACTGGACTCCATGAGTTTCTCTATTATAAGCACAGGAAAGTGTTGGCGGCTCAAGTCGGCACTTAGATCACGCCCCGAGGCAAGGATGCGGACCTCCACGATGATACGCAAGAATTCAAGGTGCAATCGTATGGGCGGTACCCGTTGGTGGTGGCACACATCTTAAATATCAATTCCGAAGACTCCAGCTCATCAAGTCCAATACAAGAAGTTATTAATGTTCAGATAGATCCTGGATCATACCCTTCGTGACTTAGCAACGCTACAAGTTTTCCTCGGCTGACCGGTTCCATACCAGTTAGCACACTCTATCATGCCACTAAGTCCAAATGATTCTTCAATCAAATTAGCAATGTCAAGAATCTATCTCCATCAGAGCTCAATCCTTACTTCCGTAGCATTGGAAGCCTCACTAAAGTTCTTAGAGCGCTGGAATCTCAAGGATTGATTTTCGCATCTTATAAGAAGCAAACCATCACGACCTAACCTTGGCTACAGTCGCTCTGTCTTAAAGACAAGATTCGGTCGACAAGACAATTCGGTCGGCAAGGCGTTCCGTTGAATACAAGGCTGCGATCTTCGTCTTCCACTGGTTCCCTGAAGATCCGGACCCTCGTCATGAGCACGAGTCTCGAAGAAGATGTACCTTGAACGTTGGAAGGGTCCCCTTAGCAAGCCAAAACGCGCCTATTGCTCTTCAACATGAATGTTAGAGGCCATGTTCGTAAGAAATTACTATTCGAATACGAAAGATCTACATGTTCGATCGGATAAAGGAGGTAGCCAAGGTAGCGTCCTGTCTTTCTAGTCATCCAACTACAAAGCAATTGTACGTATTACATGGATCTCTTGCGTAAAACTCTGTGCCACTCATCAACCCGGACACAAAAGCAGATCCGACAAACAGATGAATCATGCGAGTAGAATCAAAGCGGAGAATATGAGGTACATGAGTACCAAAGAATATACATATCGAATCCCCTGCTTTGATAGATTTTGGGCCTGGGCCTATACGTCCATCCTCGGTAGAGAAAAAAGCAGAGCCCCTCCAAGCGACCGACATTGCCCCTAGGTATCTCTCGGCAGAAATAATTGCAGCCTGGGTTTGAGGCATGGTTTCCGAAGCACCCTTCTGTAATATCACGTTCTGGAGCGTACCACGCATACAATGATAATCTTCTACAGCCTGGGCAACATAATAGAAGCTTCTATCAGGATGCATGCCGGTAACGAGAGTTCCAATGTGCTGATTCGGGATCGCGTCATCGGTACGAAAAGCAGCTTTGGATAATCCGAGACAGCGTGCCTCGCACTCGAGAACCATTTGTGCTTTCTGAGGCGAGTATCTAACGTAGTGAATGGCCCTGGGGCACAGCTCAACGACATCCTTGACTTTGTCCATTTCGAGCCCACGGAACTCAACGTTCTTGGGTTCCAGAGTCCTGACAATCGGCACTGGTATCCTGACCTCATCGAAGTCTGGATCAGCCATGCCAGCACAATAGGTTGTATGAAGAGAATTGGTTTCCGAATCATGACGAAAGTCCGGACACCAGGATGGCAACTCTGGGTGCTTTTCATCTGATGGCGCCATCGATAGCACGAAGAACCCATGGTCCTCCAAGGATATTGTGCTGATATTGATATAGATCTGCCAGAAGTCTCGTCTGGCTGCTGACGAATAATCAACTTTGATCTTCCCTCGCAGCTCTGCACTCATGACCCCCATCATCCCATACACTTTATCGACATTTTCCCTGGCAAGCTTCCGTCGAGACAGCTGGAGAAGCGAATATAGGTGAATATCGCCCCCACCTGATCTCATCTGTCGAAATTGCTCTATTAGTGGGAGAGCACTGAAGCCGTTGTCGTTTTCAGGCAGACAGAAATTATGCTCGAGGATAATGTCATCCATGAGCAGCGATAGTCTGAGAAAATCGATGAATTTCACCATCTCTTCAAATTCAAGCTGAGTCTCCCCGCAAAGGATCACGATGGACCGAGCCAGAATAGCTTCTTGCACCACCCAAAGTCGTTGGAACCAGTCACGAAATGCAAGTTTGAAAACGGCAAGCCAAACGGGATCTTCAATGGCTGGCAAACCATAAGATACAAGTGTAGCCTTGGTGACAGTTCCTATGTCTTTAACGGTACCAAAGAGTGTATTCAGCTCCGGGATAGTTCCCATCACCAAATCACTGTTGTCACACGCAGGCCCCAGCCAGATAACCACTTGCGTTGCGGAAGAATATATCTCGGTCATCCGAGGAACTTGTACCTCTTTCTCATCATCGTCCTCTTGGTTGACGCAGATTGCGTCGATCCAGAGCCATTCTGCACCGAGCTGTCGATTGAGGGTTTGCAATCCATTGAGGAGATGAGGGGTCACCATTAATTTTGCCTCATCACACTCAATGGATTCTGACGGTGGCTCTGTGCCCCAAACGTAGGACAAGGCTTGAAAATTTGGTGTATTGGTAAGACTGTTATGGACCAGGCTGCAAACAATCTTATCTTCCACCGTCAAGATTTTGAGCAGTCGAACCTCATCACCATTGAGATTTCGATATCGGTAAGGCGACAGGTTATTCATACTGTGGCTAGAAATAGGACTGGCATAAGCGAAGAACTCTTAGTATCAGGGGTGAGATTGCTTTACTGAGTTTTGACCAGGTCCAAGGTTGATTGGTGCCACGTATCGTCCAATGAGTTTGGCGTTTCCTCAGGAGGGCTCCGATTTGGCCAGCTGAAAAAGGCTCAGCCCCAAATAAGGAGGCCTCACGTGATGCCTTTGAGGAACAAGTTTCATATGGCAATAGCTCTAGATGCGGTCCGGAAAATCAGAGTATTTGTCACCTGGTTTGACAATGTACTGGAAATAAGCTGATAAATTATTCGGTCGAATTTGATCCGCCAGTTAATTCGGTAGTCTCAGTTGCACAGTGCGAAACAGAGAATCATTGATTTTGTCCGAAATATGTACTGGCTTTCTATCTACAGGTTCCGATCATCCGCATACTGTGCAGGGTTTGCCTTGAAGCGCCTCAGCAATAGCGTAATAAGCTGGTTTCGCCACCAACGTGTCGTTGAAAATATCTGCACCTCCAGCTGGTGCAAAAACACCTGGTACCCAACTGTACTTGTCATCAAAGTCCCAAACAGTGGTCCCAATACATTTCCTTCCAGCTTGCATACAAGCCGCGACACTGGAGTAATAGTCTTTCGCTTGTTGAGCCTGAGCCGTCTTGGTGTAGTAAGGTGGTTGAGGAATGCGAACATCAAGTTCAGTCTGCGCGACGTTGAGACCCATGGATGTAAATGTCTTCATGGCGGCCAGTTGGTCTGCAGTCGAAGGAGTACTGCCAGCAACGAAATGAGACTCGAATCCGATGCCGTCGATTTGGATTCGGCGGTGCTGAAGATCCTTGACCAGTCCGCGTAAGGCAGTGACTTTGTCGTTGGGAGATTCGATGCCGTAATCGTTGTAGTACAGTTTGATGTCTGCATCGATGGTCTCAACGGCTTCTTGTGCAAACTGGAAAGCAAGGTGGAAGTAATCTGGTCCGATGGTGTCGTACCAGATGCTTGATGAGAAGGATCCATTGCCGAGAAGTGCTTCATTGATGACGTCCCAAGAGTAGCAGCGCTCTCCGTAATGTGTAATGACAGACTTTATGTGATTCTCCATGACTGCAGTGAGGCTGGCTTTGGTCCATGGTCCTTCTGTGACGAATGGTGCTACCTGGGTCGCCCAGACCAAGTTGTGACATCTGACTTTCGCCCCAGAGCTCTCTGCAAGATTCAGGAAATAGTCGCCGCCCGAGAAGTTGAAGACATCGTTGTACGGCTCTTGGTATTGAAACTAGAATAGTCAATATCAAATTATTCTGTTCGAGCTAGAGAAACATGCCTTCATGATATTGGCTGGAGTCATTTCACCGAAAATGTTGGGGTTGGTGAGAATCGACAGGTAAGCTGCGTCGGTCTGCTCGACATTTTCGTTCGTTTGTGGTATATCGGCGGCTGTTCCAAACCACAATTTGTGCTGCTGCTTGGCCAAAACATTCAAGGAGGGTAAGGATGAGGTTGCTGGGAGTGCAGTGGCTGTTTGAAGAAGTGCAAAAGCAGCAGATGCTGTAGCTAATAGGAACTGCATGGTGTCAAGGTACCGTGAAACAGAGGACGGATATGTTGAAAGGGGTGGAGTTCTGAATGCATTCTCGAACTCCAACTGGCGGCTCTTTTATACTTATCCCAAGAGATCCGAAAAGCTTGTCCTCATCTTGTAGAAGCTTGAACGGCGAATCTGGGTCCAATCCAGTCACTTCGTCCCAACGGATCATGAAGAGCAATTCAGCCTGAATATGATCCATACCCCATGCGATGTTTAACATCTTGTGGTCATGATCGGCACCTTTTACCCTTGATTTTGTTGTTGATGGAAAGACTCATCAGGGGTATTGACGGCGGGGAAACACTTTCTCCACAAACGCATCTCTAGAATCGGCACATTTAGCCTGTCCAGCCGCACGTGAAAATGGTGACCATGGTAAGATTAGATCTAGCTGCGGTAAGGATGTACGGAGGTAGAACTGTATTTTGCCGGCCGAATCCTGGAACTAGGGCAAGCGGATGGTCCCGGGTAAATACCGACTGTCGATTAGCTTCATCTCCCTGTCTTCCTCCCCGGCATGTTACGCACTGCTTGGTCAGGTACAAGATTCTCAATGATTCATAACTGAAAACTCCGGACATTTTCTCCGGGTACGATGGAGTCGAGCATTTCTGTACCATAAGGGCTCAGAAATTCATTTGTACTTGACAGATCACGTTTATTTGGATTTAGGTTTGATGAATGTCGTTGGTTGCTCTATACCCACTTTTCCCGTCCATCTGCCATGCGTGAACTCTAATCAGTGTCAGAATTTAGCGTGCTCGGTATGGACAAGATTGATCAGCGGCTCCCAACACCAAAATTAACTCTTAGCCTTGTCGCCTTCTTCAGCACGTCGACAGCAGCACGCTGCCGCGGTCCTCGGTCTGTCCGTGCTCTTATCAGATAACTTCTAACCGTTTGTTCACTTCCACTGAAGTCCATCTAAGCACATATGCATAATGGGCAAAAAGGCAGCGCCGAAAGACGACGTCTGGTTCGGAGTTGACGATGCAAAAAAACGCAAGCAGATACAAGACCGCCTTGCGCAAAGAGCCCGTCGTAAGTTCCAACTCCCATGCTCTGTGTCCTAATTTGCATGGCCTCTACCGTCTTACATCTTGGACTAGGTGAACGACTTGCTCGACGGAAAAGCCAATCCCAGAGTCCAGCCACTTCCTCCAGTGGCTGCTCCGGTGACATCTCCACGGACGAAAGAAGCCCAGCGACCACCCCACATTTCTCGTACTCTACTTCGATGACACCAATATCTCTTGACCATGCTCTTCTTCCTCTTCCAAACCACACAATCTACTCAGCCTTGTTTCACAATGGTGTTATCTTGGGTCTCGCATGTGCAAGTGCTTCGGTGACCAGATCTCGTCCAGCCTCGCCTCATGTTCCTGAGCCGTTATGTCCGACCATTATTCAGCTACAAAATGTACATTTCGATTGGATCGATAGATTTCCGATATCAGATTTCCGAAATAAATTGATCACCTGTAGCGATTCTCTCAGCATTGAAGGATTTCTTGCAGACTTATTTACAGTACCATCATTCGTCCTCACGCCAGGATGTGCTAGTTGGGACCCGATGGCATGGAATGCAACGAAAGAGTTCAAGTCAAAGTGGGCTTGCCTCTTCTCAACAGATGATTGAGCCAGCGATTCTGGTGCATACGACAGCCCTACTAAACTCGATACTTTCCTACTCGGTCGCCGGAATCTTTGTGAGCGGAGCACGGAACACTCTTCAGGCTTTCGTCTCCTGACATCTGTATTTGGCGAGGTCCAATCGTATCACGCTCATTATGGCATGCATTTACACGTCACCTGATGATCATCCAACAAGCTCGTGGAACCTGCAACACACTCAGCACTCGATAACAAAACTCGAATCGGGCACTGGATGGACTCGGCAAGAAGTGATGAATGTTGATGGGGCGTCCAGTGTCGTCTAGTTGGTGGACGTGAGGCTTTCAGCCTCTTTCTCCGCATCCCCAGGATCTCACGATAGCACATCATAGCGTGATGCTCAGCCTATGATTACTTACTCAAGTGCCCGTCCTGGTTACTGAAGCAGGGGCTATAAATTAAGATCGGGTACCCACACCGGCAGTTTGCTTTCCACTTCCAATTCAAAACACCATTATACAATACATTCATCACATCTCATCACCACAACTACAACATCCTACTACTACCATGGCTGGCGATCATCTAGCACAGACTGCAGAGGTCGCAATCGGGGCAACAGGTGCAGTCATCGCTGCAGATCAATTCCTCAAAGCCGTCGATCAGGATCATGAAGACAAGACGAAACACATCGTGAAAGGCAGTATTGGAGCTGCCATTGCTATCGGAGCTTGGGAAATGTACAAGCAGCAAGAGGAGAGAGGGGAAAGACGGTCGAGATCCATGTCGAGGTCGCGCTCAAGGTCCGTCAACCGCTCCATGTCTCGTTCCAGGAGTCGTTCATCCGAGAGAGTCAAGCACCACAAGCGACGGATGTTCGAGGAGATTGTTGGAGCATACGCACTTGGAAAGGAATTGCTAGGGGACAAACACCACCACATCGCACACTTGGTTGGAGAGGCTCTCGGTGCGACTGCGCTGGTGAAGGACTTCACGGAAAGAAATAGGATCGAAGAGGAGGAGCGTCACCAGCGTTGATCTGAATTGCGTAGAGAGGAGGGGTTCTTGGCATCAGTTTCATTAGCTTCTTACAGGATATTTTCAGACCGGGCGGGCATTGTAATGAGTCACGGCAATTTGATAGGGAAGGAGTGAGCAGACACGAACTCAGTTGCATTCCCAGCCTTGGTCTTCAGCGTTTCTAGCGGTTGATGGTTCCTGCCCGTATTCATTTAGCATTGAAGTTCCTCTGTTTTAAAGTACCTTGAAAATATTCTGAGATGTCAGATAGCCTCTGTGACTAACGATCGCTCAGACGTTGGCGCTGCAGAACGATGATGCTCGTCAATTGCGCCATAACCTGGTCAATCCAGTCCCTGTGTAAGTACAAAGTGGGCGTGATACTATTTTTAGATATGCAGAGACAGCTGGCAAATCAACTCCAGGCCCGACTACGTGTTGCATCTCGACCAGGTGCTGGAGAATGACAGAACTGGATCAAATCCATTTCATCAATATGCACTATGAAGAACCAGGTCAATAATGGACGTCAATGCCACCAGTCCGAACTCACTCTGTCGCTACTGCGCCAATCTATCTGTAGAGTCCCTTGTGCTGCTCACGACGACGGTCGATCGTCAGGCAGACCAACTACCCGCCGAAGCATATTATAAGCACCACTCGTCGTTCGACGATTTGGAGCATGCAGCGCTTGCTGGATGTGAGATCTGCCCACTCATTCTAAACTGTTATCGCGGATGCAGTACAGACTGGAATTGGCTGGATGCGCATGCAGCGGAACACCGCCCGAACGATACTATATACTCGTACGCTAAAGAATTGGAAGACTCCAGTGTTAATATTATCGTTCGTAACTCGGGGAACTCGACGGACGTTTTGCAGGAAGGACAAGTTTTGGACCAAGTTTCAGTGCACCTAGGACCCATCATCACGGAGCCACCAGGCTCCGAAGAATGGGTGGACTACGGGCTTCTGGACCTTAAATTGCTTCTGACTGCATCTAGAGATACAAACATATTCTTCTAATTGCGACTGAAGCTCCGTACACAACTTGACCGTTCATTAGGGTTATAGCTGAGATTTGCAGTCAACTAGTAGGCCGCATCAAGGTAGAGGATGATCTGGGCTCAGCACGGTACAACGCCATTGTCAAAGGATGGCTCAGGGAATATGACGAAAGCCACACAGATCATGACGGCTCAGCAGGCAAAGGCTTGCCTCTCCCAACAAGAGTTCTAGATGTCGGTTCTCAATCAGATGACAACAACGACATCCACCTTTTCAAGACCCAGGGAACCTTTGGGACATATGCCGCACTCAGTCATTGCTAGGGTGGCAAAATATCGCCAGTGTTACAGACCGGCAATATAGACCGATTTCAAGAGTCCATAAGCTATGCATCATTGGCGGCTAACCTTCAGGATGCAATCACGATCACAAGAACAATCGGCATCCAATATCTGTGGATCGACTCGCTTTGTATCGTCCAAGACTCTCGCGGTGGTTGGGAAGTCGAATCGGCAAAGATGGGGTCTGTTTACAAAAATGCTGCGGAGACAATATGTGCCATGACTTCGAGAGATAGCAAGGAGGGAATTCTAAAGAAATTTCCAAAGATACCTGGTCCAGCATTTGCAAGGTTGAGGACTTTTTCGAATCAGGCAATACCTGAGAGCGTCACGATCTCATGGCTGAACAATTAAAAAGACGAGAACTTATGGAGGCTGATTTTTTCGGTCATCTCTCCAAGCGTGGGTGGATATTGCAGGAATCGATCATGTCCCCTCGAGTCCTCGCCTATAGTCAGTATGGCATCTACTGGCATTGCCCGCATGGATTCCAAGCATTAGATAGTCAACAACTATCTAGAGTCGCCAATGTCAGCCCAGAAAATCTACCTCATCTGGAGTCAATCCTGCGTAGCCCTACAGCCGACGACCACTCTCCTCGAACCATCGACAAGTTTGGACTTTTGAAGGATTATTACAACCTGATAGACTGGTATTGCGATCGAACTCTGACAATCGCAGCCGACAAGCTGCCGGCCATGTCCGCAATAGCCGAAGCCCTTAGTAGAGCTTCAAGGGACCAAAGTACTAGTCCAAAATATCTAGACGGGCTCTGGGACATCGATCTACACCGTGGACTGATGTGGTATTCAGAACTACAATCCGCGCCACACGTACTCCAGTATCGCGCCCCGTCATGGTCCTGGGCCGTCACTGACAGTCCAGTCATATGTTACAATCATGAAGAGCCATGGACTTGTTCTGAGTTCGATTTAGAAGTTCACGATTGCCAGGTACAGCTTCGGAATACCAAGAACCCTTTCGGTGAGGTAGTCTCTGGATATTTACAGGTCCGTGGCTACTCCGTACCGCTGCTGAGAAGCAGCCAGGCAGTGAACGGGAAGATCTTGTCGCCAAAGACTATTCACTTTTCTCACTTCGACGAGTCTTCCCCAACAGGCTTGATTCAGAGGATCGTTGCCGTCTCGCGCGGGGAAGGGATTGAGATGATGGTGTTTAACTCGACAAAAGACAAGCCCGAGGATTGGGATAGTGACTTGAGTTTTGACATCGATCAGGATCTATGGGTGGATAATGGTGAGAAGGCTCTGCTCGTGTACCCTGAAGGTATTCCTGGTTCGACATCAAATAGTGGGTTTTTGCTTTTGCTTCGTCGGAATGATGAGTTCGGGGTGTATGAGCGAATTGGTTGC
Organism: Cadophora luteo-olivacea; assembly: GCA_026120085.1. Lineage (NCBI taxonomy): Eukaryota > Fungi > Ascomycota > Leotiomycetes > Helotiales > Ploettnerulaceae > Cadophora > Cadophora luteo-olivacea. The sequence goes on from JALRMC010000103.1 coordinate 10,490, forward strand.
ATAATTAGCATGTCCGTTGACAGTAGCTGGTCTGATTCGTGGCTGTTGGAGGACTTAAAGATCATTTAATGCCTACGGTTCACGAAGGCTAATGCGGGCGAACGGTATTCGCAATAGTGCAGTTTGGGTATTACTAGTGCCGTATTTGAGGCACTTGACACGCATGTTGTACTATATAAGCCAAAATGATATTACTTGTTACGGTTATGGCGCTGGTACAGCACCACAGCTGCACCTTCCTTCGTGATAGCAACTACCTTAAGTACTACGCTTGTTCTATAAGAAGAATGCATTCTTTTACAACCTCAACTACTGCATTATAACAATACTGTATATAAATAAATACAGCGCTAAGCTTATCTAACGTATACAACGAGAGTTAAAAATGCCAAAATAAGTATGAACTATAATTATACAACGAAAATACTTTTCTATTTACCTTGCTTTGGTTATAACATTACATGGGCAGAGATCTCTAACATCGGATGATCGTACGAGTACAAAGCTAGTAATACTGTTCTCGCTGAAGTAGTGCATACGCCCAATACTGCAAGTACTATTACGCATACTGAGGAAGAAATGCTTCTGAGTCTTTATCCAATTACTATCCAAGTGAAAGTGTTCATCGATGCCGCGTCGAGTGAGCCTCCTTGTCTACCCAATCAGGAGGTCAAATCTATTCCAATGGATGCACCGAGAACGCCCGCGGCCCTGGATTTACGTGCGACTACCCCATACTAACATCCATGTGACCCCTCATCTGTCCCCAAATAGGAAGCTCGTCATCACTCCCGCGCCTCTCCACGTCTAGGCTCAAAATTGATATCTTCAAACTCGGAACCGCTACATTTGGGACCGCAGTATCGTTCATGAGAGAGACTCTGTAGCCCAGGTTCTTACCAAGGTATGGCGTGACATGCTCTGGCTCTAGACTTTTCAAGAAACCCCCTTCAATGTCAACGTGCAGTCGATCTGTCAAGGGGATCGTGGCCGTCACCAATTGATTTGGGTCGCAATCGCAAGTTGAATTCGATCCGATTGTTTTGACGAAAATGCTATGTGTGCCCACTAGATTTGGCTCGAAGGACCAAGAGAATGGATCAGGGTCGAACGAGCCAATGAAGATATGAACATAGAATGATGTATTGAGAGCATACCTTTTGACCCGAATGTTGGCGATCCACTCTGTATCTGCCCTGCTGACATACAACTGTCTTTTAGAAGGCGGCTGCACTCTGGTGCCTGAGCCATAGAGTTGGTTGACGGCGGCAAGTACTTGCCGAGTGACATTTCCATTGGTGTATTTGGCTATCTCCGGGTACGTGTATCCAAAGACCTCTGTTGTTCTTGCCGTCTCAGAGGTCCAGAATCCGCCAGAGAGGTCTCTGTGGAATGGAGCCAGAGGAGAGTTCGCATTCTGTGTCTGCCCAGCCGAGTGTGTGAATGTATTGAAGATGGCAGGCTCTGGGACCACGTAGCTGTCTGGAAAAATCACCTGCCACATTGCGAATATACGATCGATCATGGCGTGATGAAGCCAGAATAGAGGGTCGAATGCAGAGTAGTGAATGTATGTCATGTGCCCTCCACTTCCGGTCAGACCATGAATCTGATCATGGATGCTTTCCAAAGAATCATATCCTGCAGGGTTGTCGTCATCAATCCATGCTTCATTACTGAATGTCGTGTAATCGTTGTACATAGTGAGTAGAATATACAGTCGAGTTCGAAACGATGCACCGCTGTTATCGAGTTGTCGGGCGATGAGGTTGTTCTGGGAGCTTGCGGAGGCATCCTGGTTGGTTGGGTAGCGGACAGTCTCAAGAAATTGATTGAACTGTAAAGGTCAGAACTTCTCCATCTACACAGATCTGAAACTGACTGAGCGGTCTGGTAAGTCAACGGGATCCAAAGGCTGGAAACGATAGCTGTAAAGTGGGTTGGCGATTGTTTGAACACCTGCTGGACCATTGACCACGACAGATGGCGACTTCACGCTGTCCGGAAGAATCGTACCTCCACCAGTCGGAGATGCTGCCCAATCCCAATATGGTATCCTGAAGTTCGCAGCAGCAGCCATGTATTGACTTCGTGTTGGTCCAGGAGGATACTGTTCCGCGATCATCTGAACCTTCTCGTGTAGTGCTTGCTGTTCAAGATCAATGGAAAGTCTCGTCAAGAAGCTGGGACACGAACCTCGAAAAGAGCAAGATACGGTCGATGCCATGTTGGAAAAAGAATAGATACATGATTGCAATATCCGTTCTGCTCGTTTCCTGGTTTCGGCAGGACATTATCGAATGGAATAAACGGCCTACCATGTATCCCTGCACCATGTCAATTCAAGCTCGTCTCTGGCAGTGTATCCCTCACCTGCAATCTGATACCACGAAAGCAGTTCCGACTGAGGTGTATATTGCAACATATCCAACCCAAGAATATACAACGTCCAAGCCACAGGGTCCTTCTCCAGCTCTCGAACCTCGATTCGCAACGGCAAAGATCCATTTACACCACTCCCTGTATGTACACCTGTGATGGGGAAGAACTCGGAGCTCTGACGTTTTGGTAATCGTGGAGGATCCGCGCCGTAGTCATAGGATGGATATGGCTGCTGTGAGGCTGGTGGCGCAAGCGTTGGGAGTGGCAGAAGTGTGCCAAAGACAGCCGCGGCCATCCAGAACGAAATGAATGGCATGTCTTCGACATCAACGATAATGAGCGTGTTTGGAACGAGAACGATGTCGCTCCTCGCGACTCTTTGGAGGCGTTTACACTCAGCAAAGAGATATCCAAAAGACCTGCTTCATCTCCTTGCCCTGAAGGACCGTCTGATATCGCAGTGACAACAAAAAAGCAAGAAGTGAATGACAGCGCTATTCAAAAATTCCAAAAGAGTGGCGCCTTTTCGGGCGCGAAAGTGTGAAGGTCGAAGATCTGAAAGGGTGTAGAGAAATCGGAGCTCGAGGATCGGAAGTTAAATTTCGCTTCGAGACTTTGTGCTCCAAAGCTCTGTGGAAGGTGCGAATGCGTCCACCTTCCCTTCAATTTCCTCCAGAGTTTTGTGGCGATCGTCAAGATATTAATACAGGTCGCGGGACACAAAGCGTGTTACAAAGTTTCTGTGAAACTTGAAAGTAAGTGCGAAATGAGATCTGCTGCGTAATAAAGAGATGCGGGTAACCTTCGCAGGTCTGGTTCAGAAGTGAGAAGCAGGAGGCCGTCAATGCGGAGTTCGATCATGAAATGTAATTAACATTTGGAGAATTGAACGCGATGAACATTAAGTCAAGCTCAAGACTTACCACGATGGGCACAATTCGAGGACAGAGAGAGTCCTTGAAGTCATAACACATCCATTCTTTTCCAAGCCAGCCAGAGCTCCATGTAAATGCCTACAAACCAGAACGCCACCTTCCCTCTGAACAACGAACAAATAACAATTGAGCCACGCCTCATCAAGGTCCAACATTATACTTCAACTTGATACCCATAGCAGCAAGTTCAACATCCAGATACTTCAACACACCCGGCACAGCAACAATCGTCGTATCATCACCACCAATCCACCTCTGCCCCTCGCCATCCTCCCAGATCTCGCCCTTGCCCGAGAAGTCCTCAGCACGATGAGCACACTTCCGACATCTAACGACACCAGTGCCCCTCTTTCTGTTTGCGAACGCAGATACAGTTGGCTGGGTCGAGAGGAAGGTTCCACACTCCTTGCAAATCCACGAGCGTGAGTAATCCGAGCAATTGAGGAGACGATCCTGAAGCAAGAAAGCAGTGCCGTGAGCAAGCAGAGAATCACGCTCCATCTCTCCGACACGGATACCACCACCCTTCTTCCTACCCTTGATGGGCTGGCCAGTCAATTGGGTGACGGGTCCTGTAGTTCGGACTTGGAATTTGTCGTTCACCATGTGACGGAGACGTTGGTAGTAGACAACTCCGATGAAAATATCCACGTGGAGTTCCTCACCCGTGATTCCGGAGTACATGGGCTCGTTGCCGTAGTAATTGTACCCAGCTTTCATCAATTGATGGCCGAAGTAGTCGCCTGCAGTATTCTGCTCGTCGAAGCGGAAAGGTGTGCTATCTTGAGCGAGGCCGTGGAGAGCACCAGCCTTGCCGGCTAGAGACTCGACGAACATACCGATGGTCATACGAGATGGGAAAGCGTGAGGGTTGATGATGGTGTCGGGTTGTATGCCGGATTCTGTAAAGGGCATGTCGACGCTGGGCCATTTCTGGGAGCAGACTCCCTTCTGTCCGTGCCGAGAGGAGAACTTGTCACCGATGACTGGAGAACGAGGGATGCGGAATTTGATGGAGATGGCTTGCATGGGTTCCACCCCGTTCTCATTGCCGATGAGACGGACTTCATCAATGAAAGCGATTTCACCATCCTTGTATTTCTCAAAATGTGTGATGCCATCCTTGTTCACCAGGTTGCCATTGGCATCTTGACTGACGGTGTGCCAAGCACAGATTTTGTCGCCTTCTTGAACCAGACGCCCGATATGGGGGAGTCCATCTTCATCAATCATAGCTTTGATCTCTGCCTTGATTTCAGATCCTGGGGCGAAACCAAAAAGCTTCTTGATGTTCTTCGAAGATCTGGATCTGCCACCTCCTTCTTCCAGGTCAATTTTCTTGACTTTGTAAATCGTACCATGACCAAATCCTCTCTCGTGTGAGCTCTTGTTGATTATCATGGCATCGTCCATGTCGTACCCGGTATACGAAATGACTGCAACGACAGAGTTCATGCCGTTGGGGAAATTGTCAAAGCCATACTCGTTATGGAGAGGTGCTCGAACGATCGGGGTCTGTCCAGTCTGAAGGCGGTATGTCTTGTTGTCTGACCTGTAACGAACGGCTGTACCTGGCGTTCCCATCGATTGTTTACCCATCTGACATTGGTACATGTTTCTAGGCGATTGATTGAAGTCGGAGAAGGGCGTCATGTTGGCGAGGATTGAGAGAATGTTGGTGGGGTCGAATTCGACGTGGGTGGACTCGCCAGAGACAATCTCAGGCTCGGTGACAGCGATGGACATGAAAGGCTGTTCTTGTGGCCCGACAAGATCTTCCTTGTCAAGAGGAAGGTACTTGACTGGCCGAACCATTCTGGATGGAGATGCGGACATGTAGATTCCAGGATATTGACCACCAGCAGAATTAGGTACCCAACAGATCTCAAGGTCTTTCGGAACATTGTGAGATCCTTCCACCTTCCAATATCGAAGAGTATCCGCGATCGTTACCGACTGCTTTGGCGTGCACCATCCTAGAATCTTTCCGTCAAGCGTAACCACAACACTCTCTTTCGTCGATGATGATCCAGAGCTAACAACACCGAGGCCAGCCACCAGCTTTGGGATCGCTGACACGTCAGAAGCTTTTGTGAGGATCTGGCACTTATGGGAGAGATGGTTTAGCAAACCACAGGGACTTCCATCAGGAGTGTGGACTGGACATAAGAAGCCCCAACTCTCTGGTAGAAGCTTTCGTACAGTCGTGGTCTTCAGCTGGGCGAAGAAACTACCTCTGTGAACCATGCGGAAATGACTGATGAATCGCAGAAAGTTAATCTTTTCCGCTACGACTGTAAATCCCGAGACTTGCTGCAAGTCGAGACCAGTAGGACTGACGAGATTTCCAGTGGACATGAAATACTCAAGGGCGCCTCCAACATTTTCATTCGTCCGTCCGCATAGCTTCACTGGGAACTCCTTCAAGAACTCGGGGGTAGTGAAGCCATGTTCTGGACTCTTTCGTAGGTATTCTCGTATCGACATTCGCAGTTGTGTTGAGAGCCAATCATCTAGTCGTTCCTTGATGATCATACCATAGAGGAAACCTCCGAGCAGTATCTCCTGGTTCTGCACCGCATCAGGGTTATCGACGGCGCAATCTCCAGCCACCAACGCATAAAGCTTTCTGGTCATGAATAGAAGCATCTTGAACTTGTCGTTGTCCTCCGCTTCCGTAACATCGACATTTCCCAGGTGGACCAAGACAATCTTTCGTAGAAATTCTGTTCCGCAATCATAATTCGACATGGTATCCGGAACCCCCAAGACGATCCGGAACTTCTCTCCTAGGTATGCTCGAGTCTTGCTTTTGGTATAGAGCCCGTATGCCTTGTATGTCCGCAGCAAAAGTTCCACTCGATCTGTCAAGAATGTGTTCTTCGATCCCTCCGATGCAGCAGCTCCTACCAATCCCTCGAAAATCTCTCGATCATTGGTCTCCACCAAAGCCTTCATTACCATCATCACAGGCACAAGATATTCGGCCTTACGCCACGAGAATCGGAACGTAACATTGCCATCTTTCAGGTAATGGAGCACATTCGTCTGGGAGGTCTGATCCGGTCGTACTGATCGCATAAGCATACCGTATTTCGAGTATGCTGGTCCTCTGCCCTCGAAAGATGGACGTTCGATCGCCATTGGGAAATTCCTCCTGTTCACCACCAAAAGACGAATGATCTTCTCAATTCCGTTCACCACAAAGTATCCGCCCAGTTCCTCGGCTTCCTCTTTCCGTTGGACGAGTTGTGCGGGTGAGTTATTTTCCAGATGGCATTTATTTGACTGCAGTAATCAGCATTGGTCCTGCTTCCGGGGGGATTCTACCTACCATCATCATCAAAGGTATCTGCCCCAAATCTCGTACAAACTCTTTTGGGTCTCCATTATTTATCCTGAACTCAAATTTTGCACTCATTCGTCCTCTGTATGTGACATGTCGCTCTCTACATTCTGCGGGAAAGATCTCTCGATTCCTGGTGGAGAACTTGTTGGACATTGGCAGCATGGACTTCTCGACGAAAACCTCCTTGACCTTGATCCGCATAATATTCTTTCCGGCGGGTCCTGTCCTGTCATCGCCATCGAGGTATACCTTCTCTCCAATATCCAGTAAGCCTTGCGCGATCGTTCCATTTTCTCCGAATAGCGCATTGAAAGATTCGATGTGAGGGGAGATAGCCGCTTTCAGCGCAGGATATGCGGTGTGGTCCTTCGGCGGATTACGAAAGAGGTTTTCTCGGCGGAGGGTATCATATTCGTATGACCATTTGGTATCCGTAGGAGCTTGCGAGGTAGAGGGAGGCATTGTGCTAGGAGATTGTTTGTCTGGACGAAAGGGCGGGCAGAACCAAGCTGGGCAGGGATCTCGAGGAAGCCTGCGCAGACTGCCTCAGCAATTCAGGTGGAGTAATTGAATGTTGAGGATATAATCTTACCTGTCAGATGGCACTACAAGCTACAGCCAATGCGTGTTGAGCTTGTGATGAGGCAGAGGGAAGCAGAGGCGGCTTCGCGATCCATCAACTCGGGACAAAAACATCATGAACTTTTTTTCTCGCTAGAGATAGCACTAGCGGCATGGGCTTATCGGGCTCGGGCACCAATGCTTTGCGGCTGCAACTGCAACTGCACCTGCAAGCACCACACCAGAACCAGCACCAAAGTTCCTCGGCCAGAGTAGAGCCAGTGATTTGCGCCCCTCCCCGTCAGCCCTGAAGACCTCACTGGCCTGAATATCGTTGAAGCCGCAGAGCCCGCCGAGTTCCCCTCATCAAGCCTGAAGCAATAGCCACTCACAACCACTTAATCCCCTCACTTGCGCAACAGATGCTGCAAGTTGCATGCCTCGCTTTTGAAGGAAGCTCATTGAAGGCGTGGGATAGGTGAAGGAAAGAGAGGCTGCTGCAATAGCTACAATAGCTGCATACCTACTGCGGGCATAATATAGCGTAGGTACTCTGTGCCTCTACTTGCGCCTGCGTGCTTGCCGTGGTGCACCTGAGCTGCAAAGCTACTGTACTGTACCTTCCCTTCCCTCCCCTTCCCCTCCTCACCTCACCTGCACTCCTTGACTTGACTTGCCCCTTCGAATCGAATCGGCTTGCACCATTGTTTGTAAGAGTATCCTCATGCTCATGCTCACGCTCATGCTCACTCCACGCTCTACTCAACACTCCACGGAAAGCTTTCTATCACATCCCACATCCTTATCCATCCCATCACATCACCATCCAGCTCAAGCAATTCAGCCCAACTAGCAGCCAGCCAGGCCCCTCAAGTCCAGATCCAGACCACAACACCGACCCTGAACGTATCTGACGTCCATCCATTTCCAGGGACTGACTCGCCTTACTAGAGCTTGCCATAGGTAGCTTTGCATTGCCTTGCACTGCTTTGCCCTGCATCTTGTCCTCCCGTCATCATCACAGTTTTCACTTGACGCCTTGCACTTCAACTCGACGACTTGCTTCAAAGCATCTGCACCTCCAGGTCCTCCTCACCCTCGAAGAAACACCAGACCAGCTAGCCAGTCCCTCCTTGAGCCCCGCGTTCGTCATCTACCCGGTGTCAATTTTCTAACCTGCATCTTCTTTTACATCTTTGCATACTCTTGCCCTTCATATACATTCTCTTCTCAACCTGGCCCAGCCCGTCTTTGCCCTCCTTTATTGTGTTTTCTATTTAATTACCACATCCGCTCCTGTCCCCCCCACCACACCCAGCTATCTCGACCCCTCGTTGCTTGCTTTTGCCGAGACCTGTGTCTGACTTTCTTCCACCTGCACGCACGCACGGCAGCACCGCACTGCGACCGCACCGTGGGACGAAAAGCTGAGGTAAAGTTCAAGAAGCTTGGGCTTCGTTCGGTCTGTGTGTTGCTGCTCACCCGCCGTTCAACCCCATCCGTCCTCCATCTGTCTTCCCCGGCGGTTCGTGCTCGACCTTCCCTGGGACCTCTTCTCCGACGCTGCATCCCGAAATCCCATCCTCATCTCGTCCCATCCTGTCCTATCCTTTCCCAAGCGCTGCCCGGCCAGCTACACCGTTGCCGTCAACGTCACATTGCGATCAGACGAACTCAATCAACAACAATTGTCTCGGCGCACGAAACCTTACAGTGACACATCTTCTGGGATTTCGATAACCTGGTTTCTACGAACTACTGCTACACAACATCTACAGCTTCAAAGCTATCCCACCTGCTCTTCCCACTCGTTCCCCACGCAGCCTTGCGCAACTTCCAGGCAACCGCCCGACCCTCAATCCGCACAAATTCATTCCCTCGAATACAATACTACACCGGGCATACAATCGAGCTATCATGGCAGGCCTATTTAAGAGGGTGTATGATTGGCTGTTGAGGTTATTTTGGTCAGTACTTGTCGTTGTGTTGGTTCGCTCGCATGCTGTGCGAATACCTGCCGCTGCCAGGATCCATGTCGAAGAAGAAGCGTCCGCGCATGGCTTGCTGATACCTCTCTGATCATAGGGCGACTGAGATGGATATTACAATGATCGGACTCCAAAATGCTGGCAAGACGTCACTGTTGAGAGTTCTGGCGGTAAGAGAAACCCCACTGCTCCAAACTATCACCAAGTACTGACTTCCCCAGGGCGGAGAATTCACCCTCGAGTATGTTCCCCCATTCTCCCTATTGTTGTGCGACATGTTGCGGCAGTTGATGCATTCCAATATTATCCACGCGACCCGACCATATTATCTGGCTGACCATATCCCTATTCCATAGCTCCATCCCGACTGTTGGTTTCAACATGAAGCGGGTACAAAAGGGCCATGTGACGCTTAAATGTTGGGATCTTGGAGGGCAGCCCAGATTTCGGTCCATGTGGGAGCGATATTGCCGAGGGGTGAATGCCATCGTCTTCATCGTAGACTCGGCAGATACTGAAGCATTGCCGGTCGCAAAGGATGAGCTCCATCTGCTTCTCGAAAAGCCGGTATTGGAGGGTATCCCATTGCTGGTCCTTGGAAACAAGTCTGATCTCGAGGAGAAGTTGTCGGTTGATGAACTGATCGAAGCTCTGGATCTGAAGAGCATCTCCCATCGCGAAGTGAGTTGCTATGGGATCAGCGCGAAGGAAGAGACCAACCTGGATGCCGTTCTGCAGTGGCTAGTTGCTCGTGCCAGCAAGTAAGGTTCGACCTTGTCCCTGGAACCTCTTCCAGAATATCTCACCAGGGAGACCACCTTTCCCTTTGAATGGACGAGAACATAATGACGAATGATAACGAAATGACGGAAAGATAAAACTCTCCCTCCGGTCTGCAAGGACCAAAAACGAAATACATCTCCTCAGCCCACAGCACCTCGTTTTCTTTCTCTCTACTTACGACCGGCGACTTCTGAGCACGTACGAAAAGGATCTCCTTACCTCATATTCGATTCCACCCGGGTCGGGACTCACCCGACTGTTCGACTCCTCTTCTTGACGCGCTATGCCCATGCCCATGTCTGCAACGACGAGACGACCTTCATGACCAGCAAGCGTTTCTCATTCCGCTTCTTCTCGCATCAATAGCTAGCTCGCTTGAGACTGCTAGATTCCCTGCTCTTTAATTCGCGATCCTCCAATTTCCAGCATTCGAGCGTGGGATTGTGGGTTGGTCGGGTCTGTCTGACTGTGATCCTTTTTCTCTTCTTTGGTTGGTGGGATGGATGGATGGATGGATGGATGGATGGATGGATGGTGGAAGGAGGGAGGTAGCTTTGTTGAAGGCATGGCCGGGTGTTTGGGGGTTTTTGGAGCAGTGTAATTACTCGAGTAGCATATTCATATCCCCCTGGCTCTTGAGTGTTTGAAGGGTTTTGATCCTGACTGTGACTCCTTCGTGGGTGGATTTCGGGCGAAAGCTGTTAAGGAGTGTGCCAGTTCTCTCCCTTCTTGAGGAAGACCAGTCAAGGGAATGTGGTCGCGAGGAATGCTACCTTCAAAAGATGTAAAATCCACATAACAATACCTCGATTGAATCACAATCATTGCGAGGCCAATTTAAAAGTGAAAAGAGAAGAAGAAGAAGAAGAAGAACAGAACATCGAACTCTTCCCTCCTCACATTAATGCTCTGCTGCGCTGGCAAGCAGCCAGCCAGCCAGCCCGTCCGTACTTTACTCAGGCTATCTGAGCACGCACGCACGCACAAACCATTTTTGATGCGCTGGCAATCGATGCATGGGCATGGGTCAGGATCAGGAAGGGAGACCCTTGTTACGGGGATAAGAGGGTTGTGATTGGATGGGTTGGGGAGAAGAGGATGGTGTGGTTTGAGTGGTTGGATACTTGTGGAGGGGGAGGGGATACCTAGGTAAGCGGATGAGCACCTGGGTTGGTAACTTGGAGGCAAGGACATGGATTATGGACGAACGAGGAGGCATTGATTTGATGACGAAGTTGTGACGATATTGGGGCGGGGATGGAGGAGTTTGACAGCTTGAGCTTCATTTGATGGCTTGTTTTTTGGTTTGATAGATGGGGTAATAATGAGCTATGGTTGTGCTACTGAGCACTTCTTGGACGTGATGAGATATGCGCTGTTTAAAGAAAGATGAGTTGAGCTGAGTTGCGAAGCATGATTCCAGCAGCTTGGATTTGGTACTCGAGGATGTTGTACAAAGCGATCGATATGAATACTTTGGTGGAGTACTGGCTGAATGAGCTTTGAATCCGCCGAATACGTACCTGAGAGTCAGACAGATATCCACTCAAAATCTTCATCCCTTTGACCACCAATCATTTGGCCTATGAAAATAACAGATACATCACCAGTCTTTGGACTCTTCGTGATCTCCCCGCCCAGGCCACGCAATCCAAAGTGAGGTGTGGCATGGCGAGCTCGTGGTGGTTTTGACGGCTAGGCACAGGATTCCATACACGTGCCACAAAGTACGTCGATCGTGACACGGGCTACGGCGGGGCTGAACTGCTCTGCCGAGTCCTTTCGGCGAACAAGGAAATCGATTCCTTGCTCAGCCACCGCCCAAGACGACCATCCAAGACTTTGACTTTCTCCTCACTTCTTCAACCTGTCAACCTGTCAACCTGTCTCTCTTTTCTTCCTCCCTTCCAACTCCTACTTGAATACCTACATACCTAATACATCGCTTTCGAATCAAGGGAGATTGTCGCGGGAACAGAAGAACATACAAATACAGCTTGGAAGTTGATATCTGGTGATAAGAGCATCAGATCGCATACGGCCTTGCGAACCTCACGCCACTGGATAAAGCTCAAGACTCCAACATGGCACCAACAACCGCCAACCGCCTCGTGGCCAGAGAGTAAGTTCTCGACCTCACTCTGCACATCTCTGTTTTCTTTCACCAGGAAACAAATAGAAAGATACACCCAGCTCTTACCAACACCAAATGCTAATAATGAACACCAGCTGCGATCGCGTCGACATATACGGAAACTGCTACTACTCGACCTGGGACAACTGGGGCCGCTGGGTAGCACTCGTCCTAATCGTCCTCTTCTTCCTCTTCCTCGGCCTCGCATTCTCGTAAGCATGACCTTCCCTCTTCCCATCCTGCCTGCCACCACACCCTGCCCTATCTTTCCACCCGTACTAAAGCATGTAGATGTATCAGCCAACGACGCCGCCGCCGCCGCGGCCTCGCACCGATGTACGGAACCGGCTGGATGGGCGGAAAACACAACGGTGCCCCACAACACCAACAATACGGAAACAACGGAGCCTGGGCGCATCAGCAGGGAGGATATCAGGCTCCTCCGCCGCCGTATATGGGGAACCAGGCTACGGGCACGACTTTCCAGAGTAATGATGGGTACTACGGACATGGGAATCAGGGATATGGACAGCAGAGTGGTGGGATTGAACTCCAGCAGCCGGGTGCGAGTTATCAGCCGCAGAGGGGTGGGGATAATGTTTATGAGGCGCCGATGGGTCCGCCTCCTGGAAAAGGGGATGGGATTATTCGTTAGGTTGTAGGAGAGGTGGGAGAGCGATAATGGTGGAGGGGACACAGAAGCTAAAGAAAGGAAATGATGGGGTGTGGCGAATGAGATATACCTGTGATGGAAAGATCGATGGATGATGGATTGCTGTAATGATACCGGGATGGGAACTTTCTTTTCGAAATGGCGTTGATGGATGGATGATTCACACACACATGATTATTTTACGAGGACCTCGGGCTTGCTATCGCAGCTTTGGTATGGGAGGATGGAGAATGGCAACAGACTGTCACTTGTGGACTGGAAGGAGAGAAACGATGTTCCTGGCTCTACGCTAGATCAGGCAAATAATGCAAATGTTTCAATCTCGTTTCCTTTTCTCTTTTTGTTTGTACGGATCTCTTTCTTCGATGCTCAGATAATTTCGTTTCACCCGAATGACTTTGGACGTTCCCTGGTTTGCAGCAAATGGCTTGTCTTACTAGTCAAGATCATGTGCTTCGAGCCCAGATTTCAGTAAATCCAAGAATTTGTTTTTTGCTTTGCTCTCGACTTCGTTCCAAAGAAGTTTAACGGTCTACTCAAAGAGCAGCACTTACGACTTCAAAGCGGGAGCAAGTGAATGAAGAGTGCAAGGAGACCACTGAGATTCATCACGCATACTCGTCAAACCATAGCTCATTTTCAACAGCGCCTTTTATTCCTTCCAACCTCCCTGCTGTTGATCTCCTTTCCTCCATCATCACCAAACTCAGCCATCATATCCGAACAAACAATCCCCGTCAAATACATGGTCCAATGCGGCGACCCCAGAGGTCCCAACGGTCCCATGGGATACTTCGCATTCGACTGTCAAGCTCCAGCCAGCTTATGCAAAAACCTACCTTCCACGGGCCCAGACGAAAAATACTACGACACTCTCGGCGCTTTCATCTCCGCCACTGTCAAACACTACGAAGGCCACATCTCAGCTCCGCTCATGGCAATGCAGCATATGCAAGAAGCCCGCCAGAGAGCACTCATGAGTTACGCCATCCCTCATCTGACTCCTACCGATGGCAGAGAGCCCGTGCTCATGGATATTATGGCGCCGGTCTGCTTTCCCGGCGGTGTGTGTAGTGATCGATCGAGTCGGGTGCTGATTGAAATGATGTGTTAGATACTGCTCTAAGAAGTGTCAGACTAGGGATTGGGGTGGGCATAAGAAGGATTGCAAGATGATACGACCGGAGCGTGAGAAGTCTGCTGCGGGCTCGGTTGCTGCTCAGGAGAGCTTGGGCAAGATTACGCTGGAGGATGGGAAGGATGGAGTTGTCTGATTGTTGCTGGGTGGGAAACATGTTGGTGGCCATTGCATTCATTTCTCTGGGTGATATGCCGCATACATGCTACAAGGTGTAGCTGGGTCAATTGCTTGCATACTAGATGAATGCTGATGCATGGTTGTGCTTTCCGTGGATGGTTTCCTCGGTGCATCAACAGCTCATATGATATTGTTATCGTTTTGCGTGCGATAATCTTTTGATAATGCTAGAAATACAAAAAGTCACTTGCATTAAACCCGATCGATGCTGCTTCTTTCCAGGTCTATTCTCACTAGCACCTGTTCTGTTTACCTGTATTCACTTTGAGGGTCGCGTTTGATATGCTACCGTCTCAGCTCATTGCTTTATTACGGTTTGTGAATTTCAGGTAATACAGGTTTCACCCTTTACACCCCCCAGATCGTCAAGGAGCAACTAATTATCTCAGGACAGGGACTATATAGCTCGCACCATTCCAGTCCAAGCCTTAACTTCGTCTTCCAACGCAACTATCGTCTTCGAGAAGATCGATCATCGAACGCCAACATTTTCTGACTAGTCCATTCCATCAACATCAACCCTCTGTCTCGACAAAGCTCATCATGGCCCCATCAACAACCACCATAGACCACATCATCTACTGCGGCGACCCAAGAAACATCGTAGCAACCAAGACATTCATCTTCGAAAAGCAAGTCCCGGAGCTAGCACCCCTAGTGCTCACGGGAAATGGCTGGAAGCCCCCCGCGGGGATATGGAACACCTTCGAAAGCATCTTCAAATCCTTCGGAAGCGCTCATACCGAAGAGATCAACAACTCGCACTCATGGACATGCACTGATTGTGGGAAGCCGGCCAAAGCCTTCTGTTCTGTCTACGCCAATAACCTGTGGGATCTGAGCGCGGAGAAGGGAGGTCTTGATCCTAATTTCAAGCCGAGTGTTGTCGAGATTCAGGCGCCGATTTGCCGACATGATAGGCCTTGTATGGGGAAAGTGATTGCTCTTGCTCAGACGGAGGAGTGTGTGGATAGGTGGCGGGAGATGAAGCCCAAGACGATGATGAATATTGGGGCTGGACTCTGCGCGAGCTGTGGGAAGGAGGGCGTGAAGGTTTGTGCTGGTTGTAAGGAGTTTAGGTATGTGTTTAGCTGATGTTCATATTTTGAATCGAGATCATGAATGGAAGCTGACGATGGTTTTAGGTACTGCTCCAAGGAGTGCCAGATCAAGTTGTGGCCTGCTCATAAGAAGGACTGTAAGCGTGTGCAGAGACAGCGAGAAAAGGCCGAGGGCGCTGCCGTAGTGGGAGAGAAGCCTGAGATTTCGTAGGAAATGGCGAGAAAGTGGCGGGGAGAGTGATGGTGACTTGTGGTCAGGGGCGCTGCTTGACTTTGAGGTTTTGCATGGCTGATAGTTCATCTGTTTACATTCAGAGGAGAAGCGAAGACCTTGGCATTACACTTTGCATCAATAAAAGCGATGCATACGTTGTACATGATACTTTGACTTTGGAGTCGCGTGGAGTTCTACTTATTAGTGCGCCATGTTTTAATTGCCGAATGCTTCTCATGGTGTGGTGGTGAAAGGTATGGCAGCAGTGTTTGGAACACCATGACCTCCGGGTCGCACCTGCCCGTTTTGAGATCGAATAACTCTAGGCATCAATCTGAGAATAACGGCAAAATTCTACTTCAGGCAAAAGGACTGCACTTTCAAACTACAACACAACAACCGATTCCGAATTCCATGGATCAACAGACCACACCCGCGAAATACATCGTCTTCTGCGGCAACCCAGCAGTAGCAGGCCATCAATTTACCTACGCAGCAGCCGCACCCACTGTTCTCTGTACACCTCACACCGACGAAGAATCGAAGCCCGACCGCGACGACACTGGTGTCTTCCTCACCTCGCTCGTCGAAGCTCACCACAACGAGATCTTGCAAAGTCAAGCCTGGCGCTGCGTCTCGTGCAACAAATCCGCCAAGGAGCTCCTCCACTGCGCCGTACCTCTGCTTTCTCCACACAAGCCTACGATGCTGCCTGGATTCGTACCGACTGTGATCGATATCGCATCGCCGATTTGCATTTCTGGAGGATTTTGTGATCGGAAAACAGAGGAGGTCGCCCACAACGTGCAGAAGGAGGCGTTCATCACGAAGCCATGGCAGAAATTCGACCACTCGAAGACTTGTGATAGATGTGGAAGGAAGTCAGGTGTGAAGGTTTGTGGAGGGTGCCAGGCCTTTGCGTAAGTGATAATTTGCCTTCGTGAGATTGTGGTCGCGACTGATGATGTGCAGGTATTGCTCGAAGGAATGCCAGACGCAGAGCTGGCCTGGACATAAGAAGCAGTGCAAGCATGCTAAACGAGAGAGAGCTGACGCTTCCGGCTCCGAGCCACGAGATGTCCGAAGGCACGTGGCTCATCGGGGAAGGGTATGGCTTTATGCGGCAAAGTGTTTGGAGTTGTGTTGAGATAGGTTGATAAACTTGGGCGCATGCCTAATGTAGCTGAAATACTTGGTTTCCATTTTCTCAAAAACATTGAATCAGCAGTCTTTATCTGACTTGATATAAAAAGGCAAAGTTGCATTGACTTTAGGGGACTTCAGTTAAGGAGTTTTCAATCAAGACCATTATCAGACTGGAAAGTCGATTGCACAAAGTGCTTGACACCAGGCTCGCTTGTTAAATACCTCAGGTTGTGACCTCTCCTGCTCACAGTATTCGTGCCTGCTACATCGTCACACGAAAGGTGAAGGCCTTCTCTCTAAATTGTACAAGAACATTTGTTACCACACCTTGGACCTGTCAACAAGATAGCTGCCAATCGCATCCGTCCCCAATACACCTTCTGTGATAGGTCACTCTCCCCGAAACCAAAGTTCGGAGTGACATGAAGTTCGTTCTCGTCTGCAGTTTTGAATCGTTCACAGCTTTTATAGCATACCTCAACTTCGCAAAAGGTTGGGTAGTGATTCTATAGATCGTGCTCGTTCGCAGCAAAGGACTGGAGTACAAGCCGTTCCACTAAGTCGTCTGTCTGCCATTGGACATTCGCCAGAAAGTCGTAAGTCATTTCTCGATTTCTGCAAATATATTTTCTTACTGATCTCACATACAGCACAACAAATCGGCAATGGAATACTCTAGACATACTGCTAGTACAACGTGTGCAATACCTGGAGGCTTTGAGTATCAGAAGTCAACAATCGTACTCGTTTGATTATTCCCTCCTCCGTTCAATTCAGCCACACCCTCACCCGCCACACACTGGAATGCAAACGCACCTCGCATGCTTGCCAAGACTCGGACCGAAGTGCTGGGCGGTCCTGAGACTAATGTCAGGGGGAGAGCGATGAACGCCTCATCCCCAAGAAACGGATTAATTGCGCATCCACTTTTCGCCCTTGTGGCTCCTTGTGTCTCCTTGGATGTCTCTCTCTCCTCACTCTCCTCACTTTCCGGCCTTCTCCTCCGCCGCCCTCTTCTCCTCCTCCTCCTCCTGTTCCTCCTAGGAATATTCACAAACATCCAACTATCGTCATTCATTCATCCAAAGCATCCAATCACGCTCTTTATGCACCACTGGAGCTGCGCATCCGCCAAGGCAGAACATCACGAGGCTCAGGCTATTTCCAGACGTTGATTGATCGTGACATTACACAGCCCAGTCGCCTCCGTTTCAGCCCAGCCTGACGCCCGAATTGAATCCCATCATCCTGAAAACCTTCGGGTCGCCCGCCGCCGGATCATCTCTTCTCCACTACACTTCCTGCACACGTTTCCAGCGAACGAGTTTGGTGTTGGGTTATAATTGTTTTTTGCTATTGCGACACAACACGCTCGAAGACAACAGACGAGAACTTTACGAAGACAGGGAAAGCGACGGAAGGGAGCACACAGGACGAACAGGTCAGAGGATCGTCAGCAGATCCGGTAGAGAGGGAAATTGAGCTCGAGCGTTGGGATTATGGAGTAGTAAGAGGGGATCTGCGAAATTTGATTGGGATTCCCTTGGACGATCCGAATCGATCCGAACTCTTCTTTGACCCACGAATTGCATTTTGGATATCTGCGAACTTTGTGACTCGAGGGAGGGAGGAACTGTGTCGACACTTCGTTTTGCCGCTGTGATTTGGACAACGACAACAACCGGGTTGATTGAGATAACTAGCCAACATGCCTCATATCACGACGTCTATGCAGAGGAGTGTGAGAAGGGGGGTTGGAGAGATATTGTTTGACAGTCTGCTGGGAAAGAGAGGCATCACGGACGAAGTCAATAATGTCAAGGATTCCTTTTCCAGTTGGGATAATTGTATGAACGCTACATATTGCAAGTTCGTGGCCCGTACCAAATCTCGAGAGCATGGCTAACATTTGCAGGTGGCCTGTAATAGCAGCTATCATTATCGGCGGCCTCATCCTCCTCTCGATCGTGACGTGCATAGGTCGTGTATGTTGTTGTGGAGCTTCATGCTGCTGTAGTTGCTTCTCCTTTCTGAAGTGTTGCGACTGCTGCGGAGATAGCTGTGCCGGAAAGAAGGACAAGCCAATGAAGCATAAAGACAGCCCCTTCCACCCAGCGCAACCACAGCAAGGGTACCAAGGATATCAGGCTCCGGCGCCTATGATGGGAGGAGCACTTCCTGCAGCTGGTGCGCCAATGAATGTTGCCTCGACACAGCCAACGCCGCCGCAATATGCTCAGTTCGAAGTCGGAAAGAATGGACTATACGTGGAGCCCAAGGTCGTGCCGTTGAATGAGGATGCGCTCCCACCTATGCCCAGCTGGGATGCGGCATCGAAGAAACATGTTCCTGAGGAGGAGAAGAATGCTGTGGAGTTGGGAGAGTTAGATCCAGCGACCGGACAAAAGATGCCTCTCATGGCCGCAGCTGCTGGTACCGGGACGAGCGTACCCCCCAGCCCAGATGTCGGACACGGACAGAGTCCCTTTGGCGCGAGACCTGGGGCAGGAAATAATGGATACATGGGTGTTGCTGGCGATAATCAAGGCCAGGGCCAAGCTGCTTTCAATGGAAACGGCCGATATGGATCTCCAGCTCCTGGACAAGGTCGTGGTGGTTACGGAGGAAGATCGCCTCAAGGTTATGATGGACAAGGCCGTGGATTTGGTCAAGATGTTTATGATGCACCTGAAGCATATGACAATCAAGGGAGAGAATATGGTTCACCTGCTCCCCAAGACCCGTACGCACAAAACAATGGGTTCGATGCCGCTGCAGTTGGAGGCTACGGTGGGAGACAGCCTCCCGGGCAATATGCAAACGATCAATACTCAGATAATGGGCGACCATTTCCTCCACCAAATCGCCAGTATTCTTCTGACTCGTCGCGACCACTGGGCCCAGGACGACAATACACTGATCGATCGTACGCCTCAGATAATATGCAAGGTGGCGGACCCCCTCGCGGTCCTTCGAGAGGTCCCAATCCTAATGGGCCCCCTCGTGGTCCATCAAGAGGACCAGGTCCAAATGATCAGTACGGACCTCCACGCGGACCATCGAGAGGTCCTGGTGGGCCAATGCGTACAGGCTCACCGGCACTGAACAATAATTCCGGGTTCGACTTTGGAGGCGGTGCACCCTCGTATCAATCACGACAATCGCCACCACCCCAGCAGGGATATGGCCGACCACCCCCACGAACAGAGAACTCGGATTACTTTGGTAATGTCGGTACCCCAGCACCAAGCTACGCAACCAGAAGTCCTCCGCCACAGGAACAAGCTTACCCAGGATACAAGGCATACCAACCAGGAAACCAAGACAGAGGAATACCACAAGCTCTCTCGCCTGGTGATGGCCGAGGAAGGGAACCGCAGAGATGGGATCCAGTTCAGCAATAGTAATGTTTGACGTGTGGAGAATTACGACATGATGTGATGATAGCGCACAAAAGCAGAGCAAGCGGCATATGATGCCTTTTGCTCGACCCTACATTATTGTCCTAGTGGAGTCGGAGGGCTGGATATCCTATGTTCCGGTGTTGATTTTGCATATGTTGATTCATGCATGCATTCATTATGTTCTCGGTGTTAGTGGTGTGTTCCTTTTTGTGCTCTTGGTTAGGTACCTTGTATCTGATCCGTGTACCTTACTACTGCGTAGTGGCATTTCCTGGCGTTCAGGTCCTCGGGTGTTTTTCTATACCAAGATGGGGAGTTGTCATCTTCGCGCCAGTTTCAGTCTTGGCGGAAATATGAAGAATAAAATAAATGAGAAGATCTGTCCGAGTAAAGATAGTTCTTCTTCTTCTAATTCTATTTGAATGTGATCGCTTTCATTCCAATGTGCTTTCTACTGCCCTACTGTCCAACTGTCCAACTGCCTCCCATGCGCTAATCAATCAGTCCACCTTCTATTGCGTACTTGTCAACCATAAATGCGAGTTCGTCTCTCTTCGCTCTCGCATTTCATTTCCCCAGTTTCATATATCACTCGCCTCGAGCATCGCTTTCCTTGTTTGGCCTCTGCGGATATCCCGTCTCAGGGTCTGGCTGAGACGGTCGAGAAGAGCGACGAAGGACCAGGGGTGGTTTCGTATTCGACTGACCGGGTGTTTTCTGACTCGTATGGGATTGTGGATCATGCTCGCTTTCTCGATTTCGCGCTCGAGGGGCATTTCCATTCCGTTCTGGCGCTTGCGACGAAGATTGTCGCCTCGAGGCATCGGGTAGTCTTGAATGTGCGGTGCTGTATCTCGATGTTGAGAATGCCGAGCTCGATGGGCCTTTCTTGTTTTCCACTACTGTGTTATTGGATGATTGTGTTTCGACCGAATCTTCGGGTTTGTGGTTGTGCTGATGATGTGGACTTTTGGGGCTTGGCGGGAAATACTTGGGATCGGCCCATTTGGAGGGGAAGTTGTTGACTGCCCGCAGAAGGTAAATTAATATTATGAGAAGATTGCGGGGCTCAATGTGGTAGCTTACTTCGCTCTTCTTCCTCTTCCAGCGTCAAAGGCTGTGCTGCTTCGGAGTTGAAATGCGCGGTGGCGAAGTTCGTTGCTTGTTTATTTTCGGTTAGCGAATGTCTTTTGTGGGGTTAAATAAATCGGGTAGTTAATATGCAGCACGAACCTTCATCATCGAGATGAACAGTCTTCGAGTCAAAATCCGACATGTCCCTGAACGCTCTGCCATCTTTCATAGTGATGCTCGAAGCCAACCTCGATGCAGGTCGACGACTTATTGACTCAGAGACATGTCTGCTGGGCTCACTGCTTCCCCACGTCACAGACATCAGCCTCCCATCATCTCCCAAATACCTCGACTTCAACTCCGGCATCTTCGTAAAAACCCTAACCAGCCCCTCATACTCCGCCGGCATCTTCGACTTCCCAACCACCTCGCCCTCAGCCCGATTTTTGCATCGCTCTTCCCCACACGTCTCGTCCTCCGTCGGCGTGACGAGCACGATATCCGACTCGCCTGGTAATCTCAATAGGTCGGAGTCTGCGTGGCCGAAGGAGTGGCCGCAGAGCGCGGAGTAGAACTCGTGTTTGTAGAAGGTGTAGGGGAGCGCGCTTGTGGGGTGGCAGGAGGGGCAGAGGGCGTCTGGGATGAGGGAGGGGGTGGTTGTTAGGTTGGGGCAGGATGAGCGGAGGCAGAGGTAGCAGGTGGTGTCGATTATGGGAGGGAGGGTGTGTCCGCAGAGGGAGGTGGTGAAGAGGATTTGGTTGCACATCTCTTGGTTCCGGGATGTCTAGAAGCCTTTCCTATGGCTCGTCTGGATAACTGGATATTCCTTGACAGCACAAGTATCGAGCAGGCGGGTCGATGGCTTGGTATATATGCTGTGGCTTTCTGCTGGAGGGAGTCACATTGCCGGCTCTGTCGTGCGCTGTGACTGAGGACGTATACTTCTGCAATCATCGGGAGTCAAATCATCGTTATGCTAATCAGATTTTGGACATGAACTTTGGACCTAAGTCGTTTTTCAAAGCCTATCGGAGCCATCGCATGTAGTTGGATAGCGCTCATCATACTCGTACTTTGCTCCCCCTCTGTTCAATGCCATGGTCTCGTAACGGCTGGACGTGTATTGCACTTCCCCTAATCTGCAGTATCGCCATGTCTCTTGCTCAGCTCTGGTGTGGAACAGATGTAAAGAAGTGATATAAGTGACTCGAGACTAATGTGGTTCATTTGAATCATGCCGAAACCATCGAGGACAAGAGGAGAGCATCAACTGGTCCAGGAGAAGAAGGGCCTTGGGAAGAGGTATTCAAGGTTTCACAAATGAAGCGCAATGCGGGATGGTGATTAATGACGCAATTGCTGTTGCGAAGTGGTGTCTGGTAGATGATCACTTAACGACAACGAAAGATGCGTGAACTAAATTAGTGATTATAATATTTTGTTTATTCTATCCACGAATTCTAAGTGTTCGATACCTTTATGAAAGAAGACAGAAAGTATCATACAAGGTTCTTAGAAGTACATCGCGTCTATTCTTCAAGATCGCGCACCTGTTAACATAAGAAACCCAATTTCCAGAGATTTACTACTGTTATTTGCTGTGATAAAACGCCAACTAACCAACAAACTGCTAAGTTATGCAGCAGCCACGGCAACTACACCGAAAAGCTTCTCCCGCTTCATACACAAGGCAGTCAAGAGCATAACAGCCCTCGCCATAGGAATAAGTACAAACACCTTTTGCATCGCGCTGACAACAGCCTGGATGATGTCCCGGCGCAACGTTCCATGCACTTGCTCCAGCACCTTGCTTTGAACACCAGTAACAACACTCTCGATATCTTCGTCTGAGAAGTCTTGGACAGACAAGACAGACCGAAGATTTGTAACTGTCACCGAATGGTAAATCTGGCCTGCAACTGCGAGGGCGATGGTTTGGCCTCCAAGTTGCGACACGTTCTGTATGCTAAGGGCTGCCCCAGCATTCTCGGGAGCGGTAGTAAGTGAAGCTATTGAATAACCAGCCAACATAGCCAGGCCAGTTCCGAAGGCTGTGATAACACTCAAGCCATAGATCGTTGCAGGCGACGTGGATGGGTCCAGGTACTTGGTCAAGAGAGCACCGCCGACAGTCAAAAAGACGCCGCCAATGACATAGATCAACATGTACACCTTGATAGTGCTGAGAAAGTAACCCGACGCCAGGTTTACCGAGATAGCGACAATAACAAACGGAAGTAAACGTACAGCTGCTTTCAGTGCACTGTCTCCGTTGGTGAACTGGAAGTAAATGGGGATGAAGTACATGGCAACATACAGAGGCGTAATGCCGGCCGAGGTCGCAATGTAGAGGAGAAGTTGCGTGCGTTCGCGCAACAGATGAACTGGGAATGCATGGTCCGTTGTGGTGGTCAAGAAGGCAAAGGTCTGCTGGACAACATAGGCCACTAGGGTGACTCCAAAGGCAACGAATGTGGCGATAGTCTTACCATCATTCCACTCCCACTGGCCTCCTGCCATGGATATCGCTAGGAGGAACCCAACCCAGGTGCCAGCACCAAGGACATAGCCGACAAAGTCAAGACGTGCCAGTCGTTCCCGTACATTGATGGCTTCGGAGGGATAAATCGAGGGGAGAAAGAAGACATAGGCCGGAGCCGAAACAGCAAAGATCACAAGGTTGATGTAGAAAGCCCAACGCCAGGTAGCTGGCGATACTGCAAAGGCTCCGCCAACAACAGGACCCAGGATGGCGCCAACGCCCCAGCAGCTTCCAATAAGCGCCATGTATAAGCCGCGTTCCTTTGGCGTTGTCATGGCCAAGAAGTAGTTCAAAAGAGCCGAGGTACATTCCGCTGCCTCCTCTGCCGGCAACAACGCGGCCAACAATCAAAGCATTCATGCTCTGGGCAGCTCCACAGATAGCCGAGCCAATCTCGAAGAGGATAACGGTCGTGATGAACGTCCATTTGATATTGAAAGTGCTGTACAGGTTTCCGAGGGGAAGGACGACACAGACAGAGCCGAGAGGAAATCCTGCTCCAAGCCAGACCAGTTGATCAATGTGACCAAACTCCTCGACAATGGAGCCCTGCACATCTGCCACGATAGTTGTATCCAGACCATATAGAATGCAGCTGGCGTAAAGAGCGATGCAGATGGCGAGCCAACGAATTCCATGGATCTCTCTTTCTTTGCCCTCGGGTTCACGACTGGGTGGGCTCTTCTCTTTGGGCTCGACGGCAGGCTTCGGACTAGCAGGACGCTGAGCGGTGGACTGGGTAGACATGGTCCTGGCGTAACAGGTATAAGGCTTCGATAAAGGAAGGAAAGAAGAAGCCATCCCGGACTTATTTGCATGCCAGGTCGACATCTTTATATCGTTACATACTGAAGGAGTAGGCGAGCCAGGAAAATAAAACGGGTACAGTCGAATTGGCGTATTACTCATCCAATGCATAAACAGGAGCGCTTTGGAACAGAAGTTTCGTGTGTTTGTCATTGACTAAGCGAAAAGAGCTTCCGTGGACCTCCGTGGGTGAACACAAACACTTGTTTGTCACATAATGACATAACCTGTCTTGTTGCTGCGCCGAACACCATACACCTCAGCCAACTGGGTCGTGGCAGGCGTGGGTGATGGTAAAAGAGGGTGGATGAATCAGGCGTCTCATTGTGCCGAGTCGTTCTGTTACTTTCATCAATCACCTCGGCTTCACCAATGCCAATGAGATATAGCGTTTTCTGGTTTTCATCAATTTCCAAGCGTAACTGTCTTGGTCTTTCTAGTATATCTAACAGCTTCTTTTTTATTGGTATCTCTTACGACTCAGACTGAGTATCAGTTCTCACTCAATGTGCTGCCTCCGTTGCTGCTGTCTCTGAGCTGTAGTCTCTTTGTTTACGCGCTCGAAAGCCCATGGAGGCATCGCTTACAGAGGTTAAATACGAAAGCTGAACGCCGTTTCCAGACGGACCTCCATGGAGGACTAATTATTCGATTAGGAATACACCGATGGAAATACACCCATTGACCAGGTGTATACCGACTAGCTAGGGCAACGCCATGGAAGCACTTCTAATTGTAATTATATAAGCATACAATATAATCACTGGTTAGTTTCGGAGCGGAATAAGCTTGTAATCACTCTGCTACATGTATTTGATACGGGATTCTTGCCACGAAATGATGTTCATCGACCCTCACCAGTCGCCAAATTCGCTTCTTTCTCTCCCTCTCTCTAAGAACGACATCCCAAGCAGATACTCGGCCATACTACAAATCCACTTGCATGTATTCCTCAAACTCTCGTCTCGCAAACATGGCAAGCTACGAAGGTCCATACTTCGGAAATGATATGTTCAAGTCCTTCACCAAAACCTGGCACAGCAAGCCTTACCCTAGCATCTCACCTACCCGCTCCGAGCTCAGTGCTGCCGGTAAGGTCGTCTTCATCACGGGTGGTGGTAGTGGAATAGGTAAGGCCACGGCGATTGGTTTCGCGCAAGCCGGTGCCAAAGCCATTGCCATCTTTGGACGTCGCGTCGAGAACCTGAGGTCGGCTGCCCAGGAAATCAAAAGGGCCAATCCCGCGGGAACCACCAATGTCATCTTCGAAAGCGCCGATATCAGCCAGCGCCAGTCCTTGGAGACTGCTTTCGCCAACGCTATTAGCAAAGCCGGGGGAGGCAAGATTGACGTTATTGTGAACAATGCAGGTTCCCTTAAGCCTGGAAGTCCTGTCACCGTGTACCCGGAGGAGGACCTCCGTGAGAGTATCGAGAGTAATCTGATTGGCTCGTACTTCGTGGTTCAGACTGCTACGCCCTTGCTCGCATCCAACGCGAAGGTCTTGAACATCAGCTCGGGCATTGGACACATGAATCCTATTCCGGGACTCTGGGTTTACGCATCTCTCAAGATCGCCCTCATTAAAATGTTCGATTTCCTCCAAGCTGAGAATCCAGATCTCAGCGTTTTCAACATTCAGCCCGGCGTTGTTGAAACTGAGCTCAACCAAGTTTCCAGGTTCCCGGGACAAGACGAAGGTAAGCTCACGATCCATTTTTTCCACGTGACTGAACATTCTTTATCGTTCAGTTATATACCTATTATGTTAGCTGATTGTTACACTAGTCAATCTCCCGGGTCAGTTCCACGTTTGGCTTGCATCCCCCGAGGCGAGATTTCTCAAAGGGAAATTTATTTGGGCCAACTGGGACGTGGACGAGTTGAAAGCTCTTTCTGAAGTTATTCAAGATTCTATGCTCTTAAGGGTAACCCTGGAAGGTGTGCCGATCTAGAGCTAGGTATAAGAAGAGAAAGATCTGTTGTCTAGAGGCTTTAACATGAAGACGAAGTAGAATACTTGCAATGACATTCTGACTAGACTATCTGCTTCTCTATCAGCATTGGGATCTACTCTTAGAATTAACTCTAGTCTTTTTTAAGTCTTTTTTGTCCACATATCTCGTCCAGCCTGGCATCTTTCTTAGTTTTTGGTAAACGTCTTGTGAAGATTGACTATCAAATCATGCCAATCTATGTATATTAGCGTGAAAAAGTATATTAGCGTTAAATAGTTGCGGAAGTGCTTATCTAGCGAGACTTTTGCGCGAAGACATTATTATACACGGGACGGAAGCAATATATATCAAAGAGCGCGCGTTCACATTCAGGCTTAGTTATACCACGGATGTTAATACGCTTCTTCTAAATAACGGCGCACGCACATGAAAGTATGTAGTTTATTGTAATCTCAGAAGACGAGTAATATCTTGTGGCAACTTTTAATTTATTGATAAACAATGAAGAAATCATTGGAATTGAGTAGCGACTTTGAATGCGGAAAGAGTAGACAGAATTGTAGTAGGGTGAGGGGAAGGGGGAGTTGATGTTAGAGTGCCTAGAAGAAGATTAATGTAACTAGCGACACATCCAAATGGTACTCGGATATTTGCTCTACGTTTCTTCAAATATTCCATCCTCATATGCAATCTACGCAAAGCGAGAACTGTCGATGCTAGACATTACGGTTGGCTCAGCCCGTTCTCGCTGCGTGAGCTGATGCAGTTCAGTTAAAGTATCTTGAAAACACTGCAACATTTCGTTCTCGGTACCCTTCACCAATTGATCCATTGTCCGTAAACCATTTTGCACAAGATAATTGTCCAGAGATAAGTCGCCGTGTTTCGGCTGGTGCATGTTATTTGCCATCAAAAGCACCAAAGATGTCACATAAGAGCACCCGGTCTCCCTATTGCGAAATTATTGAAAGTCAGCTTTGTTGCACTGTTTTCCTACAAACAATACCAGAGAGAACGGTCGGAAATTATGACATCGCCCATGTATGTGCCTACTTACCAGAAGTCCCAGCGATCAAATTCCCCCAATGCACCACACACGCTCAACAAATCGCGTGCCTCACCCACCAACACCTCCCACTTTGGTGGAAGCAGCGGTTGAATACCTTGGCTACCATACCTGCGTACACTAGCAACCCACTCAACATCCCAGGCATGAGCTTGGTAAATAAGAGTTGTGCAAGTCAGACTCGTGGAGTGCAATGCTCGAAGGAAGCGTAATATATGAGGAGCTACTCTTCTTGAGCCCGCTGAGGCGGTGAATTCGGAGGGGATAGAAGCTTTCCACTGCTCGAGTGCGGAAGCCACGCTCTGTAAAGCATGCGACCGCTCTTCTGGACTGCGCTTTCGAGAGCGTGTTGAATGAATATAGTCGTCCACCGCTCCTTCAATAGTAGCCAGTTGGATGCGTGCCGTGAAGTAGTTCAGCTTGACAACTCCGTCGGTGGTAGTCATGACACCCAATGGATCATCCGAACTGTCGATATCACTCCAGTCCTTACTGGGCTGCAGGACCGTTGGCGAAGGTAATTCAAGGTTAATGTCGTCGTCAATTTGAATAGAGGCCTGTTTTGAACGCATGCTGAGGTCTTTGTCGAGAACGTACGCCAGCCAAAATACGTAGGCTCGCTGTCTGATCTGAGGAGCATCCAAGTGTGCCGAGCGAGTCTGGTCATGCAATCCGATTTCATGTGCGAGACGTATCGTTGTGGCAATCAAGATCAGTGCAGGCTTGATGTCTTGCGCAACCTGAAGCAGCATCACCATACCTACCAAAACCTGAATGTTGAGTAGCTGAATGTTATCGCCTAACACCAGCCTCGACAACACTGACTCTGCCCGGCTAAGACAGACAGTCACAGACGGAATATCATAACCAGTCACCAGATGATGTCGTCGTGCAAGAGCTAACACAACATTTATGGCAGCCCACACCATTGGGTCGCGCTGTGGTGGTCCAACATTGTAAAAGCCGTGAATTAAGCGCAGGAGAGTACCGGCATGGAATAGCGGTAATATTGTGTTGAAGTCCCGGAGGTAGATTTGTACGACGGGTAAGACCAGATCCAAGGGAGGTAAATTCAAGACTTTGGGAGAAGTATTGTCGTCATCGCTTCTGATGCCAATCAACGGCATCATTCTTGCTGTCCCACTCACATTCTCGTGCCGGAGCAGAGGTTCAACCTCGTGTCTCTTTTCAGCAACATCCAGACGCTCGGACATTTGTTGCACTAGTGCTTCCAGCTGTCCCAATCGACCTTGCATATTGCTGACAGTCATCTCATCGTTTCGGTCACTACATCGCTTCTTGGGTGCAGGCGTGCGACTGCGTGCTGTGTAGGTACAATCTTTGTCATACATGATGCAGTTTGAGCAGTGAGGCTTCTGTCCATCACACTTTAACTTGCGCCGGTAGCACAAGTCGCAGGACTTGTTTCTGTATTAGCTACTGATTCTCTATGACATCCCTTGGCGACCGAGGATGAACGCGCACCTTCCTGGTAGGCGGTATGCCATCCATCCTTGTTCTGAAGATATCGACCGCGATACAAGATGATTGAAAGTACAAACAGCGTGTTCTCGTTTACTGCAAAGAATACCAGTTCTGGTGTGAGCCTCGCTGCTTTATCGTAGGCCGTTATTTACTTTCAGAGGGATGATTAATAATCTAGACCATGCAGCAGTCTATTGATTGATCAGCCAGCGGAGCTCGGTGGATTATTCGCCCGAGCTAGACTTGAAAGCCAAGTATTGTCAGTGCCTCGTGAATGCCTTCAATTAATACACTGACAATACACATATAACACGTGCACCGAGAGGTGAGTAAGTTGAACATGGCGATTGTGTTAGTCCTTGTCTCCTGAACATTACCTTTATTATCGACATGAGTTATATAATTCTTTCACTATTGTATTATTAGTAATCATATGAAACTTTCAAAGAGTTAGGTTTTGGAACGTGGTCGGGGGTCGTTAAGCGTGCTTTCAAGAGGAAGCGTGTTGTAACGTACGGTCGGGCTAGTGTTGCTTAAGAGTGCGAAAGTAAGTAGGTTAGTAGGTAAGGACGTTGTTATTAATTAAGACTAATAACTATTATAAGTTACTAAGTATAATATAAAGATTTTATTTAAATTAAGTATAAAGCTTTTATTTAAGTAAAAAGTTATCTTAAGTTATATAAAACTTTTGTTTTATTAAAAAGTTCTCTTTAATATAAAGTTCTTTAAACTAAAATCTTTTATAATTTTTAGACTTTATTCTATATAAACTCTATTATATGACTTTTGTTGTTTCTTAGTCTTAGCTTCTTTATATAATAAAATTGCTAAGCCTTAGAGTTAAAATACTCTTAGCTTATATAACTAATAACTAACGTTTATAATATTATCTCTCTCTTAGTTAATATATTCTTATATTAATACTAATAATAATAAAATCCTACTTTCTAACTAACCTTCCTTTTATCTTTCTTATTATATTATTTATATCTTATTAGAAAAAGAAATAATATATCGCGCTTATAGTGCGTATCGAAAAAGTAAACTACGTTATATAAGTATACTTTTTCTACTAGTCGCAATCTTATAAATATTTTTTAAATCTTTAAAAGAGTACTTATTATTCGGAATATATATACTTAAAAAAAGTATATAATTCTAAAGGTTACTTTATCGAACAACTGCTTCTAAAGTAAATATATTGTTTTTTCTTTTATCCTTATCTCTAGTAATTATTTTCTCTGCTTCCGGAACTTATACTTAAAGTTTCTAATAACTAGCTTCCTTAGTTCCTTAATCTTAACTCTCTTATAATCGATTTCGATTCTTTTAATCTCTTATAGTCCGAATTCTTTTTAGGTAATATTTCCTAAGAGTCACCTGGCTATTTAACTAAAACTACTAAAGTAACTAAAAGTAGTTCAGGTTTTTTATAAGTTCTTACGAATTTTCCTCTACTTTATACCTTTTTTATTTAATTAAGTACTTCTATTAACCTACTATAAATGTGACGCTTACTTATAAAAGTCGATATCACGTTATAATAACAGCCTTATATAATTAAATATCAAGTAAAGAGATTTAAGGTTCTCTTAAAATTTATAATTATAAAAAAAAGAAAGTAACGAAAAGAAAGAGGTTATATAAAGCTTTGAAAGTAATCTCGCTTATAAGCTAGTCATTACCTAATTCAAGAGGAAATATAAGCCTACAAAGCTTTAATAGTTATATTTTATTATACTACTCCTCTCTCTTAAAAAAGCTTGTCCTTAAGTAATTATTTATTTCATAATCGTTATTAAAATCGTTATAATCTTTAATATTATTTTAGTAAGCTTCTAGTTATTTAAGGAGGTTTATTAAAAGGCTAGCTTACGTAAGGTTATTAATATAAAATTCCTAGAGCTTTATAAGGGTATATTTAATATTTAATATAAAGTATTATATAAGATTAATATCTTAATTTAGCTACGAAACTTAATAAAAGAAGTTTTCTCACTACGTATAACACGTAAGTATATCTTTAATTTCCTATTTATTATCTTTAATAACGTTAATTAGTAGTAAAGGTTTAAGAAACTACTTTAATAAGAAATTATTAAAGTCTTTTTATAACTTTATAGCTAAAAAGATATTATAAACTTTTATATTCACTAGTACTTTTAAGCGGAATAAGCTACTTACTTTTATAACTACACGGAATAGTTTATTAATAAGAAAGTTTAGTTTCTTTAAAAGTCGCGTAATTATAAAGTAATATATATTAAGCTAAATAAAGTTATTAATATTAAAGTCGATTTCTTAACGAAACTTATTATAAAAGTAAGTTATTTTAGCTTAGGAGTTTAAGATATAATATTAAGTTATATTAAACGCGAAGTATTAGTATTTAGTGTATTTTATAACTTATTATATATTTAGCTTATTAATAAGGGAAGCTAAATTAAGTAAGTTTATATTCTAATTTTAATCTTAGCGAGAGATATAGTTATAAACTACCTCGAAAAGAGAGAGGCCTTCTAACGAGTTGTAAAAGAGTGTTATTTAAGTATAGTTTATTATAAAAAAGAATTTAAATTAATTATTCTAATAATATAAAACAAAAAAGCGAAGCCTTTACTATAAGTATTAGTTATAAACTTTAGTCTAGTTATTTATCTAAAAGTAATCTACTACTAAGAGTTATCTTTTAGTACTAGTAATATTTATAAAAGCAATC
>JALRMC010000104.1:0-38732 GCA_026120085.1 Cadophora luteo-olivacea
AGCGTAAAATAATTCCTAAAAGTAAGAGTTATTAGAAATCGTCTAAAAAAGACTATATTCTAATATACAATATATATATTAAAAAAGTTATTTAGAAGTTTAATTTAATAAACAAAAAGTGCTTAAGTACTTTACTACTATACTTCGACTTAATTAAATACCCTAGAACTATAACGTTAAAGTAAACTAAAAATTACATTCTTTTTTTTGTTGTTTTTTATGATTAATTTTATATTATTATCTTTGCTTTGCTTTATTCAAGTTCATTACACACGGCCAAGCATTCCTCGTTACAGAGGCGACGAAGTTCTCTAGGAAACAATCCAGGGCCGCGGGTCTGGAGCTTACCTAATATGGAATAGGTAGACAGGATGCCCTTTTTTATACGGGGGAGAAGAAGTCCTGGGACGGTAAAATTGTTGATCATACGAAGGACAACCCCGCTGTATGAGATATAGACATGCCGTTCCTGGGATTAGTGTTTCTTGCGTTAAGTATTCGATACCAGTCGTTTTAAGAGGTCAAATGAAACGCTATAATTGAATGAAAAGATGAATTAATGAGCAGATTTTCTAGACCAAATTTGATAAAGGACATTTGACATTCGATATGCCTCCTTTCTTAGTAAGGGGACTGAGAATATTGCTTCTTCTAAACTGATTCATAGGTTATTTGAACGAACTTCCCACTGATTTAATGCTAAAAATTACTTGTTCTAGATTTGAGGATCAGTTTCGGTATTTTAATATGGACAGCTCACAGGAGTATATATACTGGACGAGATACGGGCTTAATTAAGGACGGCTCGGGATCAGATACAGTAGTAACAATATGAGGAAACTCCTGGAATTATCGGTAAGATTTGCAATTTAGCGTAAGGTGAACCAATTGACATGAGCATATTGTATCGGTCTGGTGTTTACTCGGTGGAAACATAGAAGGCTATCATTATATTCTTAATAATCAAGAATACACTCTTGCATAAGCGCAGGACTTGTAGTATCCAAGTGACTTCATCTCAATCTAGGCTTTAACCTGTATTTCCACCATTGTAGTTTGATCTTGATCATCATGTGTTCTCGCAGAAGTGACCAATAGCTGCCCAATATACTTGTGCCTGCCATGAAAAACCCAGCCTAAAATGACACCCAGGATTCCCACCACAGCAAACAAGAAGGCCCAGTTGAGATTCGCTGCCGTTACATCGTGATAAACAGGCAGACAGAAAGCGACAAGCTGAAAAGTTACGTAGAGCGTGGCCACAATCGCACAAAACATGCCGAGGAAGAAGGGCATTTGGAATGGTCCGTGACCAATGTAACGACGCCTGGTAAGAATCATAGGTACAAATGTCGGATAGTATCCCAAGCCTCAGCCGAACTTAGCCAAACTCCAGATTAGAGGGCAACTTACTTACAAAAGAAAGCACTCGCAGAGCCAAGGATGACGTTGAATCCTGTTTGGCTCCCTAAGTACACAAAGCTCATGAAGAAATTGAAAAGAGTGACTCCGTAAAGCACATTTAGTGGTAAATTGCGCCTATTGGGGTGCGTTAGTCTGGCGTATCCGTAGTCAACAAATAAACATACTTCTTATCAATCTTTGACCAAAATGCCGTCCCGGAGAACGGAGATTCACGCGCGAAACCTGAAAATTGTCAACGGGTTCCGATGCGCCTGGCTGAAGCGAGCCCTACCATAGATCAGACGAATGTTTGCCGAAGTAAACCCCATGATTCCAAACCATCCAGCCAAGAGGATGATCATCATTAACACAAACGTGATTCCGGGCTTCACCACAGCCTGTCTATAGAGGGCGCCCACTACCGCAGGGAGATTTGAGTCCAGCAGAAAACTATAGTCTGTGACGACATAGTAGACCGTGACGTAAAAACAAAAGAGCCTCGGCACAATTAGCTCAAGAGGAACAGTTTTTCCCAAAGAATCGCTTACAGTGTAATGTTTCCAATCTGCTGTGCCACCAGGGCTTTGGGAATATTCACCCTGGGGTTTTTGACGTCGTCGGCCATGTTGAGAAGCCAGTGGGGAGCGCCAAATGCTGCCGTTGGACCCAAGAGACTGACAACGACGCCCATGATGGGTGATGGCCAGCCTGTATTGTTGGTGAACGCCTTCCATACAAAGCTAGGAGCATTAGAACGTTACAAAGAGGTTGAATTTGGTAACTTACTCATTTGTAGCTCTTTCGGTAGAAACGCCTACTAGTACACCGACTGTTGCGAAGAGACCACTGACGGAAATGATAACTGGTGTTTCAATCAGAACTCAGTCTAAGAGAACACAGGGCTGATATACTTCCAATGGTAGTGAGCACCGGGAGGAGTCTAGTTCCATACTTCAACATCACCAGGTTCAGAACATTGAAGACGTTATACACCAAAAATAGTTGCCATCTCTTCACCTCCCACTCCGGGTAGAAAAGATTCGCGCAGGTCAGCAGCATTTGCGCAACCACGACGAATAAGGCTGGCGTGGTGAATAAGGACCCGAGAGTGTGGAAGCATCCAGTAGAATATCCCTGAAGCTCATCAGTATAGCTCCAAGGAAAGACTTCTGTTAATTACCATGAGTCTTCCCCATCTCGGACCGGCCAGCTGAGCAGCTGCGTGGGTGCATCCAGCGGGAGAGGGATACGACGAGGCCATCTCAGCCAGCGATGCAGCCATAGTAGACACTACCAGGCCAATGGCTAGGGTTCCCCAGATCTGCACAGCCGGTCCTCCACCAAATATACCGAGTGTAAGAGAGCTTGCTGCGAACCCCCAGGTATTTGTCAAGACCACGGCCATAAAGCAAAGAGTCCAGAGGCCAAAGATGTCATCAAGCTTTTCAGGCTCGACTGCTATGTCTGACTGAAGAATAGAGTTCTTGGGGGCGACTCCGTCGGAGGCTGTGGGATCGCGACCCTCCACTTTCAAGATTGACTCAGGCATAATGCTACTTGGGGTACTGCTAAGCTGATAATCAGTAGTTGAGTCGATAAGTCGCTGAGAAGCATGAGTAGGATGGGGGCTTCTTAAGGAGAAAGTGTCCTTATCTGAATTCCGTTCTTTAATTCGCAAGAAGCCTTCAACATTATACAGCAAAACCATTGCACGTAATGTGAAGGAGGCAAGAGCTATGGTCACGTTCACCTAACTGCCAAAACGCCAAGCGTTCACGGCTGGCATAAAGCTGGTAAACAAAGCGGGGCCAATCAGTGGCAGCGGCCGGAATTACTGCATCCGGCACTGAGGATCAAGATCTTCCACAATCGCGAGTACTAAGGGCCAGAGGTAGCTTGCTGCGATAGGAGCTCGAGAGGTGGCAATTTTGCGGCGGGATCTTTCTGATCTGGACTAGTCAGTTGGCATACTTTACCAATCCCGCGTGCCCGAGCTCCGATGGTGCCCAACGCCGATGCCGACGTCTAAGAAGTGTTTTCTCTTCGCTAAAAACTGTAAAGTTATGATTCCGGCGTCCACCGCACAGTCTCCTACTGGTTGCACATGACAGGACGCGGAGGGCATACCCAGTGGTCAAACACTGCAGAGGAGTTTAAAGAGCGAGCTTGATTCTACTTATTCGCATGTCTACGGCAGTCAGCGCGACGACCTCCAATTATTCGTATATATTACATCTTGCTGTCCTCAATTATTCGAGAAGAGCCTGCCAAAGAGCTTTCCATCACTCTCAATTCCGATCTCGCTAAGATGTATCTAGAGAAGAAAGGTGGCCCTTTCGGTTCTCGTGAGAAAGACTCGAAGTGCTCGACCGTCGGAGACTTCACCACCATCCCACTGATCGATGTCTCGGGCATCTACAGCGACAGGTTAGAGGATCGCTTGGCAGTGGCAGAGAAAATAAGAGATGCCTGCACTCGCGTAGGGTTCTTCTATGTCGAAGGTCACGGCATTCCAGCGGCGAGCATCGACGCAGTCTTTGACATTGGCAAGAAATTCTTTGATATGTCCTTCGAGGACAAGATGGAGTGCTTCATCAACAATACACCGCATTACCGTGGCTACACTCCTCTATACGGTGCGGGCAAAAAAAATCAGTATGGACTTGGCAGTACGTCTAATACCTGTGGCTGTGTCTGTTTCTCGTTTACTCTTGACTGATGTGAAGGAGTAGATGCCAACGAGGCTTTCGACTGGGGCCATGACAGCAAATTGAATGATGACCCGAAAGAGACGTTCGAGGACCCATTCATGAGAGGTGAAAACCCTTGGCCCTCTAAGCTTCCGGAATTTGAAGTGATTCTATCCGAGTACTATCGCAACGTACGAGCATTCAGCCGTATTCTCACCCGAAACATTGCTCTTTCCTTGGGGCTCGAGGAAACGTGGTTTGACAGCGTCATCACTCATCCTGGATGCAGTGCTCTTGTCGCTCACTACCCCCCGCAGGATCCCGAGAGGATTCATTTCGGCATTGACCCTCACACGGACAGCGAGTGTAAGTTAATGCATCTAGCGTGATATTGTTGAGTTGAGCTCACCACTGCAAAGTCTTTACGGTATTAGCTCCTGGAGAAGTCAGAGCCCTCGAGGTTCTTAACAAGGATGGCGCATGGGTGTCTGCGCCGCCCAGAAAGGGATGCTTCATCGTCAACATTGGTGATCAGTTGCAATCATGTAAGCACTGACTCTTGAGCTGTTTCAGGGAGATTAATTGAGTTTTGATCAGGGACTAATGGCCTCTATGTGTCGACGATGCATCGAGTTCTCAACTATTCGGGCGTCGAGCGTTATTCCATTCCTTTCTTTTTTAGTGCCAACTTTGAGACCGTTATCAAGGTAAACGGTGTCTCCATTGCTACCAGTCATCATATCCGCTCACGTTATCTAGCCTATCGATCGGTTCGTCCCGGAAGGCACGAAAGTGGAATACGAAGACATCACGGCTGGAGAGGTATGTAGCATGAAAACTTCTGAACGTTACGAAGCTCACTCTTAGCATAGATGTATAAAAATGCCATGATCCGTTTTCATA
The DNA here is from genome assembly GCA_026120085.1 of Cadophora luteo-olivacea. Taxonomy (NCBI): domain Eukaryota; kingdom Fungi; phylum Ascomycota; class Leotiomycetes; order Helotiales; family Ploettnerulaceae; genus Cadophora; species Cadophora luteo-olivacea. Next base: position 4,998 of record JALRMC010000104.1, read on the forward strand.
GAATCGCCGTCAATCACCCAGAATTTTCCAAGTGGCTCAAGGCAGGTGTGCATGACTATGGCACATATGAGTCATCCGAACATCTTCGATATTGAAAATTATTTTGCTTTTTGGTGGAGTCATTGTGAATATCCTATCAATGTGTCTTTAGTACGAAATATCATCCCATGACCTTTCCCGAGATTTGAGGAGTGTTTGCAGGTGGCATCTCTAGTCGTTGTATTGTCGACGCATCAAAAACGTGACATTTGGACACCGTCTTCTTACTCTGAACATTTCAACACAACGTATCGGAATAAGACGACAAATGATAGATCATAAGCTGCTGGCATGTAGCTTGCCTTTTGATGTGAGTTGCAGCATCTACGGCCATGGATACGACGTATGAGAATTGGTGTTGGTCATCACTTGCAGTAACAAACTTCATCTGAGTAATATATTTCAAAGCATTTTCATAAAAGACGGATAAGGTTCGCCTTTAAGAGGTTCATACTTTCCATATCTATTTTCCAAATCATATTGGTGACCCTTCAAACCTCTCCATGCCCAACCGTTATCACTGTGGCTTACTTACGGGCACTTTCACCATCCATTGAAGCAACTCGTAGGCAATTTCAGTAACCAGCAGGCCTGTACTTTCGGCTGCGTTGTCATAAATAGGTGTGAACTCAACAATGTCGCTGCCGATAATCTTCACACCAGCTTGTGCAAGGCCGCTCAAAATGGCGAGAAGCTCCCTAGTTGTCCATCCGCCAGGTTCGATTGTACCCGTAGCTTCACTCGTTATTAGCCCTTTCTTGAATTTAACACAGACAGAGCTTGGGGGTTACCAGGAGCAAATGCTATCAAGTCGAGTCAGCAATTGTATCAAAAAGCTACAAGAATCTGAACAACTCACCAGGATCTAGAACATCTATGTCAATGCTAACATAGACAAATTGGCTCCCGACGCGCTCAACAATTTGCTTCACTATACCTTCAACACCCAAAGTGTCCATCTGGCGGGCCCTGATATAGTTGAAGCCGCATCGGGCATCGTTATCTAAATCTCCCGAGTAATCGAACATCATGGATCGAGCGCCCAAGTGCATGTTACTGTCATTAGACATCAACCCCTCTTCATGTGCTAGGTGCAGCATGGTCCCGTGTGTTATCTCGGCATATTTATTGGCCTTGCCGCCATTCATTTTCCGAGGGTCCCAAGTATCGAGATGGGAATCGAAATGCAAAACCGCCACGGGCCCCCAAACTGGCATCGTTGCGCGAAGCAGAGGTAGTGCTGAAAAGTGTTAATATCGTCTTGCGAACACGGAAAGGTATGCACTCACTGATAGTGTGATCGCCTCCGATGGTGATGAGCCTTACTGCCTCACTCTTTGACTGCTCCTTTGACTTGCGTGTGAGGATCTCCGTCGCACCTCGAGTGAGCTGCTTAAGCGCCTGGAATTTGTCAAAGGGTGAGTTGGCCACGTCACCACAGTCTACGATTGTCGCCCAGTCGCGGAAAGGATTGGTTCTATGGTCCATACTGTGATATTCAGCATTCCACAAAAGCGCATTTCCTGAACAAGAGGCTCACTCATAGCTATGATCCGGGAGCAGTCGTCGTGCTGCCATTCGAGTCGCACCGGGCCCAAATCGAGCCCCTGGTCGGTAGGTGACTCCCAAGTCAAAAGGCATCCCAAGAATGCCAATGTCAAACTCGCCGTCACTCTTACCATCAAAACAATTGAGCCAAGGCAAATGGGCGAAGGTAGCAATGCCAGAGTACGGTACCCCGTCGCCACTGGCAGAGTCGAGAATGGTGAATTCGAGCGGCTCGAGTTCCTCCTCTAGAACCCGTTGATTCGGAACAATAATTCGCGAAGCGAACATGCCATATTGTGAAGTTCCGCGTTTGCTGGTGAGTTGCAGCTGTAAGCCAGAGTCCGAGATGGTAGGAAGAGACACTGCCGAGCCGAGGATTGGTAGGAAAAGAGCACCGCAAAATATGGCATAACGTACGGCCATGATGGCAGGATGAATAGACGAAAGGCAGCTGGTAGCCTGTGAAACCGAAAAGACTTTAGCAGCAAGCTTAGATCTGGTCTCGATTGATCAAAATAGTCGAACGGAGCGACACCGTTTAGAGGAACGATGACAGGAGAATGTCCTTTTTGGACTTGGAGATCATGGACTTCTCTATATTCGGGTGTGTGATGACTGACTTGTTCAAGATGTAAGTAGGGCTGAATAGAAGACGGCAAGACGGGTAGATACTTACCCTGTCATAGCTTGCGGAAATTTGTCTCTCCCGGTTTACACGACTCTGGAGGTGCTTTCGTACGAAAGGGTACTTACTGCACGTAAGCGGGGGGGGGGAATGATTAACGCTGCCGATCCCCGAGGCCCGCAATCCGCAAGTGCGGCATTGTTTACTTCGGTGCGTACTCTACTCCGCAAATCCATGGTCGAATACTCCATTGAGCGACAGTCTCTTCGTGCCGAAGGCCCCGTACCATCCTTAATTCCCACCTTGCGGGCTTGCCCAATCCGACTCTTGCAAGATCTCTGAAACAGGAGTTCCGTTCTGGAACGGGCTTTAGATTTCGCAGCAGCAGCGGACTATCCGAGTGAGTATTATTCTCGCCACAGGGACACTCTCCCACAGGTAAACAAATTTAGCTTCTTCTTTTCAAAGGTTATCAGCGCTCGATTATTGTTGTTTGTTGTTATTGTTGTCGTTATTGAGCAGCAGTCTCTGTTCCACTTTATTGAATCGCATCTCATTTCGTGATGGATGAGCCTCGATTGTGCAATATGTTGCAACATGATACGAATGAAGAAACAATTCGGGAATCTGATGTTGGCATCGCACCTTGGAGTGTTCTCGTAGGCTGTTTTTTTGCTATTTTTGCTACCTTTGGGTTCATGGATGCAATTGGCACTATTCAAGTCTACTGGATGGAGAACCAGCTCGCGGCAAACTCATCATCGGCAATCTCTTGGATTACGGGCCTGAACCTCTTTTTCTTCTTGCTTGCTGGTATTCTAATTGGTCCTTGGATCGATCATTTTGGTCCGCGCTGGATATTGATGGGAGGCAGCATACTCTATGTGACCAGCATATTCATTCTCTCGGTATGCAACACATACTGGCAATTTATGTTAGTCTACGGCCTATTGATGGGATTGAGTTCATCGTGTATTGGCATGGTTGCTGTTTCCTTGCCAGCCCAATGGTTTATGAAGAAAATAGGGCTTGCCATGGGAATCATGTCAGTTGGCTCTAGTCTGGGTGGTATTGTCACACCCCTCGTACTCCATACAACTTTTGAAGATCTGTCGTGGGCGCGGGCTATGCATATTCAGGGATGTATTGCAGCTTTCGCTCTTATCGTCGCGAACATCTGCGCCCGCGAGAGGCTGCGAAATAGGTCCCCAGTGCGTATAGCAAAGCTGGCATGGTTCCGAGACCCCAGATTTGTGTGGACAACAGTTGGAATAGCTTGTAAGTATCCAGACCATGCAACCCTCGCCTTCACACTGGTGTGTTGCTTGATACAATCGCGAATACTTACCGATGGAATGGGTGTTCCTGCTGCTAATATCGCAAAAGGTTTTGAGTTTGTGCTCTTCAATTCTCTGTCCCTAATCCCGGTTTGGGCAGTAGCAGTGGGCTTCACAGCTGGACAAGCTTCAACGGCGGTTGTTGTTCTTAATGCGTACGTTCCAGGCCCAATGATCTATCGGGGTATCACTGACTGGTAAATAGAGGCTCAGCTGTCGGCCGCTTACTCTCAGGTTGGGCATCGGACAAGATCGGATGTTTCAATGTCATGCTCTGTACACTGCTATGGTCAATAATCATTTCCTTTTCTCTATGGGCTACAGTTTACCAGAGCCTGGCAAGGCTCTATGTCAGCATAGTGTTGTTTGGCTTTGGGACAGGTAGTATCATCAGTCTTGCGCCTGTGTGTGTTGGAAGACTATGTAGCTCAAAAGAGTTTGGAGAATGCTGGGGAACGAGTTACGGCATGGTCAGTTTCGTGTAAGTTCAGCCCAATGCCTCAAAGTCACAAAGTCCCATGACCCATGCATGCCCGATATTCTGACTTTTCTTGTTGGATAGTGTCTTAATCTCGATCCCGTCTGGCGGAGCAATGATAACAGATATTGGCGGCCAGAATTACGTACTGCTCATGGGTAGCCTTCTTGTGCTTGCATTGGGAGCATTCTCTATGGCGAGGTGGTACGTTTCGGAGGGGAAGTGGAAATTCGCGCTATGTGTGTGAAAAAGATCATTGAATTTGAGTACGAACAATTTTCAGGTCTTGGTTGTTCTCTGGAGCATCACAGAGAGGAATTCAAGCTGGGCACACCACCTCTGAGCTTGACCGTCGGCGTCAACCGTTTATTGTGCAATTTCTACGCGTGCTTTTATCAGTATTCACGCACGCAATGATGATCTATATGACCAAATGACAGTCATGAAATGTCTGAAATTTATACCTTGAGCTCCAGTCTGTATTCTGTCTCTGTTCTCGAGCCAAGCAGCGTCTTCAAGAGATATCAGATTCGTAGCTATCTATAGATAGATCCTGTAAGTTCAGCCGCGGTGCTTAGATTTAATCCCCATATAATCCGTTGGTAACCCGCTCGGTTGATCAGGCTCGATTGATAAGATGCGCAAATTCGTTATGTCGCGATAGTCTAGTAGTTGCAGCAAGAGCGGGAAGGCGCAAGCTGGGTCCTTGTGCGGAGTATGTAATCAGACTAAAAATTACCCAAAGAGGAAAGAATGGCCGTCAACCTAGGTACTCTGGAGGTTGGAAACATTTCTCCGTCACATAACGCTCCGCCACAGTCGCGATCCACAGACAAAAAATCCCCTGACTGCTTATCTGTCATGCGGCGCTAGCGATCTGAGGGGCATGGCTGCTGCGGGCCAGCCGGAAGTATCCAGGTACCATTTTGTACAGTATAATTCAGGCGATTTGGAGCCGCTGCTCAGCTTCTTGAGTTTGTTTCTCTTGTTCCCACTCTCATTCATTGCGGCAAATTGGCTTTGCACCCGAACCTCCCACTCTCAATCCTTCTCTTTAGCCTATTAACATCTTCGAAGATCACCTGCGTTCCGTGACGGTCGCGAGTACTAAAAAATCAAATCTATTTATTACCAAAGCCTACAGCCTACACAGCTTCAATTCTAACAGCAGATACTCGCAGCTTCAAATACGATACATTGCTGGAACAAAAGGAGGATCACAAACAAATAAACGATGTCCCGATACGAATCTCTTCAAGACGGTCGCCAGAAGCTGCATGACAGTAGCATCAGAGTCACCGAAGCAACCCCCCTGGTTGGCTCTAGAGACTGCGAACGGAAATCCGAACTTTCTTGGACATCCGATCTTTGGATATTGCTCTCGACATCGTGCAATGTTCGTGAGATGTCCGCTGTGGCAGCCACAGAAAGATATTTCAGACATGCTAATATGGCGTTTAGGTGACAGCTGGCTACTTTTTGCAGCAGAGTCTCCAGCTCACGAGTATTTTTATCATTGGCCAATTGGTACTGTCCTCCGTTGGCTCCAGTGGCGTTTGTCCAATATTTCTCTGTTGCACATAGCAGTTTGAGCATCTTTTTAACGCCAGCCGTAGGGACCGTTAGAGCTTTCTGTAGCAGCATTTGCATATATGATTGCGACGAGCACAGGGTGGTTGCTGGCCCTCGGTGGAACGACAGCTATCGGTAAGTGTCCCTAAGCAAACATATGGCGTCCGCTCAATAGTTCTCGTACGACATGCAGACGCCCTTGGTTCGACGTCCTTTACCAACGGGGATGAGATAACAAAAATTGGGACACTGTTGCAGAAATATCTTATCACAATTACCATGATGTTTGTGCCAGTTGCTTTTCTCTGGTGCTTTTGTGGCCCCTTGTTGATTGCCCTTGGTCATCCCGAAAACCTTGCCCATGGCACGCAGACGTTCCTTCGGTATCTCGCTCCGTCTGCGCTGGGCTATATCCTTTTCGAGGCCTTGAAGAAATATCTTCAATGTCAAAGTAGGTCTGAAAGCATCGTCAGCACACGCGCAATCCGCTGATCGGAACACAGAAATTCGTACGCCCGGGACTTTGATCTTGTTGACAACATCCATTCTCAATGTGCCGATCAGCTATCTTGCTGTTCACCACTTCAAGTTAGGTATTGCTGGTGGAGCAATAGCCACAGGGAGTATGTACTGGCTCGCAGCATTCATGATACTGGGGCATATTTCGATGGGGAATGGCTCAAAGGCGCGGGGAGGTTGGAGCAGGGACTGCCTTGAGGACTTGTGGCCCTTTAGCAAGGTGGTCATGCTAGGAATTGTTGGAATTGGAGCCGAATGGTATGCCGAAGTACCGAAAGGATTGTGCCAGGCTTGTGCTGACATGCATCACACAGGTGGGCATTTGAAGCCATCGCTCTGGCAGCTGGTTCGATGGGACATGTCACCGCTGCTGCGCAATCGATTGTCATGACTACAGATACGCTCTTGGCCCTCTTCCCATTTGGCCTAGGAATCGCAGCGACAAACCAAGTGGCCAGCCTCATCGGGGCTGGGGAAATTGAACACGCTCGATTCACTTCCCGACTTGCATCCGGGGTTGCAGTGGTCAACGGCTGTATCTCGATGGCAGTTCTCCTCTTACTGCGTAAGAACATCGCAGAGCTCTTCACTGTTGGACCCCTAAAAGACTTTCTTGGTCCAAATTCCCTATAAACAGCCTAGGAACTGACACCTCCTGCAGGATGACCAGGCTACCATCGAACTTGCTATTGCCGTGTTCCCGTGGGGAGCGGCCTTCCAAGTTTCTGACGGTCTGCAATCCGTCAACGCGGGTTGTTTGCGAGCCATGGGCAGAGCGGAAATCGCTGCAGGCGTTAATCTTGTAGCTTATTATGGTCGGTCAGCCGCCTACTCATCAATACTCGCTCCAGCTGACAATAATCAAAATGACAGTGCTGGCAATACCCTGTGGCATCGCTCTTGGGGTCAAACTTGGCTGGGGCTTGCACGGTCTTTGGGCAGGTTTGGCTTTCGCCCTCACCATTGCGGGTAGTGTTGAGCTTGTCCTAGTCTGCTTTCTTGACTGGCGCCGTTTGAGGGTGGGAGTGACCGAGAATGAGGGGCTTGATAACACTGAATCGTGAATGGATGCGACAGCTATCATGGTTGATGGATAGTAGGGAGGCAGCGAGCGAGGGAGTAGGCTGAGCTGGAGACTTTGAAGCCAGAATCCGGAAGGCAAGGGAGGCAGACATGCTATGTATATTTGGAGTGTCGTGAAGTGATTTTCCTTTCACGACCATAGCCAGCTGTCCGTTCATTGTAATGCTAAATAAAATAAACATCTCCGTCCGATAATGGATTTTGGGGTGGGGTTTGATCAAGTTAGACTTTGCATGGGTACCAACATGAACGGCAAGAAACCCAGCCACAAAATTTCACCCACTCTTGCCCTTTGATAGATAAGATAACGAGGCCCTACAGTACAGTACAGTAGAGAACACTACAGTGCACTACCTATCACGACCCCTCACGTCCCAAAGCCCACCAACTCTTTCGTTCATTATTTTTCTTCATCTATTACTCCACCTCGAAACATCTGCTCATTGCAGACCGTGTTGCGTGCGCTCGGTTGCTCTGTAACCGTGCATGTAGCGATACTTATCATGGAAGAGCGCAGGGGTGTGCGAAGCCATGGTGCCTGCTGGGGATGCTACACGAGCAAACGGAAGGCAAGTCTTTGACCTCTCCTCTTCCTTACTCCCCAATTACAAAATCGTTCTTGCCTCTAACCGTCGAAGGTGCAGTGTGATCGATTGATTCCTCAGTGTACGCAATGCGAGAAACACAACATCAATTGCGAGCCACGGAACTTCAGACATTGGAAAGCGCCGACTGGTAACCGCACCGGCAAAAGCAACAACAACAACAACAGCAACAGCACACCCTTAATTCCCACCATACGCCACAGCTCGGACAGCACGCAACCCGTTGTACAGAGTGTACCAGCAAACCTAGCACAACAAGAACCGATAAGAGTCTCGCCCGGCCAGGTCGCTGAGGCGTCGATTCTTTCTCCGGAACAACTCGATACGGGGGTAGGCCAGCCCACCGCGGGATTGTGCTGCACGACTCCCTCCTCAACGGATCGTCCTACACAACGTGTGAAGGATTTGACTGCAGGACAATCGATATCCCTGAATTCTTGCACTCAGGAATCGCTGTCTTGTACTGGACAGCATGTACAGCTTGAAAATGCACCTGTTGATGGTGATGCTCAAAGCGCCTGTGTCGATGACAATACGCTGGATTTCGCCCAACTTGTAATGCAGATGATGCAGAATGGAAATGCTTCCTCTGCTTCTGTGGCTGGTGGAGCCGCTGACATCATGCTAGACGCTGGTATCATAAATGACGACTTCTACACTTTTTGGCCAGCAGAAAAGCATCCAGCTCAGAGCATTAATGGACGTTTTGGTATGCCAGACGTAGCCGATTTGTCTGCATCGCAGTTGCTCTTTGATGCTTCATCCTTGTCACGGAACGATGCATCCCAAGGCGAGTGGCAGACAACGCAAGAAAGTCGATGTACTCCTCAGATTCGGTTCATCGAATCTCCTCGAGGCGCCCCTGACTCAGCTATACCAGGACGAGTGCCGGCCATGCCTCCCGAACTGTTAAGCTCTGTTGAAAAAGGATTTCTGTGGCATCACTTTGTACACCGTACTGCCCCTGAGCTCAATTGTTACGATTATGACACTCCAAACACGCCGAGACTGGAGGATAGTCCTATCTGTTCCTTAGTTCCAATTCTCGCCTTTGAGCATTCAATGGTGCTGGCGGCATGCCTTGCACTCTCCGCCGTACACTACATCAAACTGGAAGACACCCGAAGCTTTGGGGCTATGATCCCTCGACTTATGAAAGAAGCCGAGTCTGGCCTTCGAACGGTCGTTCACGCAGGTGCTAGTAATTCTACGTCCAAGCTAGTGGCGGCAATCTATACCGCTCTGCTGCTTGGGGTCTGCGATGCGAGGAAGGGCAGTCAAGGGCACTGGGGCATCCTTCTAGATTACATCCACAAGCTTTTACTGCCGCTCATTTCTCGTTCAACTGGCTCTTCGACAGACCGATCAGAAAATCAATCAGGCACAAACACTCTTGGTTCCCTTGTGATTGCAGTCAAGTATATGGAGGTCATATTTGCAGTCTCTTTTCGTTCACCCCGGAGCCTTGGTGGTCTGTCAACGACCCAAACCTTAGAGCAATATCGGACCTTGGAAATGGAATTTGACATACCCGATACTGTTACAAAAGCTCAAGATCCAACACTCGTTGTAGATCCACTTTTAGCATTTTCGCCACGCTTGGTACAGCCCTTAAAGCAGTTGGGGTTTCTCATTGATGCTACCGCGCAGCTTGTAATAAGTGGCGTGAGTGAAGGAACGGGAGAATTTCAATCATTAGTAGATTCGCTCGAAGAAGCACTGCTTGAAGCTTACGATCTCGATGTAGAGCGCACAAAGAATGACGCGCGAGATGCCAAGGAGCTTCTGATATGCAATGTCTGCTTCCACACCGCTGCTCATCTCTTGTTCTACACGCGGCTGCGCAATATGTCGTCTACCGCAACAATCGTTCGGCGGAAGGTTAGAGACATCATCAACGCCACGAGACGGATTCCCGCTTCTTGCCGTACATCAGCAGCTTTGGCTTTTCCCCTCTTCACCGCAGGTTGTGAAGCTGTGGGCCTGCAAGATCGCGATATCATTCTGGACCGACTTGAATCGATCAAGGGCATGTGCTTTAGCGATATTGAGAGGATGTGTGCTATCTTGAACAAAGTATGGGAGATCAGGGACTCGGATCCTGGCTTATCGTGGACATCGTGGACTGCTGAAGGTTTGTGGCCCTGTACTTACACTCCTTGCAATAAATATGAATTAACTATACATAGTCCAAGCGAAATTCGGCGAGTGTATATTGTACTGATTGATTTGTTAGTTCGACTTGTACCATATTTAACCTGAATAGGATTTGCCGCAGTTTGACCCTTTTTTGGGAGATATCGGCTGAAGGCTGCTGAAATTCATGAGCGCCGGAGGCTTCACATGGGATGTTAAGAATTGGGTAGGCACTGTGGCCAAGATTTAGGAGGACATTAAAAGGATAATCTGTCGCCATGCATGATGAACTGAGGAGGCGCTTTTCGATGCGTGTCTGTCGAGGCGTCTGTGGTAGATATAATCAAATATTGAGTGGAGATGCTTCCACTATTAACAGTATTCATTCACTACGCAAGCAAGCAGCACCGGGACTGTGCACGACTGCATATCACCCAATGGGGCTACACTTCCGCTGGACACCCTATCGCCGCAACGCTGATCACGCTATCTTAGCCGACAGCCTTCAAGAATAACTTTTCCTTCCCAACTTCGCACCTGGTTTACATTCTCTGTGTGAGATACTCTATAACAATTCTTTATCTACCACTAAGATGACTGAAGGGCCCGGGACGATACTTATCTCCAATGAGTACTTGACGATGCGACGAGCAGCCCAGGTTTTCCACGTCAACCTACACTACAAAGAAGACAACCCTCTTAGTACTGGTCTCCTTGCTACTATGCGTAAGGCTTACATTCAAGCACAGAGCAGCATTGAGGCCGGAGACTACAGTGAAAATGGCGCTGCGTTGATTTTGACCAGCACACACGATGCAATCTTTTCCACCGTATGTTCCCCTCCTGTGCAAAGAGGTCACACATTTGATGGTACATACTGAACTCGATGTATCTCAGGGCGTTCCCATGGATGATGAGGTCGTTGGTAGCAACATCCTTCGCGAAGCATTTGCACCGGTATGATACTCACTCTCACTTTTGTTGGCCGGTGCTAGGCCGCGCTTGTCATCGCGGATTCGGTCTGGTGGTTAATTCAAAGCACAGCTCTTGCTGACCATCCTGACCTTCCCGTTCCCAACCATCTGCGCCATCAACGGCCTTTGCGAAGGCGGCGCTAATGTTATCTCCCTTGCGCACGACTATCGTATCGGCTGCTCTTCACCACGGTTCACGATGTGCTTCGATGCTATCAAGCTGGGCGCCCACTTTGTCGGCATCGCCGCGTTGATGAAGAGCAAACTCTCGCCTGTAGCGGCGCGGAAGATGGTGCTTGAGGGCCACGCCTTCTCAGCTACAGATGCGCTTGCTGATGGTCTGATCGATGAGTTGGTAGAATCGGAATCACTTCAAGGTGCCTCCGAAGCCTTGGCTTCTCGAGTCGCAGTGTTTGGCAAGTTTGGAACTTATGGACTCATGCGAAGAGAGCTGCATGGAGATGTCACGCCGAAGATTATGTCTTGTTGCATGTGAATCTTGGCGAGATAAAAGGATGGTAGTTGTTATCATGGATCAGCTTGGATCTCGAATCATATTCAAAATTGTGCAAATGTGGTATCAGGAATTGCATTTTTGCTTTCTCTAGCCTAAAGAAAAGGTACCAATATCAAGATATCTCAAATCACAATTTGGATTCTTCGACGCACTTGTAGGAACCTTCATAGATTGTGAGCACTGGCAATGGTGCTACAACGTCCTCTTTAACCTCGACACTCTTAGTGTTAACCACAGTGCTTGGCGGCACATCGATGGCTGGATTGCGTGAGAAGAATCCATTGGGTTCAAGCTTGACATTCAGCTTTGCGATGGGCCTAAGATATAATCTTCAGTCGAGTACAAACTCGCAGTCTAGATCGTTGGTTTGAACTTACATGACGGGGAAATCCTCGATCCGAGGGATGTGCGTAATCCCGAAGGAGTGCCAGACCACGATATCTCCATCCAGATCGTCGTGGCGTGCTGCCCAGGCGCCAACTCCTGTGTCTCGCCGCGACTGGTTCGTGTAGTTACCAGGAGCGTAGAGCTCATTTCTGTTGTATTTTGTTATATACAGCTGGTGTTTGGCGAATCCGGCCCGCGCAGAATGTAGCGAATCGGTATGGGCCAGGGCCATCTGGCTGTTATGTGGATGAAGTTTCCAAGCTACAGGTCGCTTGGTGATCGGGTGCTTCTTGTTCGGATTCTGGATCAGCCAGACACGGGCTTTGCTAACATCGCTGTCGTATGCACCAGCCTTATTTAGGACTACCTTCTTGGTGACGAAGCCTACACCATACTTGTTGTCTTCTTCGCTAATCGGCATGGCCTCTGTGTCCGCCTGAACAACCTCATTAGCAAACCCATCAACGGCAGGATCAATTCGCAAACAGAAAATATGCTGATGCGACGGCGCTGCAACACCGGGGTGGACAATTGTGCCGTAGGGGTAATCCTCAGTATTGTCTATACTGAGTGGCTGTGTTGACATGATACCTGTTGCGCGGATCTCGAAATTGATACCACCAGCCTGGTCGAAGGTCCACAAAAAGATGTATTCGTAATTAGCAACTGTGCTCATGGTCTGGAGGACCAGAGTTCTGTTCCTCGTCCCAACAGCTCTGCCAGTGGGTGTGGTATGCTTCCAGCCGATCAGATCATCCTGCTCATGCATACACACGACGTTCTTGGAAATTGTTGCCTCGCCGTCACTGTTCGACATGATGCCGTCGAAATACTTGATCACGCCCAAACAATCGCACCCTAGTTGAAGGCTGTTGGCGGTCACCCCAGCCCCGGCGTCGCCGAAGTCAAAGGCTGACTTCCGGTGGAATGGAGGGCGTGGGTCGGCATATGGTACAAACATATCAGAGAGTGCTAGACGATAGAAAACCTGCCGTCCGTCTAGGCAAACATCATAAAGCACCAGGCCCTCGCGGAAATTGAAGCCGACCCGAAATCTCCACTTTTGCCACTGTACTACATTGTTTTTGGCAACGAAACTTGGGCCATCTGGCTGAACGAGGTACAATGGCTTGACATCCTTGCGGAGCTCAACGAGCTCTGGGATATATTCGCTGGGCAAACGATCACCGTAGGCTGGACCAGGACTGAAATTCCAACGAGAAGGCGATAGAGGTAGTCGCATAAGCTCAACCAACTCCAAGGTAATGGCATCAAAGACAGGAGAGAAGTCTAGTGGAAAGGCGTAGAAGTTGCCGTCCTTGTTCGTAGAGTTCCTAGGGTCGAATGTGAACATATAGCACTGATACTTCCTTCGTGGATCATCGTGCATATCAGATCCACTAGCAATGTTGTCAGGAGTGGTTTCTCAGAAAGTACAACCTGCCATGGGAATGATCGGCGCCAAGTATACTTACAAGAGCCACGGCTCACAGACAACACCGTCCATGGAGAGCCCCAGTCTGTCAATTTCTTTGTGTACGTCTGGGTGTTCAAGGCAAGCCTTGGTAACTGCCGTGACGTCTCCCATTGACATGTTACAGAAAACTCCTTCTGGCAACAGAACGTTCTCGACCAAAACTTGGAGAGAGATGTCGACAATAGCTTCATAAAGTCGCATCTTTCAAGGTTCATTAGCGATGCTCACCGAAGTTCCACACTAAATGAATAGACATACTTCTTCGCCGAGGTAATACACTACTCTCGCCTGTCGGGTAGGTCGCTTGACGTTTTGGAGATCGATGCCCGCAAGCTCTGCAGTCAGGAAAGTTTTCATTTCAGACTTCTCTGGCTCATACAAAGAAATCGAGCGAAAATCAAACTTGGATCCTTCTGGGAAACACTGTCGGAGCAGCTTGCTTGCAGAATTGATCTCTTGAGCCGCCAAATTGTCGAAAGGGTGGGGAATTGTGTTCGCCATGGTCCAAAGTATGATTTCCGAAGAGAGGCTTTCGGAATTTTGCAATTTGGTTCTGACAGGATAAACAGAGAAGAGTAAAGTGCTTTTGAGGAAGAAAGGAGGCGCCTAAAGGTCTGCGGGAAACTGCTTCGAGCTATGCGAAACTCTGGCCAGTAAAGTCCGGATGAAATTTGTACATTATAACGTTATGGCAGTCCTCCAGTCAAGTATGAATGGCACTTCTCCAATGAGGTCGAACTTGCGGGTGATGTCTATGGCGATTGAGGAGAACGATCTTGATAGGCGATCTTTCCTTTCACTATGAACAGATCTTCGACCACGCGAGAACCGCGCAGGTGCCCGAAGCTGCGGACTTTTTTTCTCTTAGGAAATGAAGAGAAATGATTGGTAAATCAAAAATCAGCTAGCCAACAACTGAACGATCACTTCAGGAGAGCAGACGGCGGTGCTCGCTTCGGTAAGTATCGGCGTACAGCAACACCTTACCCAAACTGGAGAATCTTGCCTATCTGCCCCACCACACAGACGGGCCCTAGAATACCACGAAGCATTAGCGATTTTTACATTACAGGTGTATTGGAATATGAGCGGGCTATCGATATCTTACCCCCGCTCGGTAATCTATGTTCCTTATTCTACTGTGATGCTCAAACAACAGGAACCACCGGAGACGCTTAGTTTGGCACTTCTTTTCCCACTGTCGTTTCAATGGTTATCTGTGCCGTTACAACTTTGCACCAGGCTTGTGAATTGGTTACAAGCGCGGCACGATTCCAATAGCCATTTCGCTCATCGTTACAAGCCTCATCAAGCAAGAGTAAAATCCGCAAGAATTTCGTAGCCATGGGCACTGTAGCAAATGCTTGGAACTTAGGAGCGCTCTCCTTTGGTCTACTTGCAAGCACTAGAAGTGCTGGTCCTACTGTTACATTGCTCAACGGCACATATGAAGGACTGTATCTGCCATCTTTTGATCAGGAAGTCTTTCTTGGCATGCCTTACGCCCAGTCCACCGGGTACGAGAACCGATTCCGCCCACCCCAGGCGCTCAATAACACATGGACTGGCACTCATTCAGCAAAGGCCTACGGGCCTGCATGTCCGGAATATGGCCTTACCGGTGAAGCCATCAGTGAAGACTGCTTGAGCATCAATGTCATCCGCCCTGCCGGTCTTTCAGAAGAAAATTGTTCGAAACTTCCTGTCGCGGTCTGGATCCATGGTGGTGCATACCAAATCGGTACCACAAATATGGACGACTACAATTTGACCTACATTGTTCAACGATCAGTCGAAATCGGGCAGCCCATCATCGCCACATCGATCAATTATCGCAAAGGCGCGTGGGGCCTGCTGTACAGCCGCGAGGTCCAAGGGACAGGAGAAACTAACAATGCTCTACGCGACATGCGAAAAGCACTTGCCTGGATATCCGAGAACATCGACGCATTTGGCGGTAACAAAGAGTCAGTAACCATTTGGGGCGAGAGTGCAGGCGCCTTTGCAGTTGGTCATCTTCTCATGTCTTACGGTGGCAGGACAGACAACCTCTTCCATCGCAGCATCCAACAATCCGGCTCCGCGGCAACAGCATGCTACAATGGATCCGACTGGTATCAACCTAAATACGATGACATCGTCAAGAAAGCAAAATGCTCAGACGCAGCCGATACGCTAGCATGTCTACGCACTGTACCCTACGAGGCTCTGCTCCCCCTTCTAGCAGTTCCCTACTACGATGAACCAGGCTGGTACCCCGTCGTCGACGGTGACTTGATTCCCGTGTATGCTACAGAGTCTTTGCATTCCGGCCGCTTCGCTCACGTCCCGCATCTCTACGGCTCAAACTCGGACGAAGGTACCGACATGACGCCTGCTGAAGGAAGTATAAATACTACGCAGCAGCTGTTCGACTATCTGAAAGGGTCCACTGGTTTCGGATACCCCGATGCAGTCATCAACCGAATCTTGGAGCTCTATCCCGATGACCCCGCGCAAGGCATACCGCTGAGTACAGGAGATGAGAGATTCGCCGAGCGAGGATACCAATATAAACGCGCAGCCGCCATAATAGGCGATGTTTACTACCACTCCACCCGCCTTGAGGATGCGCGACAGTATTCTAAATATGCACCGACATACATCTACCGCTTCAACACTAGACCCTGGAAAAATGGGGCATATTGGAATGAAGCCGGAAAGGAGCCTGCGTATATGGGTGTCAGCCATTTCACCGAGGTGGCATTTGTTTTTGCGAATCCTGATTTTTATGGGCCCTGGCCAGAATACAAGGCACTTGCTGACGAGATGAGTGCAAGGTGGATAGCATTCATCGCAGGGGGCGTGCCTGATGGGAAGGGGTTGGCGAGCTGGCCATTGTACAATGCGAGCAGTGAAGGGTTGAATCTAGTACTACAAGCGAACGGACGGGGTTATAATGGTAGTTATGTCGAAACAGACACATGGCGGTTGGAAGGCAGACAATATTTGATGGACTGGGCGAGGCGAAGACATGTCTAGATGAGTGAGAACCTAGCTCTGGGATATACACACAGACTGTGTCATATGATATCAAGACCCTTGACAGCAGCACTTGGTGAAAAGGGAGTGTTTTGATATATTGTGATTTCTACGTGATACCAGACTTTCAGATTATGCTTCCCTTCGTCGTAATCTTTGAGATTGGCGGACTAATCCCAGCTCCTCGGAGCATGCCTTTAGGCAGCTATGCCGACCTGTTTTGGTTGTACCGAAAATATGAGGCATCGCTGCCTAAACATTGCAACAAGTACGCAGCTGTCCTCTGATATGGTATGCCCACTCTCAGATATCTGGTTCCTTGCCTTGCGCTCAAATACTCTAATCTTCTTTGACCTCGCCATTTTAATAGTGTCCAAGCCATACGAGCCATACTACTTGTAGATTGCTGTAATTTGTGGCTTTTTGCCTTGAGAGAATGCTGAATTGTTGATGCTGAAGTGCTGAGTTTGATTCATAACCAGGCAACTGTAGCTTCAAATCACAGCGGGAAATGGTGCAATCTTCACAATGAGCCACTTTGAATGAAGTCAGGATGGAACCATATTCGCGATCAGCAGATCGGCCAGAGGTTCAAAGATACGACGCCTGTGAGAAGCCCTTTACAGTAAATGTGAATACTTGACATGTACTATTATAAGCTTGATTCAGCTGCAGGAGCCCTACATGCAGCGTTGGATCATAGAAGGCTAGAAGCGGTGAATCTAATGTATCTTGATACTTTCGTTTGTATCCATAATTGAGTTTGAAAACAAGTGAAGATGCTTTCTGAAGATAGGCAAATGTCAATTTGTTACTTTTGTATTCTAGTGTAACCTTTCCAACTTGAGAGGAAGCTCAAGAGTGTATGGGAACAGCTTTGACTTCTTGTTCATATTTATCAGACTTCCATCAGGGGTATACCAATCATCAGCAAGTGTAACTTGATAGGTCGCAAATATCTGCGCTGCGACTGTTCGCATCTCTGCTAGCGCAATACTGTTTAGAGGTGAATTAGCACCTGATCCCTTCGAACCATTGTAGTGTGCTAAAGCCACTTACTTCATTCCTATACACATGCGCTGACCTGATCCGAACGGCCAGTAGTGTCTTACCAGCTGTCGATACTCCTCACTTTCTGTGGGAGCCTCCCAGCGTTCAGGGACCCATTCTTCGGCCTTGGTGAACGCAATTGGTGATAGATGGATAGACCATGGTTGAGCAGAAACAGTGGTCTAGGAGACGAAGGTCAATCTCTCGTCATTACAATGGGTAGTATTACAGCCTTACTCCAGGAGGGATTTGAAATCCCATGATATCCATAGTCTGATCCTTCTTCGTCGTCCTTTTCAATGAATCTGGGATGGGAGAGTGTCTGCGAAGAGTCTCTCTGATGATGTTATGGAGGTAAGGGAGTTTGGAAACTGTCGACAGGAGAGGAGATGTGCCGGGAAGTACACCAGCCTCGTGCAGCTCTGCCCGAAGTCTGCGCTGTCGGTGCTGGTTTTTCAAAAGACCCATGTGCCAAATCATCCAAGAGAGGGATTCAGAAGTTGTGAAGGAGCCTGTGAACGAGTCAGCTTAAGGTTTGGGAGGATCGGCGATGTGTTACCTGCACCAACATGATCGACTACATCACTTGCGATGTATCGAGGACTTGGAACGATTCGAGATGACCCTTGTTCAAGAAAATGGCTCACTAGAACGTCTACATGGGAAGCTGACTCTGCAGGCGTTTCCTTTTCGAAGGCGGTTTGCACTACCTTGTGCACGTGACCATGAATCCCAGTTGTGTTGTCTTTGAAACTGCTCTTGAAAGTGTTTGGAAACCACCATTGATTGATTAGGGTGTTCCAGAGTCCTAAGAATATTGAATGGAGTTAGTGAAATTTGTTTTGGCCTACAAGACGCTCTCAGTCTTTCTATCAGGATATTATCCTACCTGGATACCAGCTGAAGACTAAGGTCTTGACATCGGGAGTTCTATCGGCGGGTCTCAGTATCGCGTTCATTTCTTGTCGGTGCTGCGTATTTCGAAGAGTGTCCAAAGAGTACGTGCTGCCAAGTACAATATGAGACACGATATCTACTGCCAGGCAACGCAACATCGGGAAAACATTGCAGACACCCTCTTGTGATTTTTCCGCTTCGATTCGTTCCAGAAATCTGCCACTATGATCCCTGAAAATGGCTTGGGTTTCTTTCGCAATGATCTTTGGTGCCGCGTATATAGAACTCAACATCTTACGCCTTTGCAGATGTAGTGAACTATCCAGGGTGGTGACAAGGTTCGATTCACCGAAATTCATCAATACAAGACTGCTGCCTTCCTTGTCAAGCTTGTTGGAAGCGTAAATTGTCCGCAGGCCGTCTGGACTTCGTACAGACACTTCATTGTAGCTGAGCATCACTATGTCTCCATACGTCCGATGACACTGCTCGATGTACTTCTTGCGACCAACTATATCGGATCAGTCTACTGGACGTACTCTGACATCATTTTTACAACTCACTTCTGAACTCTTGGTAGCGTAAATGCCATTTGCTAAATTTGCACAAAATTGGTCCTGGGATGCGGGTTCTAAAGGCCTTGAAGGTTCGGATGAACTTGTGAATAGCAATGGCCAGCAGGATCACGGCGAATGGAAGTATTGACTTCACAGATGAATTTGAAGTCCTCTGAATAGATGAGCGTTCCATGACCGTGAGGGAGCGTGAATCGCGTGTCGGATCGCTACTTTCAAAAGTTCACAACTATAAGTAATCGTTGTAAAACGGGACTGCTGGCAAGGGAAGTGAAACAATCTTGAGGCCACGTCGAACGGAGGTTTCGGTTTTGCCGCCTGCAGACAGATGATTATAAAGCGATGCCGATAAGTCCTGCTTGAGATAAGATGGAAGTCATGCTGGATAGCCGTGGATGCCGACTCGAATTGTGGCAAAATTTCCCCTTTTGGAAGTATCACCAATCGAAGCCCCTTTGATGATTGACTTTGACTATCAGCGGAAGCCACGCTTTTCCAACAGATAGGATGACTGAATCGAAGTCGTGAGTCGAACGTCTGTTTGACTGGAGAAGTGGCTGAATTGGTAGTGGTGGTCAAACCTTTCTCAAGCAGGATCCATCGCTTTGCCGGGAGGGAGGTTGTCCCCTGCCGATGTTTGGGCTGCCACCAATCAGGAGGCAGCGCTCGGCAGATGGTCAAAGCGTTATATTGCAAGCCCTCGACCTTGACAGCGTTAGAACACCGGACTGATTGCCTGTCGCCTATCGCTCCTTTGGGAAATTTTCACCGCACCAGCCCTTTCGATGATACAAGGATCATTGGCCTGGAACTGTACTGTACTGTACTGTATTGTACCGCGCTGCATGGGGCAGTAACACACTAACTACGGTTTCAACAAACCCCGACAGCCCTCATCAGGTACAGCATTGCACAGTGCAGGAATCTCAATATGGATCTCGTTCAGTCTATGTTCTGCCCAAAGCGGCGAGACCATCTCAAGCCATGGCACCTCTGTACAGCACACTATGCTGCAATCTGCTATACATCTTTGTTTCTGGTGCTTGCCGCGCTGCGGGTGAAAGAAGAGAGACCGATATCTTCGTTTCCAAACAAGCCTAGTCCTGGCCTGCTTTATCAGGCGAGGGCAGGAGTGGTCCAGAGAGGGAATTAGATGTGGATAGCTAGCGAATCCAAACGATAACGCTCCAGAAATCCGTAGATATCGTGCCTACATAAGGTAGGTGAAGACCTGCATTCCTGCTTCGCCTGCTAACTTGCGCAACACGCTATTCAGAGCAAATTCCCAACCACATAGCCACTATCATATTGATCCTCTTTTGAGCTATCTTCTCGTCGACAAAGATGTTGAACATGCAGGACTCAAAGAAAACCTCTGCCGAAGCTGCCGACTCCCAGTCGGCGGTGGACAATACTACCGCTTTGCCCGTCGTGCATGAATTGGATCTCCTCGAGATGGACACAGTCGACCCAGCTCTGCAAGCAAAGATGGCCCTTGTGAATGATGTAAGAAATCTGCAACTCCTCTTTAGCGAAAGAGAAATGACGAAAATCACAGGCAATTGATAGCATTGGCTGGACTGGTTTCCACTGGAAGCTATTCATACTCACGGGTTTTGGGTAAAGATGTCTCTCCAGTTCGCTCGAACGCTTCCCGTCTATCGGTCGAGATGCGAGGTCTGACTCTGACACCATTCTAGGTATTCTGTTGATGGTCAGACACTCCTGTTGCAATCGATTATCGCGGGAGCTGCTGCAAACCAATTCGATCCTGCATATCCCCGTGGCCTCTCTATCGCCTTATTTGTTGGTCTCCTGATGGGTGCATTGTTCTGGGGATCCCTCGCCGATATGATGGGTAGAAAAAGAGCTTGGAATATCTCCTTGTTCATGTGCTCTATCGCTGGTATCGCTACTGGTGCTGCTCCCAATTGGATCTCTCTTGCTTTCTTTTTCTCTGTTGTTGGCTTTAGTGGTGGAGGAAATATCGTGTTGGATACAGCGGTATTTCTAGAATACGTGCCGTCAAATAAGCAATATGTGCTTATGTATGTTGGTGCATGGTTTGGTGTTGGCCAAACATTTGTCGGTCTCGTTGCGTGGCCCTTGCTCTGTAAGTCCTGCGATTCCAATCTTCCTGTACATGATAGCATTTTCTGATAGCATTTGGCTAACGAGTGCAGCTACGCGAAATCTCAATTGTATTCCCGACGAAGAGATATGCACGTACTCTAACAACATGGGATGGCGATACGTGATGTACACCTGCTCTGGCTTGGTCTTCCTTCTGAGCATTCTCCGTGTGACACTGGTCCGACTCCACGAGACACCGAAATACCTTCTTGGAGCCGGGGAAGAGGAAACCCTTGTTCGCAACATGCAAGAAATAGCGGCCAAATACAACCGTCCTTGCACACTGACTCTGGAGGCCCTTCAAGCGTGCGGTACGATTCAATCGGCACATGCCAAGTCAAAATTGTCTTTTGCTGAGCTTGGAATACACATCAACGGTCTTTTCGCAACTCGACGACTGACAATTTCAACTCTTCTGATATGGCTTTCATGGACCATCATCGGCCTTGCGTACCCTTTATATTTCCTGTTCTTGCCTGCTTATCTCAGCTCTCGTGGAGCCGAATTTGGTAGCCCCGGCCCGAACGAGACGTGGCGAAACTACGCAATTGTCAATATCGCCGCTATCTTCTCGAATATGTTCGCTGCCCAAATGTCCAACATTAAGCTTTTTGGACGCAAGTATACGATGGTCTTCGGTGCGCTGGTAACCAGTAAGTTGACTGTCTATGATGCCCTCAAAGCCCGCGGAGTGTCCTCTTTCGTTATGTATCACGTTTTATGATATTGGAAGCTAAAAATATCCTAATAGTGGGCTGCTTCTTCGGGTACACTCAAGTGAAGTCTCAGGACGCGAACATCGGTGTAAACGTTGCTATCTCATTTTTCATGAACATCTACGTAAGTCCTCATAGTATTCAATAACTGCCATCTTTTGCTTTCGAACGAGAACCCGCTAATGTTCCCATCCTCTACAGTACGGAACTTTATATGCATACACACCCGAAGTCCTCCCATCCGCACATCGCACAACCGGAAACGGCATCGCCGTAGCTTGTAACAGAGTCATGGGTATTCTATCGAGTGTCATCGCAACTGTTGCGGATACCTCATCGTCTGTTCCTATGTTCCTCGCCGCTTCCTTATTCATTGTACTGGCAGGAATTTCGGCCGTCCTCCCTTACGAGACACACAGCAGAAGAAGTTCTTAGACTGCTTTACCTGAGTTCAGCCTCATAGATCGAAACAATGCTGTGTTTCTGAGGAAACGATATCGGTAAACGTATCATGTTCGGGATGCTGAAGAGCATGGGGTATCGGAACTCAGAGTCGTCAATTAGAGCCCTACACCAGCCACATCAACTTTGCCAAATACACAATACAGCGCAAATATGGTGACCGTGACATGCACTATCTTGGAAATCAGGGCTGATAAGATAATTCTCATTTTGATGGTTCCTAAACGCAGTAATCTTCGACCAGCCATAATTGCCAAATGAGCATCTTGACCTGGCTACGAGTTGATCACAGAAGTTTCTGAGACCTTCCGCACCTCGTCTCGGTAGCTGTGCACTACGTACGTCGCGTTTCCCAGTCTCACTCTGCCACAATCGCGATTCTGCGAGCTCGCTTAAAGCTAACAAGCGTGTAAAATGCTCGGATCCTATCGTCATTTCTCTTCTTCGACAATGCGGCGATGCATGCCTTTCAAGATAACTACAATCATGACGTAGAGACGCAAGACACTTGGCTGTATATTGTGAACTTTTTCTCATACCATTCTCGTAGCTGACGCGATCAAATTAAGAAATTAGCTTCCAATATCGCATGCGTATGAGTAGTGAATGGAGACGATATCATATTCATCCACGTCGAGTTCAACATGATTCGGTGTCTTTTTGTGCATTTGGGACTTTTATGCTGAAATATACCCATTGCCATTCTTCTTGTCGATGTAAAAGTGTAACACCAGTGATTGTCAAAATTGGCTAGACATCGATGTTGAACCTAGGTGCTCAGACCTGAAGGTATCTGCTATGTCGGTCGCATTTATCATCATCCAACTGACCGGACATCAAACGATGATACCCAACAATAGGGTAGTGAAAATTTGTACATGTCTTCCGTCAGTTCTGGTAACCACCAAGCGAAGTATTTTCCCCAGTCAATGAGCCCGTAGACACTACACTACGGTGCTCTTCGACCCATTCATAAGTGAAAGGAAACCAGCAGTGCAGATAAAACAATTGAATGGAACAGTGTGATGAAGTGTTTGTGGTGAGTTGTTTGCCAAGCCCTGAAACAGGACACCAAAATACGGCATGGATTTGAGTGGATTAACTGCCTTGCTCGACATCTTCTTCTATTGTCATACAAACTCCTTTGATAGTATAAGCCCCAATTCCCTTCGATGATGATCCAAGATCCACTCATTCATTGAATCAACTTGCTCAGCCACTCATGAACAACCCTAAAAGCCTCCCCAGATGTATAATGATGGCAAATTGCATGTCCAGTATCTGGAACCGCAAAGTAATCAAAGCTTCTTGCATCTGGAAATACTTTCTGCGAAATTGCAATCTCACTATCTCCAGGCGTATTGCAGTACCCTGACGGGCAGAGTATCTCGTCACGTTCTCCAGTCAGGACAAACACATCGCCCTTGAAGCGAGTCGTGATGGTTTGCGACGTCAGCTCCCCAATAGCTGTAGGTCCCTGGAATGCGTAACTCAATTTTTCGAAATTAGGATCTATTGCACTGTTTGGCGAGCTTGCCATGACGGGTTCTGTAGGTGATAAGATAACGTAGCCTGGAGGCAAGTGACCAAAGCGTTCCGGGCTCCACTCACGAGCTGGTACGGCGAGGTTGAGGATCTCAAGGCCATTGATGGGCAGATCTCGAGCAGTCCAGCCGGTCATGATCACACTATCAATGTCGTTGGGGTATTCGTGTGAGAGGAAGTTTCCCAGGATTGAACCGTAGCTATGACCCACCCAGATGATCTTATGCCAGTCAATATCAATCGTACCTCGGCTTCTTAGTTCGACGATCAACGCATGCATCAACTCTGTTTGTAATTCATCCTGTACATGCGTAACTGGATCTGGAGTGCTAGAGACTCCGCATCCAAGCCTGTCGATTGCCAATGTATGATATCCTCTCGACGCGGCATACGCCTCCCACGAATACTGAGTGCCGTTTTCCGACACGTAGCCCGGATCGGTAAAACCTGACCAGTAGCTCCTATCACTACAAAGGCCATGAACGAGGATTTGTAACTGCGGTCTGCGGAGCGCGAGACAGGGTTCTGGGGAAGCAAACCGCGCGCCAATGCTATAGGTGCCGCCAACACCAATGGATCCTGGTGTCGTAATTTTCTTCCTTCCAGCGACGCAGGCTTTGAGTGTCTCCGTGATGTTATTGGCGGAATTGGGATCGCCAATGATATTGATGATCTTGTTCTTAGCGGAGGCTGTCAGGTTGAAAACAAGGTCTTTCCTCGAAGCCATGATCGAGGTTATAACAGGAGGTAGGCAGTCAAAGTGCAGGACAAAGATAAGCAAGCAAGGAAGGAAGCCAATATAAACATAAGGAAGTGGTCACGTGTAGCACTGATATCGTCATATTTAATGCCAACTCCGGCTCAGCTTACTTGCTCTTTGCTTCGTTTTCAAAATGATAAGCTAGAAGACTTCTTACCCCTATTAGTGATGACAGTGAGTCATGTGTTTGAAGGCATATATTCTATGATCAAATCAAATCCATTCTTCCCATTCTTCTCGCGTGGAGCATCTGGGATCCGGTATCTGGGACTTGGTGGATACACGTCGCACACCAAGAACGGAAATTTGTGCCCATCTCCGCAATCGAGCGAACAGAAATGGTAATTCCTACCTATCGCCCTGTAATTAAGCAAGCCAATACAAGTAACATAGATAATGACCAAGAAGGAAGAAACTTGTTGCGGAGCAATTATGCTTTGGCCGCAACACTTTGTAAGTCACTCTAGACTATCAATTACTGATGTACCTTCTCTGCTGAGATGGGCACCGGCTTTGCAGCCATGCGAGCTAAGATCATAAAGTTTACTGATCTGACTTTTCCGTTTTCATGTTATCACAGTGAGCGCATCGTCAACATGCTCGCTTCGAGGGCAGACCCGTAAAAGTTGTTATCATAGACCTAAGTAGGCAGAAATAGCCGCAATTGTCTTATCTACGAGGCCGATCTAGCTTGTCTCTGAACACTGTCCATTCATGTTGTTTTGCATCTTCCTGAATTTTATCTTGAAAGCACTTCTCATTAAATAGAAATGTATACATATGCTGGAAGACGGAAACACTTTGCAGTTAATTTGGCAAACTCAACTGACAATCACTCATCGATCTTCGCAACATGATGTCATACGCCACTCACAATGATGTTCTCATGCCTCCAGGCACTATTCGCTTAGAAGGTCAGTGAAATTCGTGAAGCGCAGGTCTGAGATACAAAGCTTAATTGGAGGTGCAGATATGCTAGCACACAGTGATAACATCATCATTCTCCATCCTCGGCCGAGTCGCGATCCAAATGATCCTCTCGTGAGTTTCTGGATCCGAAAATACTTGAGCGTAAAAGATCACTAATACTTTTCAGAATTGGGCAAACTGGCGAAAGAACTTGAATTTAGGATTAGCTTGCTTTTACGTTACGATGGTGTTCGCAATGTTGGTGCAATAGGGGCGAGCACGCGATCAGGTTTGCTGACTTTTGTGAACAGGGCCAATGTCGTTACTCCTACCTGGGCTCCCATGAACGAGGAGCTTGGCTTCAGCTACCAACTCCTCAACAACGGCTTCTCGATTGGATTTCCAGGAACCTTCTTCGGTGTCATCATTCTCACTCCATTTGTGCTGAAATATGGTCGCCGGCCAGTGTACATCGCCTCCTCGATCTGCCTCCTTGCAACGGGCATATGGGGGGCAAGAATAGGGACTGGAATTGATTACATGCTGGTCTCTTTCCTATTGTGCTTTTTCGGGGCTCTGGTAGAAGTCATCACCCAGATGACGATTTCAGACTTATTTTTTGTTCATCAGAGGGGATCGAGAAATGCTACTTACGCCTGGTCCGCTTCTGTTGGCTCCAACCTGGGTGCCGTAGCATCTGGCTATATCACTGACGCCCTCGGATGGCGATGGGTCTGGTGGATCTGTTCTATTATCTTTGGCGTCCAGTTCGTGGTATTTATGCTCGCCTACGAGGAGACGAAATACACGCTGCCAATGCCTGTTGTCATCGAGGCAGAAACAATCGATGTACATTCCGAGAATAATGGACCTCATGATCGGGCAAGAGAACAGATCAAGGGGATGTTGGACCTCGAGGGTAACCACGAAACTTCGGCCGACAGAGATAGAACACAGACCAACGACATCGACAGTACAGATGTCGATCGCTCAATTCCTCTGAAGGGTTATTGGTCTCGATTGTCATTCCTCACGTCAACGCCAGGATCGCTATCCTCATTCATCCGCCACAGTTACCAACCGTTTCAACTCTTGCTTTACTTCCCTCCCATTCTCTACTCCGCAATGTGCACTGGTATTCTTCTAACTATATCATCTATGGCCGCCGCAACCTACTCTGCGCTCATGGTATCTGATCCTTGGAACTTCCCTCCTGCAGCAATAGGCTTGTTAAGCTTAGCATCTTTGGTTGGCACTACCATCGGTGTCCTTGTCACCGGCCCTGCTAGTGACTGGATTGCTCTGTATTTGGCTCGTCGCAACAACGGTATTTTCGAGCCTGAGATGAGACTCTGGGTCCTTGTTCTTTCCAGTCCCGTCATGATGATCGGCTGCATGATCTTCGGTTTCGCGATGAATCATGGTTGGAACTGGGTAGCTGTTGTGATGGGCATTGGTTTGATCAACGCTGGTAGTGTCCCAACCATCAGTGTCATTATAACCTACATCCTCGATGCCTATAGTGAGATCGTGGGTGATGCGCTGGTCTCGATCATGATCATGCGCAACGCACTTGCAACCGGAATTTTATTCGCCCTGCCCCCTTGGTTGCGGTCAAATTCTGGACCCATCAGCGTTTTTGTGACAATGGGCTCCCTGGGTATGTTACTGCTTGTGGGAAATATCGTCGTTATCAAATGGGGCAAAAAGCTTAGGGCACATGGAGCTGCGCGATATAGGTACTTTGCTGAGAAGCAATACTGTCCTCGTCCAATCTAGACAGGTGTGACTGAGAGGTTGCTGGATCGTGAGATAAGAACAAGGTGTGGTCTAAGGTAGTGATCACACCGGAACACCTCATGGCGGCGGTCCTGTTGAGGGTTAACAAGTATATGATTGTTCGTGCAGATGGTGACTCCTCGATGCGTCTCCAGCGCATGAGGTCAATCCGAGTAGATATAATCTTTCTAGAATATCTGAAATAGCAAATCAACAATACACGATAAATCCATAACACTCTCGCAAGATTTAAATCACTATGTACGGGGAATCTCATTTCATTCGAAGGCTTTGAAAATATATACTTCTCAATCAAGTACTAGCGTGACCAAATGAGATTTTGTCAAGAGCCTTTCGTATTTATTTCTTGTCTTTCTGATTTCCTCTCTAGCTCACTTGTTTGTTATTTTTCAAGAAAATCTTACTTATTTTTATGCCCAGGGTTTGATTGCACAACGAGGGGCCTGAATCGGTCCCCTTGAATTCAAAGTGGTGGAGAGCCGCATTTGAATCGCGAGTCCTCCAAATCTTAGGCGCAGGTTTTGATTGCACAATGAGGGCCTGAATTGATCCCCTCCAAACCATCCCCCCCCAAACCAAAGTGGTGGGGAGCCGAGAGAGAGGCGCAGCAATCGTCACTGATATTCCCCGCCCGCATAGTTCGCCCCCCTGCAGGCATTTGTTCCTGCCAACAGCTCATTGTGGCGTAATGCTGTTTGTGGCTCTTTTGCAAAATTCCACCTTGCCAAGATAATGCACCCTGTTAGCCTACCCAGCCTTACGAATGCTTATTTTGGTAGCCTTAAGGGACTATTAGTACAGGGCTGTAATGGCGGGTAAAAAAAAAGGTCGAGAGCAAATCACTACAGTCTGGTACCCCAGTGGAACAGACGAGAGCGACACGAACGCTTGAGGAAACCACAAGATTCCCGAGTTCCCTGCTGCCAGAGCAGTCGACGATCGTGGAGACAGCACTGGCAATAGGCAGACAGATAGTTCAAACGGCGGTGAACGATCTCGTGAAGGCAAAAGAGCTAGTTTATAGCACGCAAAGCACAAATCTACTCTCGGACCTTGGACGCATATCGTGAATAACGTTGTTCAAGGAATAGACACAGCCTAACGGGCGATTAATAACTTACAAGAAGTTTTCACCGCACATATAGATAATCTTAGTAAGGTTAAAGATCTTAAAAGACGGGTTAATAAATTAGAAGGAGAGTGTAACAAGAAAGATAAGGTAGTAAAGTCACACGTAACAACTATTATCACTTTAAGGGCTATGGACTACGAAGCAAAGGCTAGTATTAAGGACTAGCTGAAACAAATTGCTAAAGAAAGGGAGGAGCTAAAGGATGAAAGAACAAAGCTGATAAGAAGAGTTGAAGCAGCAACGGCAGAAGAATAGTTTCGTATGTAGCGCAACTTTGACAAGCGTGTAGCAAGGTAGAACCAGACCCATGAGACGCGTATAACTGAGCTAGAAATTGAGTTCGCTTAAAAAAGACAAGTGAATAGTAAGAAAGCAATAGCTTGGGAAGCTGAGCAAGCGCTGTTGTTAACAGTAACGGAACAACAGCAAAAGACGATTAAAGGCCAAGTAGAGGAGTTAGAGCGACTTAACGATCGATATAACATTGTTAATAGAGCTAAAACTTCTATTAAGAGAGAGAAGAAAAACTTAGAAACAGAGCTTAAAACTATAAGAAGGACTTTGTAATAAATATGAAATCGGCGGCGTACTTATATATATTCTTAATATGTTTACAAGAAAGAGCTAACGAGCCTTAATGAGTATTAATTCGAAGAAATATATAGTCAAATTAAAGGTTTTTCCCAGAAATATTTCTATGATATAAAAGGAAAGGTATGTATATATCTTCCCGCCCGCTACGAATATAGTTGACGCGTAGGCAGAACTTAGGCAAGATCTACGTTAAACTCGCTACTATAGATCCTTGCTTCAAGTTTGTTCCTATTAATAACTCCGATAATTCATAAGACCTATGTACTACTTATGCTTAACGGATAATTTCTAAAGCAATATGCGAGGACTTATAAATACCCTTTAGCTCCGAACTAGCTGTGTAGCACCCTAGGTTAAGCGACTACCTTAGAAAGATATCGGATAGTCTCTAAAAATCCAGCTGGGACGGACGTATAGCTAACGTCTGGACAGCTCTTATAATACGAGCTCTTTAATTACTACAAGATGATATGACTGCCCTACCTGTCCTCGAATCCAAAAGACATCCCTTTATAGGTTTTACTATAGCCGATATTGTCGTCTCTAAGGTTTCGCCTCTCCCCGCTGATCAGTTTATCCCAAGCCGATATGCTTCGAATCGATCTCCACGCAATTTTAAAGTCATTAGCCGACATTTGGAATTATGCTTAAGCTAGCGGCTTAAGAATAACTATCGATTTACTGCTCGATCGTGCGTACCGGGAAGAGTGGCAGTCTCAGCAATTTGATCCGGTATTGCTAAGTGATAGAAATAGTACAGACCCAGACCTAGTATCAAATACTCACTCTCGGGTTTTCACCTTTTTCCCTCAAGTCTCGGCTCGAATCTAAGAAGATCTCCCGCTTAGTAGCTTTCCAACCTTCGAGCCGATAGTAATTCATCCTGGAGTAGGACTCCTAGAATAGTCGTTGTTAGTTATGCGTGAGAAAGCTTACTAAGAGGAAAGAGAAGACTACATTAATAAGGCATTAGCGAATGTGATAAAAGAGGCGAGTATACTTGCTTCGGGGTATAGGAGGAGGGCGTTAAGAGGAAGTTCGACATCAGGACTACTGAGTCCGAGCGCGCAATGGAAGACTGCAAGCGTTGCGAAGAAAGGAAGTAAGACAAAGTACGAGTAAGGATCCAATGAAACTATTACAACAGTCTAAGCTTGCGCAAGTACCCAATTTTATGATCTAGGATTTGAATCTTCACATTCAAGTACGTCAAGAACCTCAGGATTGCGAGTCCGACGTGCCTTCCCCTTTGGCTACTTCTGCGCCTGCTATCAAACGATGCGAAGCTTCTATACTCTCCGCTGCCTTTAATAAACCTTCTCACACGAAGGATCTCACGATTTCCTCGGTACTAGCTTTCCGAAAACTGCCCCATAGACTCGGGATGTTTCTCCAGTGATTCTGAGGTGAACGTTTGCTGTCGTTCTGGAGGCTTGTTTTGTTTTGTTGCAAAGTTGATGCAGTGCGAAGCTCGATGCTTCCCTGCGCCGAGACTTAGAGTCTCTGTGAACGCCTTTAGCCGTGATGGATTTGAAGTTGGTTAAGTTGGTGGATATGAGAAGTCTCGACTTAGTGCCAAGGGCGTCAGCGGCGTCAAATCAACTCCGCAGATCGCCAAACCCCAGCAATAGGGTATTTGGATCTTTTGAGATCGTTATAACATCTGCGAAGCGAATCTGGAGTGGTAGTGGAGGTTGACAAATGTTTGTTGTTATTAAGGAAGAAAAGGGACGATGCTGCAGTGAAAGCTCGGATATCGTAAGCCTCGCTGGTTATTGAGCGATATAAATTTGTTCCTCTTCGGTCTCTCTGTACTGCCTTGGAGATGCTTAGCGTTATTATAGGATGCTTTAGTCGAGAGATTTAAGGATGTAGATGTCGAGTACTAGCTCTTAAAGTAGATTCCTAGTTTATTATTGTAGGTCTGGTGGGATCTCTATTGTGGCTTTAGAGATTTAAGGTAAGCTACTAACTACCCCTGCCCACTTGCGAATAATCTAACCTACAGCTCCTCATAACCTATTAATCTGGCGCTATACCTCTTCCCTCACCTTCATTATTTAGAAGTAACATCACGCCTTTAAGCCATAATAGAGATCCTGCTCCACCTGAAACAACAAACTTAGAATTTGCTTCAAGAGCTCGGATCTGAGGTAGGGATAACTGTCGTGAATTGGTTTATTACAGAATGCTCTGTAATATATTATAGAAATAATAACCTTCCTGTCATTGATCCCCGAGTAATAATAGGTCCTAGTAGCCCTGGTAGTAACGACTCTTGGCAGCACGACTTTACGCAGGATAGTGATTACAGCCCAAGAATCGTATCGCTATCATCGAACCACGACCTAGATGAGATCCTAGAGCCCTCGCTACACTCAAAAGGGAGCGTCAGTTACGGTTTAAGCCCTCCTTTGGATGACCAGAGTGCCCACTCTGAAGCTGAGCCGGACCTCCCCATGTGCAAGCGCTGTAACTGCGAGCAGCGTAAGAAGCGTGCCAAACGAAAGAGAGGCAAGACTGCATCTATAGAGACCGTTGTTAGCCTGTTTCCCCGGCCGGACCTCGCTGAAATCCTTGACAAGTATTGGGGGATATTACAAGACCATGGCCTCTTCGCAGATCAATCGCGCGAGCCGTTCTAATGGTGTAACGCAATCAATGGCCCAGTCCACATTCAGCGTCGCGAGTATCATTTGATCTTGCGGAAGTTGGAAAAGGAATGATGACCTCCAGCAGTGGCGTTGATCTATAGCAGAATACCGAACCCTCGAAGGCTATGATGAGTTTCACCGTGAAGTGGCCTCTCGGTCTTGTAGCGAAAGTCTTTGCACCAGCTGGTCAAGACGTAGTATCTGTGCTGGTGCTCGGTGTGCAACGATATGACGTCGGGAATCGCGCTGGTGTTGGAGCATTGCGACGTCGGTATTGAAACGCTTGCCGCAGGTGCACAGGATAGGTTTTGGCGTCATGGTGTTCTTGTTTCCTCTCGAATAATAAATACTCAGGTATGTGGGAAATGGTGTCGTTGCAGGAGCCGGAAGAGGAACGCACATACGGTACAGGTATAAGTGAGGCACATCCATGACCACATTCCTTGACCACATTCCATTCCTTTGCAGAACACACATATGAAAATATAAATGTATATATTTATATTCATATTGAGAATACTATCTCTAACTACACTTCGGTTCCCTCGATCCCGACTTCTACCCTTACCTCCGGCGTAAGATGAATTTATCAGTTGCAGAAAGCTCTTCCAAGGTGTCGTAAGTTGGACCCCATGTACGTGCATATCCATCACTGAGGTATTTCTCTATCAGGAAAGTCACACCCACAATGGCTACTGCACATGAACAGGACGTCGCGGCTCTGGTGACGGTGTTCCACCAGAGCAATATCAGTGAATCATTTCCTGCTGGCCTTATCGACACATGCGCTGCTGTACGTGGAAGGGCTCAAGGCAGGAAGCAGAATGCCAACCCCAAGAGCAGCTCTATCCATTCCGCTCCCAGAGGGAGAAAATGCTCAGTAACTCTTCACACAAGTAAAGGATAGTGATGTCGATCGCTATTTCCACTCGTAGTTCGCAGGCACGGAGCCATAGTCCGTGCTCTTGTCATCATCTGTAGGAACTGGATCTGGAGAACACTGTGTAGAATGCTGAAGTTGCCCTGCCGAATGTCGCATATGCTTAGTTGTTTCGTTCCTAGCAAAGCCGAAAAGATTGAACACGGAAGTGGAGGAAGTGGTAATTTGACGAACGCAGTCTATTTGAAGAATACACAAACCTTGGTTCCCTGGGCTCGATGCCGAGCACTGACTGCACATATGAAGTTCTTCCGGCAGGAAGTGTAGAACCAAACAGACATCACCCATTTCTTATATTGATATATTGTGTTTCTTGTAACGAATGCTCAATGCAAACAAGTTGAAAGGTTGATTGAGTTGGGATTATTCGGATAGCACCAGCCGATTGCTCCAGTACGACTGGAAGGGCTGCTTGGGGACCACAATGCTTAATTATCTTCCTTGTCCCTACGAAAGCCACATTAGTAAAGGTACCTAATCAGAAATTGATGTTCCTACCGGTATCTCAAGTCGCCCTACCGGTATCCTCAAACACAACGATAGAATATCGTTGCCTTTTCATTGGCACTTCGTAGTTGCACTGCAGACCACCCCATCTCCTTTGCCTTGCAGCGGGGGCATTCTCGGGATATCGTCTGGGTGTCTTTGAAGTCTTCTCTGGTCAGTTGCTGAGTGCTTGAGGTGAGCTGGTCACGAAGGATCGAAGGGAAGTTCTTGATATCGTTGTCGTAATCTCGGAGCGGTCGGGATCTGGAGCGGACTCTGGTCAGCAAAAGTATGTGATGAAGTGAGGGCTCTGATAGACTTTCGTTCGTTGTCGCAACAGTCACAACTCACTGTTTCCGCTGAGTCTGCTGTCTATAACTTCGACCCTAAGTTGATCCATCTGGTGTTAGTATGTCGTTGATAATATTTGCATAGGATTATCAGGATTAACAGGACTATAATAAGATACCCTCTTAGTTTGAGATCCTTTCCTCCTGATTATATAGTAGTTCAGGTAGAGAGTATAAGGTTTTAGATAGTACGGAGGCGAATAGTAGAAGTAAGAGCTTTAGAGGCACAAGTATAAGCGACGGAAGTAGGATCACCGGAAGTAGATAGTACTGCTTTAGAGTCTAGCTCCTCTTAAAATTAAGGTCCAGCTTAGCGATAATATGGGTTTACATTAGTATATAATATCACAAAGATAATAAAAGTAGTAAAATAAGTACTATAATAATAATAATAATAATAATAATAATAATAAT
>JALRMC010000105.1:0-38693 GCA_026120085.1 Cadophora luteo-olivacea
TATCTAAAATAAAGTAAGTATTTTTTGTTTTAAAGAACTTATTTATATCTTTAGTAACCTACGATAATACTTTATTAAAGAGTAATACTTACTACTAATAATATATAAATACTAGGAGATAATAAGGACTTTCGAAAAGATCACTAGGGATTACTATTTCCTAAGAATAAGGAAATATATTAAAAAAGTAATAAGAGAATATAACTTATATATAAAAAGTAAAGTAAACTAATTCATACCTTACGGACTTCTGTAATTACTATTAATAGCAGATAGAATATAGAAATTAATAATGTTCGACTTTATAGTTGAACTACTACTATTAAAAGAACTTATAATAAGGACTAAGTTCGATATAATATAAGTAATTACTAACTTATATACTAAGTTTAGGTATTTCGTATCTTATAAAAAAGAGAGTAACATATAAAAATTAGCGTATATATTCTAAAAGAACGTAGTTAGCTAATATAAGTTACTTAAAGAAATTATAACTAATAAGAATAAGTTATTTATATTTAAATTCTAGATATCTTTTATAAACTAGATAAGATTAAACTATAAGATATCAATAGTATTTACTTATAAACATATAGATAAACTAAAAGGTTGAACTAATTACTCGAATAGTACCTACGTAATTATATGAACTATAAGTAAGATAGTTACATTAAATTCCTTCTACTTATATAGTTTATATATAATAAGGCGAAAAACGAAACTATAAGAATATTACTCTTCTTTACTAATTATAGCCTAAACTAGAAGCTTACTAATAACTAAGGAAAGATAAAATATACTTACTATATAAATATATTAAAATAAAACAACTAAATACTAAACTAGACTTTAAAAAGTTAGGATTATATAAGGTACTAGAAAAAATAGAGCTAGTTAATTTCAGACTATAACTATCTAAAGAATCGCGATTACACCTTATATTCTATATCTTCTTACTAAAGCTTACAACAGAATTAACTCCTTTAGTAATAAATAAATTAGGACTAAAAAACAACTTAGATATATATAAAGTAGAAAAGCTACTTAATACTAAGACTAGTATGGTAGATTAATAAGAATATTTAGTTAAGTAAAAAGGATATAAGCTAAAGGAAAACTTATAGGAACTTATAAAAAACCTGAACTACTCTTAGCTACTTGAATAATTCTAGTTAAGAAACTAAGCAACTCTTAAGAGATACTACTAAAAAGGAATTCGAACTATATAAAGTCCGAAGAATTAAAGTCGATTATAAGAGATTCGGGGTTTAAGAGCTAAGGAAGCTAGTTATTAGGGACTTTAAGTACAAGCTTAAAAAAAGGAGAGAGTAACTACTTAGGATAAAAGCAAAAGAAGAAACAATATACTTACTTTAGAAGTAGCTGCTTAATAAGATAACCCCTAGAGTTACACGTTCTCTTTAAGCGGATATATTCGAAATAATAAAAACTCTCTTAAAGATTTAAAAAACATTTATAAGATTACAATTAGTAAAAGGAATATATTTATATAATATAGCCGGCTTTCTTAATACATATTATAAGTATAATATACTATTTCTTTTTCTAATAAGATATAGATAATATAACAATTATAAATAAGAAGAAGTATTACTTAGGGCTAAAACTCGCGTATCCTTTTCATATAACTATAATACTATCCCCTTTTCAGCTAGTATATCTCTATACTAATACTAATAATAATAAAATCCCTTATTCTAAGTAATACTTCTCCTTATTTATAATCGTTATATTATCTATATCCTATTAGAAAAAGAAATAACCTAAGGCTTAGTAGTTTTATTATATAGAGAAACTAAGACAAGGAAGTAAGTAACTAGCAGAGTTATATAATAGAGTCTACATGTAATAGAGTTTATAAAGAATAAAGGACTCTAGTTTAGAGGACTTTATATTAAGGAAGACTCTTTAGTAAAACAAAAGTTTTATATAATATAAGCTATTTGCTTATAGTAGATAAAAGCTTCGTTTTTAACTTAAATATAGTATCTTTATATATACTTAGTAACTTATAATAGTTATTAGTCTTAATTAGTAATAACGTCCTTACCTACTAACTAACCTACCTTCGTACTCTCGAGTAACACTAGCCCAACCGTACGTTACACTTTAAACACTACACTAACAGGTACCGGCGTATACGTCAGATTAATAATAAGTTCTATAGTCAAAACTACTCCTACGTCGTCCGTTCTAAAAAGACTAGTACTAGTCGGAGAAATCAATAAGAACCTAAAGTACAAGTCTATTGAGGCTTTTAACAGTAAACGTAACCGTTTCTATAGGTTCTTATTCTAACTACAGCTATATATTAAGTTCAATAAAAACTACTTTCGATTTAAGACTAAAAAAGTTCTCTAAGTAATCACGCTACTCAAAGGAAAAGCCTTAAACTAAATTAAAAGGTTCCTTAAGGACTACCTTATATAAAGTAATAAAAATAAGGTTATTAACGAACAAAAAGCAAAAGATATTACTATTAAAATCTTTAGTACTTAAAAAGGATTTATCACAGAAATTAAAACTAACTTTAAAGTCATAAATAAACGTAAAAAAGTAGAACAAGCTATCGAGACACTCCGCTAAAAAGAGTTAACAACTACTTATACCCGGGACTTCTAACGTTATTCTACTCGTATAAAATAAAAAGACGAAGCACTTAGTTACACTTATTATAAAGACTTAAAAGACTTTATTAAAGACGAACTACTCTAATATAATAGTATTACGGAAACTCTTGAAACACTTATTAAGGCCGCTTATAAAATTAATAACAACTAATATAAGCGTAACATAAAAAAAAAAGGAAAATATAACCTTAACTATAAAAAAATAAGTAAGAGAAAAAACTATAAGAACTACTTTAAAGGATATAAAGATCCTATAGAACTCAACGCTACTTAATAAAAAGAGTTATCGCCGCAGTAGCGAAATAAACATATATAAAACTAAATATGTTTTAA
This sequence comes from Cadophora luteo-olivacea, assembly GCA_026120085.1. Lineage (NCBI taxonomy): Eukaryota > Fungi > Ascomycota > Leotiomycetes > Helotiales > Ploettnerulaceae > Cadophora > Cadophora luteo-olivacea. Next base: position 2,985 of record JALRMC010000105.1, read on the forward strand.
TTACAAAAAGCTAAGCCACCTTACTAAAAACTACAAAGGTAAAAGAAAACACTCTTAAAATCCGCTTAAAAAACAATTAAACGCTACTATCTAAAGAAAAAAGGGGTATAACTAGGAATATAATAGACTAATAATACTTCACGCTATATAAGTATAAGAAGATATAATAGAAAAACTAGCTAACGTAGCCTAAGTTCTCAGTATTACTAAGATTTATAATAAGGAAAAATCCAGCGATAATAAGGAATTAGACAAGGTTTTTATTTCGAATAGCTCGGAAATATCACTAGAAGACTACCTTATTTATTTTATCGCTAGTAAAGAGAAACTAGTCTAAATAGCACACTAAGAAGCGGAAGTAGTTTTCAAACAAGAACTAGAAGAAGTTAAAGAGAGACTACCCACTCTAAAGGAAGAGGATAAACCCTAGAGGTTTATTTAACACTAAAAAGTAATAAAAGATATATATACAGAGTATATAATACGAATTTATACTATTACACGTAAATATAACTATAGTCGTAACGAAACTAACGCCGCAGTTAGATAAAACTAATAATATATAGAGGTATTTATATAAAATATAAATTATATATAGGAGCTAAAAAGTAAGCTCGTAGTCTGTAGATAAATAAGAATTAAATATAAAAGAGAAATACGCAAACTTAATAAAAAAAGAGATATTATAATAATTAATCACCTTTAATACACGGAACTTATATAGTCGTTTTATTAGAATTACGTATATATAGTCTACTACTCTAGTAAAGTTAATAGAGACTATTAACTAAGACAAAAAGGACTGGTGTTTTTTAATAACAATAAACTAATTATTACTATTAAGGAGTTACTAATAACACCTAAACCTTTAAAAAACTAAAAGACCTCGCTAACGATAAACTATTAACAAGTGTTTACAAAGAGCCTAGGACTTTATATAATAAAGAATTATATATAACAAGACAAAGACAATAACTTTTCCTAACTATTTATATTAACGGAAAAACGCTTAAAACAATAATAAACTCTAAAGCAACAAGTAACTTTATAGATTATTAAATAACTCTAAACTACAAGTTCAGATTAGTTAAAAAGAAACACCTATATCATTTATTCGTACTAGATAGAGACGCCATCGGGTCGTTAAATAAACAAGTAACCCTTCAGACCGATAAGCTAATTATAAAAACATTATAAGGATATACTAAAAATATCGAGTTCGATATCACTAACCTTAAAACTTATAAGTTAATACTAAGTATATTATAGTTATTACTTTACAACCTTACTATAAACTAATAAAAGGAATAAATCACTTTAAATTATTATTAATATAAAAGCGATTATATAATACTTAACTAAGATATAAATATCTTAAAGTAAAAAGAGCTATATATAACTCTCTTAACTACTAAGGACTTCACTTAGGCCCCTATATTAAAATAAATACTAATAGCGTATAAGGAATATAAGTTACTATTCTTCAAAAGACCTAAAAACAAGGCCCTTTTAAAGTATTAACTATAAGATCACAAGATACCCTTAGAACCAGAAAAGACGCCTAGCTTCGGACTAATATATTAATAATCCGTAATAAAGCTATAATACCTAAAGAAATATATTAATAAGAACTTAACAAAAAACTTCATATGACTATTTACTTTATTAGCTGTTAGCCTAGTACTTTTCGTCTTAAAGAAAGACGGAAAACTCCGCTTATATGTCGACTATTACGCGCTTAATAGTATTACTATTAAGGATAAGTACCTACTACTCTTAATTAACAAGTTATACAATTAACTACAAGGAGTAATAATCTTTATTATTTTAAATATAAAAAGCGCTTATAACCTTATTTAAATAAAAAAAAGCGAAAAATAAAAAACAGCGTTTAAAACACGTTATAGTTTATATGAATATTAAGTTATACTGTTTAAACTTATAAACACACTTACGTCTTACTAATAGATAATTAATAACTAGTTACATAAATACCTTAACGTTTTTGTAGTTACTTACTTAAACGATATACTTATCTACTCTAAGAATAAAAACGAATATATTTAATATATAAAGAAAATATTAGTTAAACTACATATCGTTAAACTTCTTCTTAAACTAAAAAAGTGCGAATTTCACTAAGAAGAAACCTACTTCTTAGGATTTATCGTCAGAAGACACGGAATCTATATAGACTGAACTAAAATTAAGACTATCTTATTATAGCCTATCTTAATAATAGTTACGTAAGTATAGTCCTTCTTAGGATTTGTTAACTTCTATAGGAGATTTATATATAACTACTCTATAATAATTAAACTATTAACGGATTTAATAAAAAAGGACTAGGACTTCTAGTAAATAATAAAGGTATAATCCGCTTTTAAGCTACTTAAAGAGCGCTTCACTAGCGCCCTAGTTTTAACTACTTACAACCCGACGTTAGAAATAATTATAAAAACTAACGCATTAAACTTCGCCCTTAAGGCTTATTTAAGTCAGAAGTATAAAGGTAAACTCAGGCTAATTACGTACTACTCCTAGATATTCTCGCCTGCGGAGCTTAACTACGATATACACGATAAGGAACTATTAGTTATAATAACTACTTATAAGTAGTAGCGCTACTACTTTAAAGGAGTAATATATATAGTCTAGGTATAAATAAACTATAAAAATCTTATATCTTTTATTATAACTAAAATATTAAATTAACAACAAGTCAAGTAGTTAGAAGAGTTATTTACTTTAAAGCTAAATATCACGTATCGAAAAGAATTAAAAAACGTAAAAATAAACACTCTTAACAGGAAATAAGACTACTCAAGTAAACTAACAAAAAGGCCTCGAGCTATACTTAAACAAGAAGAAAATGAATTAAAATACAACTACGAACTCCTAATAACGCTTATAATAATAAAAGACAACAGACTTATTAAACTACTTAAAAACGTATACGCCATAAATAAATACGCCTCGTAAGTATTAATATCATAAACAAGAGATTTCTTCTTAAATAACAATAATATCTTATAGTTTAAAGGCCTCATATATATCCCAGTTAAACTAAAACGAAACTTTATTAAAAAATAATACTTACTGCTTACACATAAGTACTAAGAGATCTCGAGAACTTTTAATAAAATAACTAGGGATTACTACTTCCTAGGTATAAAGAAGTATATCGAAGCAGTTATCAAGAAATGTGATTTATATATTAAAAGTAAATTAAATAGGCACGTATCTTACGGACTATTATAATTATTACCAGTATTATATAAAATATAAGAGTTAATCGCATTCGACTTCGTCGTTAAACTACTACTATTTAAAGAACTAATAACTAAAACAGCCTTCGACTCTATATAAGTCGTAACAGATTTACTTATTAAATATAAATACTTCATACCGTATAAAGAAAAAAGTAATATATAAGAACTAATATATATATTCCTTAAGATTATAATAAGTTAACATGGGTTACTAAAAGAAATAATATCCGATAAAGACAAACTATTTACTTCTAAGTTTTAAATATTCTTAATAAACTAAATAGGGCTGAACTATAAAATATTAATAGCGTTTTACTTGTAAACAAATAAATAAACGGAAAGACTTAACTAGTCACTAGAATAATACTTACGTAACTACGTTAATAGGGAACAGAGCAACTAAGTAAAACTCCTCCTACTTACCTAGTTCGCACTTAACAGCGTAAAAAATAAAACTATAAGAGTATCGCCTTTTTTTATTAATTACGAGTTCGAACCCGAGGCATATAAATAACTAAGGAAAGACGACACTAACGCTTAATAATTTATAGTCCTCGCAGGTAAGCTATAAGGACTATAAAGATAACTGTCTAAGGATATTAAGTTTTTTAAGTTAAGAACTACGTAATATAGTAATAAGAAGCGAAGTATAGGACCTCTACTAAAGAGGGGAGATAAAATATACTTACTATGTAAATATATTAAAACGAAACAACTAAGTATTAAGTTAGACTTTAAGAAACTAAAACTATACGAGATATTAAAGAAAATAGAGCCTGTTAATTTCAAATTATAACTACTTAAGAGGTCGCGACTACACTTTATATTTTATATCTCCCTACTAGAACTTACAGCGAAATCGATACCCCTAGTAATAAACAAAAAACTCTAACTAAAAAACAACCTAGATATATATAAAGTAAAAAAGCTACTTAATACTAAGACTATTACAATAGGTTAATAAGAATACTTAGTTAAATAGAAAGGATATAAGGCAGGAGAAAACTTATAAGTACTCACGGAAAACCTAAACTACTCGCGGCTACTTTGATAGTTCTAGTTAAAAAACTAGGCGAACCCTAGGACTTGTTACCGCTAAAACCCAAAGTAGACTATATAAAGTCTAAAGGGTCGAAGTTAGCTAACTAGTTTGTTAAGGCAGGATCTAAAGGTTTAGTAATATCGATAGGCATAAGAGTAGCGTTAGCCTGCTCCTTAGCTAAACGTTTCTTTTCTTTAGTAGCCTTTAGCTTATCTAGGGAGCGCAGGCCACGACGTAGTATTTCAGCTGTTTTTGTACGGAACATTTCCTTTTATTTGTTTATTTGGGAAATCTTCGCTTACTAAGTAGACAGCTACTCGATTAGCCTCTACTAATTATACTAAGCCTCCTCCTACGCTAGGGAAAAATCGGCTTCTATTTACTCCAGCTTACGTTAGTCACTCTTTAAAGGACTCTAAATATTACACTTTATATTTCTATTAGTACGAATATATTCGGTATATTAGTTGGAGTCAGACGAAACAATATAAATCTTATAAGGGTCTTTCACGTAACGAGAATAAGAAGGCATTTTAAAGTCGCGACAAAGGACACGAGAGAAGAGGTTTTATTAGTTTTTTTTAAAACGTTTATAACAGCTAAGTGGCATAATAAACAAAAGGGATAGTTATTATCAGGGGTCGACATTTTTTAATCATATATCTAAAGCGTGAGGACGCGCTAGGACAGAAGGGGGATAGTGTTATAGACTAGTACTGGAATGTTACAGACTAGTACTAAAACAGGTAATATAGCCCTAAGGCTTAACAGTCAGTTAAAGTCATTAGACTCTAACCTTATATAGAAAAGCTATAAGTCATATAATTAAGTTATAAAATAAATTATCTGGACTTATAAAGTTTAAGTAATAATTTAAATAATTTAAATAATTTAAATAATTTAAAGAAAACAAAGGTTCTATATAACTCGAGATGTCTTCTTACTTAAATAAAAGCTTCGTATTTAACTCAAATATAATATCTTTATATATACTTAATAACTTATAATAGTTATTAGTCTTAATTAATAACAACGTCCCTACCTACTAACTAACCTACCTTCGCACTCTCGAGTAACACTAGCCCGACCGTACGTTACAGATAACTATAAGCTATTATTAATATTTCCTTTAGTATACTTAAGTATAGGAACTACGCTAAGCTAAAAGAGGAATAATATTATAGACGCTCTTAAGGCTTAGCGGGGACCTAAGGACTATAGACTCATAAGTAATTATAGCCTTAAGAACTTAAGGATTCTAAGAGCTTACGTTTTTAAAGCTAGAGGGGCCTCGAGAATTACATATGTTATATAATCCTTAAATAAAGTAAAGAACTAAATAATATACTAACTACTAATTCTTATAACTATAAGTTACGTGATAAATCTTAAAATCTTTAAAGATCTTAAAGATTTAAGGATTTAAAGAAATCTAAGGAAAATAAAAGTTCTATATAAAACTAATATATTTACTATTAAATAAGAGCTTTATACTTAACTTTAAATAATATTCCGATACTTAGTAACTATCTTCTTTATTTATATGATACACTTACTTCTTAATTATCAGAGATTAACACAGCCTTCTGTATTTACACTAAGTAAATAAATAGACCGTTATACTTCGATAAAGGCAATTATCTTCTTTATAATATGACCTGGAGCGTTATCTTATATGAAAATCAACTCTCTTGCCTCTCCTTTCAAGCTATTGTTATTAGCGAGAAATTGCGTAACAACAGGTACGATTCGCTAGCAATATGTCTTCGCATTTATTATTCCCTAGTCCTTCTCTCAAAAGACTCCTGGACCTTTAAAACAGCTGTAAAACAGCTATAAAAACAGCCCTAAAACATCTATCCTTTCTTGCGTTGCATCTTCTCTTCGACACAATCTTTATGCCACTTCTCATTCGATCTACGAAGAACCTTCGTCTTTCGATACTTGCTATCTTTAATCCAAGTCTCGTCGAACTAGAGGAATTTGCACTATTAGTGAAAAGTCCAGCCTCGATATTCTATCGCGAACTTCAATCGAAGCTTCTTATTCTTCTCAGAAATCGGAGGCTTCCTTATTGCAGATCGAACACTAAAGCCTTCTCTCTTCAGCGCGTTCTCGATAGCCTCGGGGCTATAATCCTAGTAGTCGAATTCCTGAGCTAATTCTTTAAATGTTATACGCCGGGTAGCTTTCGTTGAACGCACGTAATCGACGAGTTGCTGTTGTTACTCGGGATTAAGCTTTGGAGGTCGTCTAGAAGCTTTCTTTGGAGTATCAAGCTCTTTTAACGCGTATTTGATTCGTCTTTCCGTAAGATTAAGTATCTTCGCAATCTCTTCAGGTGTTTTGCCGCAACGAGTAGCTATTTTGATATCACGTCGTTAATCGCGCGTAGTTCGTGGGCCGCGGCGATGCTTTAGCTTCGTAGTAGCGATTATAAAGGTAGGAAGGCCTTGGGAAGAGTCCTAGACGTAGGGCTGATCCTTATTCCGAACCTCGTCTAGAGGTGATTGCAAAAGATCTGAAATATTCATTGCGTTTGTCTAGAATTAACTGTGTTTACTATACAAATTCTGGACGCGTCTGATGTTCTGCCAGACCCTGGTCGCAACCCCTGTCAGCCAAAGGCGGTGACATAACTTACCCCCGGCACCTCCGTAAGGTATCGTCGTAATCGGGAGATAAGGTATAATAATAACGATAAAAACAAAAATGTGCCGTCAATTAGGTGAGAATTTAACCCTAACCAACCGGCAAGCCAGCAGTCAGCAGCCTAAACCCAGACGATCTCAGTGGTACCCATTCCTATGCTCACGACCCCCTCCCTAACCCCAGGACGGGAAATACGGAGGTATAGCGGTTAAGTGTTGTTACAGTACTAGCAAGGGGGGCAGTGCAGCTTAACCTAGAAGGGTAGTATCGCGTTAATACACTTCCCACGCGATTTTAAGTGTACAGATCATTAAGTTGATGAATATTCACGTTAATTGCTTTAATAGACCTTTTATTTGCTTTTATTTCGCATCTTACTCCGGTACTTACTTTTCTTAATTATGAGACTCTTTTAGTAGCCCCGAATAGGCCAATTCTTTACTCTCCGCGAAAGTATACTAAGAACCACGAGTTTACGCGCGATTAACGATATGATATTATCCTCTTTCACTCGATCGGCTAGTCTTATAGTTAAATTAATTGACACTTGCTTTTTCAGTTGACTAAACGATAAATTTAATACGCTTGTAATACTCGAGCTATATTGTAAAAGAAGAAAGGTCGCTTTCTAGTTCTTACTTAAGGTTAAATCGAAGAGCTAGTTAAGTTCGTCTACGCTTTACGGTATAATCGTTAAATAACGTTTACTTAACTTACAAAAGCTCTTAATTTCGAAGTTAAAAAAGACGCGATACGTACTGCTCTTACTCGTAAGGGCTTCTATCGTCGATTAGCTATGCGAAAACCTCCGATTTCTAAGACGAATCGATAACTACGTCTTACTTAGGCTATCGAATATAAAGAATAGACAATAGAACAATAGTACTAGATCTTATAAACCGATAAGACTTAGATTACCGGAGGAAAATATACACGAACTTAGGTTACACGTAGACCTAGAGAAGAATAGGACGAGACGTATATTATCGAAAGATATTAACGGAAGAAGGGTTAGATGTTTTAGGGATGTTTCCACGGATATACGAAAGGGCCCGGTATCTTTTAGGAGAAGGATTAAGGCTCGATTAATCAAAAAAGCTACTATTAACGTATTATTCCGATTATCTACGGTTATATAGAACTTATATAGCGTTAAAGAATATATCTTGTTCTTATGTAAGACGAAGCTCCAAGCTACGTAGCTGCGGATATTAAAAAAAAGCTTCGAGAGCGTGGAATTATTATAATCTTCTAGCCTCCTTTCTCTTCTGATTTGAACCTAATCGAGAGGGTTTAATATATTATAAAGAACTATATTCAAGATAATTACCCTAAGATTATATCTTACGATTAATTACGTAAGGTAGTAAAAGATACGTAAGAAAAAGTAGAAGAGGACAAGTTTAAAACTTTAATTAAGAGTATAAAAGACTGTTGTTTAGTTATTGAGAAAGCAGAAGGTAGATTTATAAAATATTAAGTAAATATTCATTAACTTAATAATCTATATACTGAAAATCGTGTAGGAAGTGTATTGACACGATACTGCCTTTCTAGGTTAAGCTGCACCCCCCTTGCTAGTGCTGTAACAACACTTAACCGCTGTACCTCCGTAGAGCAATCTTCTGGTCTACTGTACTGTACTGTGCCTACTCTTATTAATGTAATCATGTATTGTATTCTATTTTAAATCTAAAGTTCAAGGGGGCGCGGCACGGCGCCGGCGCCGGCGCTGATCGCATCTCATTTCTCAATTCCAGTACAAGTACCGGACTGTACCTGGTGGTACTATAGTATGTACCCCATGAAACTCCCGGTGCATGGACGTTTCGTTTCGTTCGCAACTTCCAGTCTCGTTCTCGTTCTCATTCTCATTCTCAATCTCATTATTCCCATCAATCCGCCTTCGACGCAGACCAATAGAACAAACAATCACCCATTCATCACACCGTGTCGCGCTCACTTTGCGAATACGTACCTATACCTATACAATCTCCAGGATATCAAGTGTTTAGATGGTCCTACTGGTCCTCAAGGACGGCAAGACAAACGCTGGCGACACAACCCGCACTAACAGGATGAAGAGGGGCGCATTCTAGACGCTCATGACAGACCTAACCTAACGTACGGCAACACCTAACACGACGCGTTACCAGCAACGGAAGTCAGCAGCAGTCCTGAGATGCGCGAGCAGCATACAATCCCGACGGCGCAATGAAAGGAACCTCTTCGGTAGAGATGAACCACGGCGAAGGCGCGCTTGCGCTACCCACTGCGCCGGAGCAGGCAACGTCTTCAATTCCTACCTCTCAAATCTCTGCAGATGTAGACCTGACAACTCGCACATTGCGCTTCCTATCCACGGCTTCTCCGGAGACAATTGGAGGTATTGCGGTTGGTCTGGCAGCATCCACATACCTCATCCTTGGCCGACTTGGGTTGTTGTTGATTGGCGCTGTCGGTGGCATTGTACTACATGCAACCTGGGAGAGGCAAGGCCATGCTACTGGATCCATGGAGGAATTTCGAAGAGAGACGGGTTTAGATGTTATCAAAAGGCTCCTGGACATGAGAGACGCAATAGAATCCGGGGTCGACGATGAGACCGCCAAGGACGATAGATTGATTGAGAACAGCTTCGAATGTTTTCGGCCAGAGACGGCTGCAGCACTGAATGAGTTGGTAGATGCGGTTATAAGAGACTACGTTAAGTGGTGGTATCAGCCTGTACTTCCTGCCGATGAATCCTTCCCAAGGGCTTCCCGCACGACTTTAACTAGATTCATACTTGCTATATCACAGCACCTTGCCCGGAAACGACATGCCGACACATTCTTGGATTTCCTCACGAATTCATCATCCATCGTTATTGTCTTCCTCAATGAACTGTCCACAGCCATTTCGGCATCAGATGGAAACGTCCCCCCTGCCGAAGCAGTCCATGCATATCTCCTGGCGCACCCAGCATCAAACCTTGCCAACATATTAAATGAAAAGCAGCAGTCGAAAAAGTTCAAAATGGTGGCAGAGGACGTTCTGCAAAACTTTCTGGAGAAATCTATGTATGAATGTGATCCTGCAAGACTATTTTTAAGGGAGGTACTAGGAGGCTTGGTATTGCAAATGACATTGACCAGCTGCTCGAAGCCCGGTAAGTTTCGTCGCTTTTTTCGCTTTTTCTTTTCTTTTCCAATTTCCTTTGGGAGGTTTGCTAGCCCTTAGGAATCGTTCTCGACTTCTTCCCGAGCCCGTCTCTGTGTATCCCATTGATATTTGAAGCGGCATTACTAATGCCATATTGTTCCAGAATGGATAAATGGTTGGATTGTGTATCTTCTCGAAGATGGGGAACCGGACCTTAGTCAGACCATCGATGCCGGTATAGGAGACAGGAGTAGCGATGATTCGCAAAGTGGCCCTTTCCATGACATTGACGGGAATGTGGGGAACATCGGACTTGTGAAACCATCCATTGTGGAGAGACAGAATCTAGAGATGAAAGGCCACAAGAAGCGGCTCAGCAAGGCGGAGGAGGCGATGGAAGAGGCTATGGAAGAAGCGCAGAGATTATCGCAACTTATTGCCGACGAGGACGCAAAGAGACTCCAAAGCCAAGGAAATCCCCCGAAAGACGCACCTGAGGCCCTGGTGGCAGCAGTAGAGCAGACCGCTTCAAACTTGCGTCTCGATACGTCACCATTAACTACCAGTGAAAATGGCGGTTCGTCAGACGCAGAAAATATACCTCCCAACAGCGCCCTCAAGTCCTCGCAAACAGTGCCAAGTCTGGACAACGAGGCGATAGAGCCGATAAAACCTGTGCTTCAAAAGACTGCAGCGGAACCGCAATTGCAAGATATCGTGTCTTTGCGGAAGTCACCTGCCCCGCCTGTTTCGCACCATACGCCAGCTTTTACAAGCTTTGACCAGATCGTGCCTCAAGCAGTTCCCCTGGCTCTCCAGCAGGAATCACCCATTCGACGCAGGAAGACGGTATCCTTGACCCTTCACAATGCGAACGTGATAATCCATGATGATTCCCCGAGCTCTGATAAGGGCAGGTTGCGATCCAAGCCCAATGCAGACTATCTGGTACAGATCGAGCCTGCTTCATCGGACCACCCTGGCTGGATGATTGTCAGGCGGTATCCTGACTTTGAGACTTTGCATGAAGTCCTTCGGCGTATAGCACAGGTGTCCGGTGTAAAAGCCTTCACGGAGCAACATCAGAGCCTTCCCAACTGGAAAGAGCACACGAAAATTTCGCTGAGAGGGGAGATGGAGCGCTATCTTCGTGACGCCCTGTGGTACAAAGAACTTGCAGAAAGCGAGGGTATGAAGCGATTTCTTGAGAAAGACCAGGGTCAAACATCTTCCACAACTAAGAATGGGTTCCCAGGTATCGGGTGGCCGACGCCTTCCGCGTTCGAGACGATGGGGAAAGGAATGCTCGATGTGCTCACAAGCGCACCGAAAGGCGTCGCGGAAGGTGGAAAAGCCATTGGGGGTGGAATTACAGGAGTATTCACAAACATTGGAAACCTGGGCCAAAAAAAGGTCGTTAACGGTACTCATGTCGCTGGAAGGTCATCAACATCGACACTGCCCAGAATGGACAGCATGAATTCCATTGTTGCGTCGTCTAGATCCGGCCGAGCAAGCGAAGATAGTTTCCGAACGACGCCTATCGTGTCCACACAACCTTCCATACTTCCGACAATGCCGCGGCAGAATTCTATTGCTGAAGGTGAAAGTGAGCTGGATGCTCCCATGTCAGCAAGATCGTCTATGAGTGGTCGCCGGAGCGTACCTCAGAGCCGAGATCCCAGCAGAGCTCCAACTTCAAGGAGAGAGACCCCTCTGTCGTCGCCTACCCAGGGCATCATGGGCGATATGAAGCTGCCACCGCCGCCCGGCGAGATCGCAGACGATTATGGATCCTTCCCAGATGACGTTTCGACGAATTCGCGGACAGAAAGCAATGCCAGAGCCTCTACAAGTACAGCAACCTCCCAGCAATCTCCAGGTCGTCCGTCCCTGTCTGGGACGAGAAGGTCGTTTATTCAAGTGTCTTCTACTGCAGCACAGAAACATCGACCTCAGAAGGAGCAAACTCCACTGACGGAGGCTGAGACTAAAGTTGCCGTCGAACTTATGTTTGCGGTAATCAATGAATTATATACACTCTCTTCCGCATGGAATATCCGTCGCACTTTACTCAACGCCGCCAAGACGTTCTTGCTAAGGCCAGCAAATCCATCGTTAGCTGCAATTCAAGCACTCATTCAGGATTCTGTTATAGCGTCAAACACGTCTGATGCTGGCGTCGCAGCCCATATCAAGAATATTAGGGCGAACTCGTTACCAACCGAAGATGAACTGAAGCGGTGGCCTGCAGAGCTGTCTACAGAGGAAAAAGATAGCCTTCGACTTAAGGCACGGAAGTTGCTTGTCGAAAGAGGCGTTCCCAATGCTCTGACCGGCGTCATGGGCCAGGCAGCAACCGGCGAGGCGATGGGACGAATTTTCGACTGTCTGCAGATAGAAGAGGTGGCGAAGGGTTTAACGTTCGGCCTGCTTCTGCAAGGTGTACGAGCGATTACGCAGTAGCTAAATGGACTTGATATATGGTGTCTCTCTCTTTGCACCCGGGATCAATGCGAGCGTTCGGATAGTATCCAAGAACGGGGGTTAATCTACCGATGTACCTTTGATGTGACGTACAAGGTGGTGGGTTTGTACATTACTTGTATCTTAGATGTTCAAGGCATATCGCATAGCATGCATATAGACACAAGCATAGATTGCCTTTACTGAAATAATAATAGTGTTGGATTGTCCTGCTATTGAACCTAGCTACCTCTGTAAGAAACGAAGTATTCTAAGCCTTTGCTGCCTACTGAGCTAGCCATGTGTGGATGACAAGCTCAACTGAATTGCATGTGGTCTTGCAATGTTGAGTACATTGGGCCCAGACGTCAATTACATAGATCTGAAGGCCCCGAGGAGGCACACCAGCTGAACTTGAATAGGCCGTCTTGCCTTGGTTTGGTCAAGACTCTGTGTTCCTCCACAGGAGCTGCTCACATCAGAAGCGTTTAGCTAAAATCCGCGCTGTACCGACCTCGGCAGTCTTCCGGTTGTATGGGCATTGCCTGAGTGCCTTGGGAGAAACCTTTAGCCCTGGGGCCAAGCCATAAAATGATGCTGAAACATATAATGTAGCCCCGCGCAAGTCATGGGACGGACCTGAAGAGCCTTGAATGGACCAAGAGAAGGGATTGCCTCGGTTGCCTCCCACTTCTTCTTCCAGCTTATCTGTCGGCCACAACTGGCGAGGGAAGCAGCCGTAAGCGTACTTATGGCACCCAAAACGTGTCTCTTATGCGTTGGGAAGATTAAAACCGAGAACCACACGTACCTCGCAGTGGACACAAAAAGTGAGACTAACAAAGTAAATAGCGACGCCCCGATCTCCACGTCTGCGGCTTTTACAACAGCACAATCTTCTAGAATTCAGCAAATCTCGGTGTATAATAGAATAGCTTCTTGCATACACATGCATAGAAATATCACCATTCATTAAGTCATATCGAATCTCTAAAACGAGGTGTAAAAAGGTTGACTTTCTCTTGGGGTCGCTTAATTAATCTCGCTTTTGTGTCCACTGCGAGGTATCTACGTTGCGATCCAATAGATATTCACCGCCGTGGGGTGGGGAACAGGAAATTGGCGCGCGCGGAGATATAGATGTGGATGTACTTGTAGATGTAAATGCAGGTTGGGCCTAGGATTTGCGGTTGGCATTTCACCCCCAGTCCCCCCAGATGACAGTCGGCAGAAACCCGTCATTGGCCGGCGTGAGGGGGACTAACCAGAGCTGCCGGCTTCTTGGCTTGTTTGCCCACGGGCTGCGGCTGGTGAGGATTCGAGAAGGGAAACGGTTGAGTCAATAAAGAATCGAGAGGGTATGAGAAGTATGCAAACGTGGACGAAGAGGTAGTTCAGATCCAACCCCCAAGCCCCTTCACCTCTTAATTTCAGCGTAGGTCAGGTTCTAGCGCGTACATGCATGCGCATATGCCGAAGTCCCATCCGATCAAATGACAAGAAATGATTCCGAAAGCAACGAAGGCAAAGTCAGAGAAGCACCTCGATGACTACGATACTGTGCTGGTCGCGAAGACAATACAGAGAGGCAGGTGGGGGAGTTCAAAGAAAACCACACACATGCCTGGCTCGCTTAATCAGCTGCTTAGCTGCGGACCGCTCGCTCCTTATTCCTAAAGGTATTTACATATTTACATTTACAACCACAAGCGATTTCTGGGGCGATAATGCCACCCTCGAATGGGGCAATTGCCTGGCACAGGCTAAGGTGCCGATAGACTGTATTGGATGGGATGGGATGAGATGAGGACATAAAGTTGGATATGATCGAAATGTGGCTAGTGGGATAGGGATAGGTGGGATGATGACACTGTACAGGACAGTATTGTGCTGTACTGTACTTGTTACTTGTAGAGTACAGGGAGGATGGACTAGTGTACAAGTGAAGTAGCCACACCTCTGACGACGAGCAACAATAACAGTAGCTCTGAAAAACCAGCGCATGCACGATAATCTGGGTTTACAGTATTTTGTATGTCTTACCTATGTACGTCTTATGGTCTTATGGCCACCTATCAAACGGACATCAAGTGATCGTTGGACTGGCTGGTGCCTCCTGTCGCTGACCCTGCTGCTATTATTCGCGCATCTGCAACAGAAGCCACACCACACTGCCACAAACTGGTGGTTACCTGGACCTTCCGAAAGCCGATCAATCTGACACTCGATATATGCATCCATAGGCACTTGGTGTGACAGGTGTTCGCTTGTTCTTCTGCTCCTCCAAGCATGTCGTCACCACTCTTAGGATGGAAATGGATTGTATTGCCCGCGCATACAGCATATGAAGGCGATTCTGTATTTCCAGTAGTGACAAGTCTACAGAATCATAGATTGGAGGTAGGTGAGGCTATCTGGTCAGGTAGGTAGGTAGATGGGTGAGTACGGGAGTACGGGAGTAAAGGAGTACGGGGTCAGTGGTTGAAGGGAGAACAGTAGTTCTGCAGCAAGGCTGTTCTTCCGGCCATCCCGATTGGCACGTCATCGACTGGAGCCTCCTCCACCCCCACAAGCCTGCTCCTTGACTGCCGCAGGACTCGAGCTCGAGCCAGTGGCCATGCAGCACGTATACTACCTATGCCTCTTGCTTGTCGTGCTGTCAATGTGGTTGAGAGACATGTTTATCCATGGATGTCAGCGGACAAACACCGCAATCGCACCCCACGAAATGCATCTCTGTCACGTAGGCATGTCCATAATCCGCTGAGAAGTTACGAGCTTCAAGAGTTCAAGAGGATTTACCGATCATGCATGGTGACCTGATTAAATTGGTACATAGGGCCTTGCGCAGTGAACTACTAAATGGATGTAAGACCCGAAAGCAGTCGAGACTCACGGTACGGCCACTGGCTCGTGTCCTGTAGGACGCACTAGGTATGGCAGTGACTTATTAGACTTACGAACGGTATACCCACCAGTACTATGGAAGACCCAGGCACGAAAAGGTGACTTCCTGAAGACTAGAACCAGAAAAGAACCCCCTCAATTATTATTGCAGCACGGGAAAGTAATATGGGTTGTATCTACCTACCTGACTACGCAGCAAA
The DNA here is from genome assembly GCA_026120085.1 of Cadophora luteo-olivacea. Taxonomy (NCBI): domain Eukaryota; kingdom Fungi; phylum Ascomycota; class Leotiomycetes; order Helotiales; family Ploettnerulaceae; genus Cadophora; species Cadophora luteo-olivacea. Next base: position 18,668 of record JALRMC010000105.1, read on the forward strand.
AACACGAGTAGAAGCTGGGATCAGACAAAGCTAAAAGGGAATAGAGAAATTCGTTGAGCCATATCCACGCCATTCTCATGCCATACCTCTCTAATCCTTCTCAATTCACTGCCTGCTGTCTGCTGTCTGCAACTATCGAGAATTTATTCACCTACCAGTCCAGCTCCCAGCAGCCGGCTGTTTCAATTTAGCTGGCTGTCGTAAAATTGATCTATTGACATTACTATTTCTTGTTCGCCCTGAATCGACTCGGCCGCTGCATGCACTGCACTGCACTGCGCTGCGCTTCACCAGTAGGCTGGCTGGGCTGACGATTCGAGAGCCTCTGTAGGTAGGCAGGTACGTACGTACGTACGTATCTTGCACCGCTGCTCTCTGCGTTTATCCACCCTCTCCAGAGCCAGACAGCGACGACGAGCTACATGTCTTTTAGCTATACAAAGGCTACCTGACTACTTAGTACTGTGCCTACCTAGATTTGCCTGGCAGCCTGGGTATCGAAGGACACTCCACTATACTCCACTCCACGCCTTTCACCTAGGTAGGTACCTACCCACTAATACCGACTCCTGCTCCCTCGACTTCGACCGTGACCTCATAGACATGGACATTCAGCTTGATTACAACAGCGACAAAATCAAACAGAAAACAGAATTGTTCACTCCAGATACGAGCCCAGTACAGTAGATCCCTTGGCTGGACGCCATTGTCCTTCCAGCCATCCAGCCTTCCTACGCAGCAGGAGACACGGGACTTGTTTCCTTCGCTCTGTGTCTGGGTCTTGGTCTTGGTCTAGGTGCGGGTCCGGGTCCGGGTCTGGTCTTTACAATAGTGTTAGTGTCAGTGTCAGTGGCTGCTCGATTAAACTTCCCACTTCCCGTAGCTTGCATTCCGTACCAAGGGAGTGGGTGACGTCCTGTCTCCTCGCTCCAACGAGCAAGCACGAGCACGCCAGGCAAGCAAGGCAAAAAGGCCATATCCAAAAAATACCTAAACCACCTCACTCGCAAATAGACAGTCGCGACCTCCTCTACGACTGCGACTGCGACCGCGACTGCGACTGCGATTGTGACTGCCACGGGGCCACCATGGACGACAAAAAATTCACCCCCATCGCCGGCGCGCAGGAGACCGCCGAACCAGTGCAGGTGGACAGCAGTGGCGAGCAGATGTCTGTGAAGGCTCCCAAATCCATTCGCGACTCATCAACATCCTCGATACCGCCGGCTACGAAAAAAATACAATCCAAACGTGTCTCATCTGCAGCGAGTTCTCCGATTCCCTCACGGGAATCATCTCCAGTGAGGCCAGCTCTTAAAGCAAACGCATCTGCTCGCTCTACACCAGGCCCCGGTCGATCAAGGAAAAACAGCACGCAGGAGTTGAGCCCAGCACGATCAGCCAGTGCAAACAATAACCCTCCCTCTGCAGCTGCCACGCAGAGAGCATTGTCTGTGGCATCCACCCCCATACTCCATCCCACTGCTTCGGAACCAACCATCAGAGCACCAGTTCCCCAGAAGCCGCCAGCAACAACCGAAGTGAGGGAAACCCCTCGCTGGCCGATTTCCCCAAGATTGAGATCCCCCCCTCCCATCAACAAGCCCTCCATCCTCTCGCCACGGAAAATCGACCAGGAGCCGCCGTCAATCAATGTTCAGCGACATTCCCACCCATTGGAACAACAGGAAGGGAAGCAGGAGATCACAACAGACAGTGAAGCAGAAGATTCACTGTCCGTACCGGGTATGAGAACACCGGCGAGAGGAGTCAGTGGCGCCAGTTCAACGCTGGAGACGGTACAAGAAGTCAGCCAACCAAATACTCCTGGCTTGGAATTTGATAGCGCGCTAGAGAAGGTCGATGGCTCGTCACAGTCGCTGCTGGAGCAAGAACATTTCACGGATAACGCATCGACAAAAACCATTAAGGCAAAGTCAACTGCTGCTGCGAACGAGAGCGGAAGTGAGAGCGGTGGAAAGGGCGAGATCAAGATGAGGTCTACGTCGGCTGCTCCACAAACTACCGTGCGCCCTAATGGTCCAGCAACGAAAGTATTCGCAGGTGCAGGAAGAGGAAAACCTTCAGGTGAAGGGTCGGCGAGGAATATGACAGTTGAGACGGAGACAGTCAGCTCGATTCCGCAGGTCGCTGTTGGTGGCCCGGCAGGTACAGGTAACAATGGAAGCATCCGAACCAAACCAAGTTCCGAGACAATACGACCGAAGAAGGAGAAGAAGAAAACCGCTCGCAAGGCACCGTCGGTGACTTCTGGCACTGGTGAGCAACAACATTTGTCAAGATCAAGAACCCGTCATCATCACCAGCATCACCATTCCACCAGAGAGGGGATTGGAGATGATTTGGCTACATTTGCTCCGCGCTCTCGTTCGCCCGAAAGGTTTGACGGTCAAGGCCCGTTTTCTCGACCTTTCTCGCCAACACAGAGTAGCGGTGCAGCAAGTCCTTCACTTTCAATTTCACAACCGTCTCGTAGACCAAGTCTCAATCTTCAAGCCGTGGGTACCATGCTAACCAGAAGTCGTCCAGCTTCTTCTAAAGCAGATATATTCGAGGCCAAAGTTGCCAGTGCGGTTGACGAAGCCAACTCCTCAGATTCGGAGGAGACATTCGTTTACGAATCGAATCCACCCGATGCCAGTGACCGACCGCGGCGCTTCCACTCCCGTACCCCAAGCGCCACGTCGATGGCCAGCCAAATCGACCAAAGAAATGGGGTACGCACAATCATGGACGGTCACCATAGTGTGGCCATGAAAAAGAGCATGAAGTTCGCCAATTCCTACAATAGCAATGGCCAGGAGCAAGCTCCAGGAGAGGACGATGGCAAGGGGACTGCTCGGAGCAGTGTGGGTACAGGTAGAGGAACGACACATCACCACCATATTGGCGGTCGGTGGAGTCGAAATGGTGGCGGTAATGGCCACCCGTCACTCTTTGACAACGAATCTCCATTTCCAAACGCAACGAAATCAAAAGTGGGCAACAGCCCGCGACAGTCATCACGACCTACGAGTCCAAGAGTTGCTAACATGAGAGTGGCTGGAAATGGAAAGAGAGCATCGCCACTACCCTCAACCTACGATCTTGACGATGGGGCAGACGATGAACGGACACCACTAGTCTCAACACTTCGGACGAGCAGGTCTGGCCGAAGTCGACGGCAAGCAGGGTCAATGCGACATATTGAACATCAAGCATCACGCCACGAACGTTCATTCATAGCTCGGTTTGCTGGCTGTCTGGTCTTGGCGGTGATGATCAGCCTGGTCATTTCTGGAGGGATTGGCTTCATGTTCGCGACGACCCAACCTCTGACCGATGTCAAAATACTGGCGCTGAAGAATATCATCGCAAGTGAACAAGACGTCATTCTTGATGTGAAGGTTCAGGCTCGAAATCCGAACCTGGTTGTTGTTACCATTGATTCGACAGACTTGGTTATCTTTGCAAAATCCAAGTACGCAGGTACAGATACCGAGTGGTGGAAGCATCCTTCTGGGACGAATCTTCTCCGAAGAGGCCTGCGAAGGCGGGACGATGATCCTCTCGACCCACCGCTAGGTGACGACCCTAACACCAATCCGAACTTGGTCATCGGCAATGTATACGAATTCTACAGCCCTCTGACTTTCGAGGGCTCACCATTTCACGCCGAGCCCTACACGTCACTAGGCCAGATTCGGATCGACCATCCGGGAAACAACACAACGCCAGCGGGGAGTGAGCGTTGGGGAAGAGTTGTACAACACGAATTTGATCTCATTGTGCGAGGCACTCTCAAGTATACACTTCCATTGAGCCCAAGGGTTAGGAGCATCAGCGTTGAGGGACGGGTCACAGTCAAGCCAAATGCTGCTGACCAGGACCCAGAAGAAGTCCATATTGTATGAAGATCCTATTTCCCTGCAGCCCTGAAGTGGCTCACTATGCATGATTTCTTTTATTACTATCTTGCTTTCCTGTACAATTGAGCGAGTCGAATATTTTGATGGCACAGGCGACAAGAGGCGCACGCGCACCATACATTTTTTCTTTAGCTACAATGTTTGGCTGGGTTCCTTTGGACAACAAAACAAAAACTAGCCGGACGCTCCCATCTCACCATTCGTTCTTGTGGGGTGGGTCCATGCCGGGTCGAATTTGGGTTTACTGTTTCTTAATTAAAGGCTTGGAGATATCACAAAATAGATGGCAGAAAAGATAGAGCACCGGATGGATTCAGGCGAGCAAGTCGTCGTGGGCCAATCCCCACATTCTTCTCTTTAACGGCCGACTTTAATGATTGTGGACAGTTGCATCACGTTGCGGTGGGCTTTGTGGTGTATAATCACTGACGGGGTGAAATGGCGTGGAACATGTACATTTGAGCGAAAGGGTGGATATGCTGCGTCCCCTCAAGCGTCGAGCTACGTGCGGAGTTATATCCTGGGACATGACCCTTGCGTTCTTGACAGAGCTGGTAGTCGAATGCAATGTATTTGATGAAGATGAATATGCCCTCTACTTGTACCAGTTCTGTGATCAACCTTGGGCAGATTCAAATTCGTATTTGATGACGTGTTTGAAGTCCCTTCACACCACATAGGGAATAGTGGATAAGTTCGCCTGCTAGTCATTTGTATGAATGCTCCTCCCTTCAAAACTCAAGAGTTTTCAAGCGTATCATTCTCAGTCGCTTGGTCTGCCACATTGTCATTGCAGTATAAACCGCCCGAAATCCATCAGAACGCAGTTAGTTGCTAATCCAGACTAGCCGATGTGATAGAAGGCGGCGAAGATGTTGATAGACCCTTTCCTCGAACAGTTGCTTGCTCTTCAACAAGAGTGAAGAAGCACTCTCCGAAAATTGTGAGGATCACAGATGGCTTCCTATCAGATAGATCCAGGACCCGGTGCGGATAGACGGCTTGTCTCTTGTGCAAGCTGTCTTAACCAGTAGGAAAAAGAGGGCTGGATTGCTTCGTATCTCATATCTATGGCTGATCACGGTCTCCAAGCTATGGTACTGATGCCGTGACATGGCACCTCCATGTAGACCTGCATCTAACCTGGAAGAGCCGTTGGACTTCCATACATGGTGGCAGGCCTGCCTGTTGCAATGAGAATCGGAAAATCACACAAAACTTTGCCAGTTCTACGATTTCTACCTTGGGATTTCATACACAACGAACGGAGTGGGTACTCAATCTCGCGACACAGAGATACAGCGATGCAGTCTTCATGATCTAAGGGCTTGGAGCTTTGACGCTGTCCTCGAAGGGTACCAAATAGTCCGATGTGAATCCCGAGGAACCCTCAACGTCAAGTTTCATTACCTTGGGTCATAGCAAACTGTTTGAAAATTCTATTCAAACTCACAGTCACATATAGTTTGAGGTCTTTGGCTTTGATGTTCATGATGGTCCATTACGCTGCACAGCAAGTAGATTCTTGGTGCTCTGATACTGCTGCTAAGGTGTCAGAGAGCCCGTGTGAATGAGCCGTGTGAATAAAAGTTGGTTGTAAGGACTCCTCGGCCCAGAGTGCTTAATCTATCTATCTACAAATATTGGGGTATCAATCTATCTAGCTTCTGAAACTGGTTATTAGGACTGGGTGGATGCCGAGCTTCGTGCTTGGAGGCTGGCTTGGTCAAGGGTTACGTGCCAGATGGCCCTTGCAAACATTGGAAAATACTGTATTCATCCTTTCCTACCGTAGTGATTGATAGAGGTATGACACGTTTGCCGCTAGCATTCTAGCCTAAACGACTTCGTAGTAGGGGCAACTTTTTACTATAACACAATAGAAAGAATAGGTGAAGTGGTGGGTTTATAGTTTAATTAAGTTATATCTATCTTACTAATCACAAACGAAGATTAGATATTGTATTACTATCTAACATAGATAGTATTCTTTCGGGTTTCGCCCTAATAAGCAACCTTGGGTTAGCATTTCGCTTCTCTTACAGGCTAGACAACGGTCCTAAGATGCTAGCGGTAAACGCATTACATCAGTTGATATGGTATCGTGGTTGACTCACGCCGACGAAGAATGTTCATGATGACAAATAGGATGCTTTTCACGAAATCCAGATGATGCCCGCTTTATCACTGTATCAAACCATCACGATTGTTCTGATATCTGTATCTGTATCTGTCCGCCTGCTTGTTCATGGTCGATAAGGGTCCGCTTCTTCCCGTGGTATCGAATGTTTCGCACTGATGTTTTTCTCGGTTCTGCGAGACACGAATGCGCCGCCGACGAGGATCAGGGAAGCCTCCGCGTCCTCCGGATCCCAACAACACGGGGTGCATCGCCTTTGTCAGGTGCGGAAACGGATCGCCGGGAAAGTCTAGAGGGAAAAAAACTACGGTATCACGGAGAGTTTTGAAAAAAGGGGTCAGAAAAGGGGTCCTTTCGATACATGGAGATTGGCTTCTGCCCAACAGAGAAAGAAAGTCATGCATGCGCCCACGGCCCGTTAACTCAGACCCCAATTCTTTCAATATCAGCAGGTGGGGAGGCCCCTGTCGGCAATCTTGGATCCCCGACAACTCTGATGTTGGGCGGAAGAACTGGGATGGCGGAAAGCAAATACGAAAGTGGCAATAAGCACGGGATGAGACGAAGAGTCAAATGTCTTTTCGTTTCCTTCGATGTTGTTGATGTTGATATTATTATTGTCATGCACTGGGTCGCGTGCGAAAGCAAAAGTAAACAACAACAACAACAACAACAAACAAATAAACAAAGGATCACAATAAACATGGCGTTGATCTTCCTTATTTGCCCCCTCGGGGTGCTTGTCCCCTGACTGCATGTGCAATGGTGACGAGGATAATCCCCTCGTTTTACGAAAGCAGACGTGGCAGTTGTGGATTCGTATCGTACGGGTAGGAGTTAGTGTGAAGAATCGCGAGGATCGCATTTGGGGGTGAAGGGAGATTGTTGAAACGGTAGAGCAAGAAAAGTGTCGTGCAATTTTGAAGTGTTGATGATCTGACTATCAGCATCACCATCAGCATCATCATCTATCGACGGGACCCTGAAGGGCCCAAAGTTGAGCTTTGAGCCGAAGTCAAAGATCAACGGCTCGGAAGCAGCCGCCTGATGGGATGGCGTTGTATCATTTACGCGTGATGATTGGCTCAAACGCGGATCTGCCCTTAGGTCCATGACAAAACAAAACAACCTAACGCTTCCGCTGCCGATGCATTTCCCACCCACAAAGACAGAGACAAAGATGCTGCAGGAGTCAGTCCAGACTGATTCAATACAACAGCCTTGGGCTAAGTGAAACTTACTGAATGCCTCTCTGCAGAATGCTTACATACCTTATTTCTGAGCCGATCCCTTGACAAGTATTTGTGTTTGTTTGTTTGTTTGTTTGTTTTGTTTCGTCGTGTTATCCAGGGATCAAATACTGCATATCACTGATGACTGCCTCTCCCCAAAGGCGGAGGGTTCATTCGGTATCAAATTTGGATAAGTACAGGGAGGTAAGTACACGTATAAGTATAAAAATAAGTATAAGTATAAGTATAAGTATAAAAATAAGTATAAGTATAAGTATAAGTATAAGTATCAGTAGATTCAGTAAAGTCTTGCCCTGCCCTGCCCCTGACCGGCCCTGCCCGGCGCATCAAACTGGCGACAGGGGAGGCACGCTCACACCCCTGTCAGTCGCGTCGAACAAGCGAAAAGCGAAAAGGCAGCCGCGTCGGGTCCCCGTTACCACAACAAAGAACAAAGACCCACCCTGGACTCCCTTTCCACCTCACCTGCACCCTGGACGACCTCACCTGGGCACTCCACTCCACTCCACTTCCACTTCTACTAACCACTCAGGTACTTAGCTTTCGCTACTTGTCCAGTCAAACCACTCCACTCCACTCCACTCCACTCCACTACTCAGGTCTGCCCTGCCCTTTCCTTGTCTGCCCTGTCTGTCTGAACGCAGACCGCAATTTTCCTCCCAACTACCCATCTCACTCCCCAACTCCCAGCTCCCAAGTCTAAGTCTGGGTCCAAGTCCAAGTTCAAGTCAAACCAACCGCCTCCTCACCTCATCGTCCGCCCTCGCATCTCCAACTCCAACTCCAACTCCATCTCCAACTGCTCTCCGCCTCCGCCTGAAAGACTCGCCTTACCGACTGCTTATCAGCAACCAGCGAACGTCTCGTTACTCGTGTTTTGAATTTGACGTATCGTGGTAGTGGTTGTTGTTGTTTTCGTCGAGGCATCTGCTACTGGAAACGAAACCCGACTCGACCTCTGCATCAGCACTCCTCCGCTTCTATCTGATATCGCCTTGTCATGATTACTTCGACATAGACAACGCATTCCTGTCCGACCGAGTCGCCGGATCGCATTCCCCAACCTGCGACAACGTCCAACATTCCCTAGATCGAGACAATCTACAACTGCCCGAGTTCCCTCGCGTTGCGCTTACGGCACACCCCGACTTTCTTCACAAGTGACAACCCAGATCCCGAATATTGGCATATCCTCTGAGGGAACGAAACCAGAAATTGTGTGGTATACGAAGTCGCGCCTTTTGCGAGGCATCCTGCCGCCTATCTTGATGCTGCAAGTTGATAAGTCGCTTCGTTGAGTTCTAGCTCTCCCCAATCTCGCGGTTGGAACGAACCACATAGCGTCATCGCATTCCTCCATATCATGTCGTACTCAACCAGTGGTGGCGGCACATTGACTTTGCCATCTCCAACGCATGTGCACCGTGTTGATGTGAGCTCTGCCGTCAGAACGCTGCGACGCTCTCTTTCGCGGTCCCCATCGAAATTCCGTCTGGTTACGAAATCCCCGAGCTCGTCGCCACAATCACCTCTATCGCCTTCTCCATTATCGCCACCGAAGCGGACATCCTCACACAGTTCAATCTTTGGCACCAGTTCCAACAACCCGCCTCATACTCCCTCGCCTTTGGCTGTACCTTTCCCACCCAGCGCAAAGCTCGCACTTCGGTCGTCAACCCGGGGGAAGACAACGGCCAATAGTCGACCATCATCCCGAACTCGTACCTCTCCAAAGAGCCCCATGAAGCGTGCTCTGAGCCAGGCTTCGGATTCCGGGAACACGACTCCTCATCCGTCAGCTGGACCTGTGGGTGGGCAAGAGAATAGCAAAAGCTCCAGTCCTGGAGAGCGCAAAAGCTTCGAGCGAACCACCAAAATGCCATATACATTCGAAGCGACGCCGGTCAACCATGCCCTGTCTAGACTAGGTGGCGACGGTGCCAGCGACTGCCACACAGCCTCGTCTACCTCAAGCCCTCTCAAGCGGAGTGATGCGATTATGAACCTCGACCAGGCCAGTCTAGGGAGTCCAGTCGCGAAGCGTCGCAGTCTGCACGGCTCTGCCAGCTTTGGGCATGATTTCAATGTATTTGATCATGGACCATCTTCACAGTTCGACATCCACGATGATTCAAGCCACGAATATGAATTATCAACAGCATCCATCACGTCTGAGAGCTCTTCATCCTTCACATCGATGCCGAGAAGATCATCTTCCTTGCGGAAATCTACCCTGCAGCAGCGCCATGGTGAGAAGACCTCGTGGGGTAGAAGACAAGCCGCTCAAGCACTGGCAGCCCAGCAATTGGCCAATTCGGGGCCGCACGTATCGACTCCTGTTCAATCGAAGAATCGACCCCGGTTGTCCTTGGACCAATTCATGCCGCCAATGCCAAGAGACAGCCCGTTCTCTTCACAAGGAAGTCTACCGAATGCTTCGATGCACATTGTCAGTCATTCCATGCATCAGCCTCACCCTCTTTCGCGGACTATGACAACATCATCCTCAAATTCGAGCATCTTGGACGATTCTCCGACACATGTGCCTGTACATTTTGGCGAGCAGCCAAGACCAAAGCTCGACTTTTCCAAGTCTTTGCCTGCAGGATCTTTGAGACCATTTGCCTTCGAGGCTTCCAGGGACCATAATACATTCAACACCCCACAAAACTACAAATCCGTCAAGCCACTTCCCGCTGCATTCGCGTCTACTGGGCTTATATCCAAAGTCAATCGGAACCCAGAGCAGCCCCATGTGACTCGCGGTACCAGTAAGGGAAATGTTCCTGACACTCCATGCAAAAAGCACGTGAATGGATTTGCTACTTATCCAGCACCAGTGCCTGGCAGTGCTATTGCCAAAGCCAGACACATTCGTCACTCATTTGGGACTCCATCAACCCCGTTCAACCCGCATGGAACCCAATCTGTTCAGGGCACATTTGGAAAGGGGGCTGGTGTATTTGGCGGCGCCTTTAGCACACATGGCCTGACGCGACGAGGCAGCTTTTTAAGTGTGGATGGAGATGAAAGCGGAGGATCGCCAGACGCAAAAAGCATTCACGCTATTATCGATTTCGATCTTCCACCAACACCTACAAAGCAAGCTCCTGTGCAGTCATATGATGGTAGCCCTAGCAATCACAGGAGCGTCCCAGCTTCTACGTCAGCTGTGGGCTATGGAATTACAAAGAAACTGACCAGAACCAACAGTAAGTTGAACTCCTTCACAAGTCCAGATAGTCAGATTTCAGTTGAGAGTGATGGGTCTTTGGGCGTGGCGGATTCTCCCACACCAAACAATCGAGATCTTAAGTTTTCGGACTCGATACCCTCATTCAGCAGGTCACGGAGTCAGCGCGCTCTGAAACTTTCTTCGCCAGCACCTCAGGTTCCCAAATCTCTTACTACCTCCTTTCTCAGTCATTTGAGTAAACCAGGCTTTGCTAAATTCAGTCGCGTGGCTCCAGCCAGTCCCTTGGAGCGTATAGATTTTATCGAAAGACTGTCTCCTAGCACTCCACAAGAGAGCATGCTTCCACCAGACCCTAGTGGCCTCTCCATCTCAAACCATGGTGACAGCCAGGCTTCTCAACTAGGTGCCCAGAGCATGTTACCCCCGGCTACGCCAACCACTGGCCGCGATTACTTTCCCAATATTGGAGACCGCCGCCTCAGTACCACACCGGTCAGCACGTTTGCTCCAGGTGACCTGGACGACTCTCTCTCATCTAGGTTTGAGAAAGTCGAAATGATCGGCACTGGCGAATTCTCTCGCGTATACAAAGTCACAAAAACCACGCCAAGCCGTCCTGTTACCGCGCACTCATTCTTCTTTGGTACAACTGGCTCTCCATTATCTGGGAAATCCCCACCGACGCCCATACCAGAACGCGTCTTTGCCGTCAAGAAAACACGACAGCCTTATTCAGGCACCAGGGACCGACAACGGAAACTGCAGGAGGTCAATGTGCTCAAGGCACTTGGACAATCTGATCACGTCTTGCAATTCATTGACAGCTGGGAGGAGAAGAATTTTCTATACATACAGACTGAGTATTGTGAAGAGGGTAGCCTCGACGTGTTTCTGACGACAGTGGGTCGCAAAGGGCGATTGGACGACTTTCGCATTTGGAAAATCCTGTTGGAAGCAGGCCAAGTAAGTTTTCTTCCAACACACTTGACTCTTGGGTTTTTTGCTGACTGTTCGGTTAGGGCCTAAAGCATATTCACGATTCTGGGTTCATTCACTTGGATCTGAAGCCTGCCAATATCTTCATCACCTTCGAGGGGATACTGAAGATTGGTGACTTTGGAATGGCGACCAGTTGGCCTGCGCAATCTGGAATCGAGGGTGAAGGCGACCGCGAATACATTGGACCAGAGATTCTCATGGGCCATTATGACAAGCCAGCGGATATCTTCGCTCTTGGCCTCATCATACTTGAAATCGCCGGAAATGTGCAGCTTCCTGACAATGGACCTACCTGGACCCGCCTTCGCTCCGGGGACATGAGTGACGCACCAAGCCTTACCTGGAGTAGCGATAGTACCCTCCAAAGAGACGCAACTGGCATCCCTCTCGAAGAAAGCGACGTCAACATGGAGTCCTTCTGTAGTGATGACGAGGTAGAGACCGATTTTGGATCGCCCACCATGAGCAGTCGCAAGCGCAGTTACGGCAACTCCAGCAGGTCCTTGTCTCACGACCCCGGGAACCTCTTCGGCTCTGCACGTAGAGGCGAACTCCATCGGGCACCACCTTTCATGAGAGATATGTACCATGAGCACGCCCTCGACAAGCTTGTTCGATGGATGATCTCGCCTACTCCTCATGATCGACCACTCATAAACGAAATTCTAAGATCAGGTGGCGTCGAATGGGTTGCAACACGTAGACGTGCCGGTGCAACAGTCTTTGAAGGAAATTGGGGTCCTGCCGACGCGGTCTTGGCAGATGATGCTGAGATGATGGATGTATGAAACAAGCTGGGAATTTACTCGGTGTTTCTGTCCTGGATAGTATGGGCGAGTCTTGGATGACTTCCTGAAATCGACCCCCCGAATGGCGTTGGTAGGATACCCCGGGGTTCGGTTTACGATCTCCACCAACGAATAACAACGAAATAAATTAGTAGCGCTCTAATTAACACGGCCCCATGTGCAACTTTACGCATTCACGAGACCATGAACGGAACGATAGATCGAATCGGTTACAGTCAGTTTGAGCGAGGATCATGATGAGATTGCGACTTCTGCGTGTTTTGGGATGAATGTCGTGAGAAAACTTGCTTCTCTATCAGCTTAATCACATTTTTGGTTGACTTTGTATAGAACATGTGTCGGACTGGGTCAGAATATGTAAATACATCCAAAAGACTGTCTCGGTTCAACTTCTGCAGAGTGGAGATCGGGAGAGGATGAATGGATAGAAATCTCGACATGTGGGCTATTTCTAGTGTCTTCCTTCTTTGCACGTATGCAACGACGAATCCCCCCACCTTCGGGGCAGTTGCCCATAGTGTTTTCATTGAAAGAACAAGCAAAATCCCGGAAAAGATGCCATTCGGTGCTTTAAGCAATTGCCAGGAAAGAGAGCAGCACCGCATAAGTAGCGCTCAGCAAGGTCAACTCTTCCTCGGTGTAAGTCCCATTGAAAGCAGCAGCAGCCACGATACCGGCCCCTGAGCCGCTAGGGAACACATCTTGGTCAGCATTATGGTAAATTTCATCATCTGGCACCGTCCCCGAAGCGAAGAATTCGTACACAGTCCGTGACAATGACAAAGATGCCAGGGATATGGTGGTATGACCAGGGCCTCCCCTTATTGCAAGTTTGGATGATTTGGGGAGCAGGGATCGGAGTTTCCTATAGGAGCAGGTCAGCGAGAAGTCGAATCTCGAGGCTTTTATGCTGCTTCCAGAACACTTTGTTGGGATGTTGGGGTTGAATGACGTACTTTGCAGAAACGAGGGGTGTGGTAGAATCGTGGTCGGGATTGATGATGAGGACTGTTGTATTTAAAGCAGACAGCACGGAGTCTGTGTTTGACATGGACGATATGCCTGCGACTGGAAGAAGCGGGCGCTTGTCAGGGAAATTACGGCAAAAACTGATAGGCTACAATTACGTCAGCGCTGGCACTAAATATTTCAATCCTCAGCCTCACTGTTGTTAGTAGAAACCTGAGGGCGCATGAACAGAGAGCCGTAGGTAGGGAAGCAGGTGAGTATTTGTACCTACTGTGAGACCAGCTGACAGGAGAGGTGTGTCCTCCTGAAGGGAAATAGACTTCGTCAAATCAACCACTTCCTGGATTGTGATACTACTCGATGGGGCGTTGTCTATGCAATTGAGAGGGTAGACGCTTTGCGTACCAACTCCTGGAGCTGCCTGGTCTGTGGGCGCGGCAGTGCCTTGTGATGAGAGCAGGTCGACCAACAAAGTTGCTACAATTAGCATTAGCAGTGACTACGCCAGGGCAGGAAGCGTACAGATTCACGTCTATCCATACTTGGACCGAGTTAGTAGAAATGCAAAACGTACCATTTCGGACTTCAAGACCTTGGATAATACTTGCAACGAGAGACCAGGTTACTGGTACCCGCATAAATGATAACAAGAAAACATTGAAGCTATCGACACTGATTGCGGTGCCGAAATAATCGATCGGATCCAGAAAAAGTTCCTCGAATAACTCATCAATACGCTGTTTGAGACTGGAACTTACCCCAAAGGGTGGCATAGACAGGGCACAGTCTGAACCGGCTCCCTCGCACATGGCAATAAAGTCGTTGAGCGCATCTCTGACTGAACCTTGATCGACCGGGAGCTGGCTCTCATACGTCAAGCTGTTAGTTTCTGGGTCTACGACTCCATCGGCAACTACTCGCCCCACTCTGGTGGGAAATGCCTGAATGAATTCGGCCAGGAATATAGTTCCGTATGAAAATCCCCACTAAGTGATTCATTAGTTATCATATTTCCTGCTGTCGAGCGCAAAGCGTAGCAGTGTAACTTGCATGCCAACGTAGTTAAGGCTTTTGGACAGATTCCTGTGATCACTTACGAAGTTCAACTTGGCATCTGGCCCATCGACTGCATCCTGGAGATACCAAATGTTCAGCTATTGCACGTCTGCACTACCTCACACGTCGTTTCGAGGGCTGGAATCATCTGATGCATGGCAGGCTGAAAAGTGGGCACACCGTTACTTTTTGACTCACGAGGATAGCTGCCATGTCTCTTGCGACATACGCGGCAGAAGAAGTATATAGTGCGTCAGAGTTCTGGGACACGCACGCATCCGCAAGTCCAGCAACAGCATTGTCAAAGTCCGTGATTCTAGTCATCACTTCATCATCGTAACTCTACACCACCAGCACAGTCAGCATCTGCGTTTCAGTCAAATGTAAGATTGTGGTAGAGGAGCCCGCTGAAACATCTTGTAGATATTGGTCACTAAGGTTCTTACTGAGTTTGAAAACATTCCTAGCCACAAGTTGGGGCTGCCTGGTAGTTTCTGGGAGAAGTTGTATTCTGCCGAGGCATTTGGAAAGCACTGAAGCAACGGCGAGGACTCGCCAACACTATTCATTGTAACAAATCAGTAGGCGCTATTTTAAAGTCCCCAAAGATTTCGAGATCAACAATATAAGTCCGGAACAAAATGATTGTTACGACATCTCATATGAGTAAAGTATCCAAAGTTGAAATCGCACATACCCTCTCGGATCCCATCCGACAATATCATAGAGACCCCCTGTAAGAGTCGATATTGCTGCCCCTGCTCCAGCGTTCACAAAGGAAAGTCCGGATGCTCCTGGTCCACCGGGGTTCACAAGAAGGGAGCCAAGACGCTGTGAAGATGATACCGTGGAATTATATCTGACTAGCGCTATGCTGGCGTTGGAATTCGAAGTCGAGGAAGGAGCATAATCAAGAGGTACAAAAAGCGTTGAGCACTCTAGATTTGTACCGCAGGAAGACCAGGCCAAAGGGATCGCTGCTATGGCGACAGGAGAGAAGAACAGCGCCGCGAGTGTGAATGATTTAACCATTTTGATCGGAATAAGCAGGGCCTGCGTGTGAGAGCACAGCCTTGGGGAGAGCCACATATTTATGCTATAGCGGTGTTTGTGTAATCTATTTCTATCTTTTAGCATGTGTTTCATTTCGGCTGGGGCGGAGATGATGATTGAATGGTCTGTTCATTGAGTTTCGGTGACAGGGAACGGCTAGGCCGAGATTCATCTCGAGCCCCTGGGATCGCAAAAGTCAGTCCAGATATGACAGATGACACTCGATGTCAGAACGCACTAATTTAAGCGGCGAGAAGTTTGCATAATGAAGCGAACGTTCTTGGTCCAGAACGTATAATCGAGGGCTTTCCGTGGGTGATAGACCTGTAGCCTCAATGCCTGCAAAGACACCGAGCTTTCAATATGAATATTAAGAGTATAGCACTCCCCAAGAAGTCTGTATTGAAGGGGGTCGCAATCACTTGCATGGCAGACTGCAAATAGGACTACAATGTGATTATGAGTCCAATGTCCTATCTCACACAAGAAAGATTAAGCGAGTTTGCAGACTGTCAACAAACAAACAATGATTGATTGGCCAGTCTCGTGCATTGGGCCACGGATAGCCTCGTGAAAAAATGCTTCAATTCCCTTTACCCCTCTCTCACTTATCTGTTGCTCAGCAAGTATGTTTGACGCTTTCAGCGCTGCAAGCTCTCACAGGCGCTTTCCTCCAGCTTAGGCAACTAATTGACTCCGCAAGCATCACTGAGTCAACCCACGTGACCATAGAGATAGCTAGCTTATCAAACCCCGCTAAAATCTTATCAAAAAGTTTGGAGCACTGCCGGGACTGCTTCGAGGCCACTGTCACCGTCACCACAAGCAAAGCAATGGGGAAGCTCAAATCCAACAAGCGCAATAGCGCTGCGGCAGGCTCGAACCCCTACTCCAAAGCGCAAGCTGCCACCAATAATGTCTTCAAGTTTGTCAGTTAGCACAGGCGCACCTTACCTTCTCTCAGCGACGTGTACTGACTATTGCTTTCGCAGAATACGAATGTTGGTCAGCATATCCTTAAAAATCCAGGTGTCGCAGAGGCTATAGTAGCAAAAGCAAATTTGAAGCCCACCGATGTGAGTGGTATCCTCGGTCGCAAGTACGCATGCTGAGTCTCTGAACAGACAGTTCTTGAGGTTGGGCCGGGCACAGGCAACTTGACAGTACGAATACTAGAGAAAGCGAAGAAGGTTATAGCTGTGGAGCTGGATCCTCGTATGGCAGCGGAAGTTACAAAGCGAGTGCAGGGAAAGCCCGAGCAGAAGAGACTGGAGGTTTTGCTAGGAGATGTAATCAAGACGGAGCTGCCGCCCTTTGATGTCTGTATTAGCAATACCCCTTATCAGGTAAGATCCATTGCATAAATGCTGCGATGCCAAAACTAATATTCTTCAGATCTCCAGTCCTTTGGTTTTCAAGCTCTTGGCCTTACCCAACCCTCCTCGGACATCGATCCTTATGTTTCAGCGAGAATTCGCACTTCGACTTACAGCGAGACCTGGCGATCCACTTTACTGTCGACTGTCCGTGAATGCTCAATTCTTTTCCAAGATTACGCACATTATGAAGGTAGGAAAGAACAATTTCAGGCCTCCACCGCAGGTAGAATCCTCTGTTGTGCGGATAGAGCCCAAGCTGGGTGCTGAGCGACCTGGCGTGAGCTGGGAAGAGTGGGACGGTATGCTACGGATCTGCTTCGTAAGAAAGAACCGGACCATGAGAGCAAGTTGGTTGGGTACGAAGGAGGTTCTAGCTATGATTGAGCGGAATTACAAGGTCTGGTGTTCCGCGAATCAGATACCTATCGATGAAACAGAAGTCGGAGAAGACGAAGAGATGGACGTCGATGGCGGAGAAGAGGACGATTGGGGTGGCGTTATGGAGGTTGATGAGGAGGATGATATCCCGGGGTTCTTCAAGGAAGAGGCAGAACGTTTATCGAAGGAGGCTGGATCCAAAACAAAGAGCAAGAAGAAGAAAACGAGGATCGCGGAATTGGTGAAGGAGAAGATTCGGAAAGTCTTGGAGGACAATACCGACTTGGCAGACAAGAGGGCTGGCAAATGCGACGAAAACGACTTTTTACGACTTCTGTCCGCCTTCAACGAAGAGGGTATACATTTTTCCTGACTAGGACGATGAATACTCTCGGTTATTTCAGCAAGGCGTTGGGGGTGCATTTTCAGCTCCAGAGGCATCAGATAGAAAGCTACCTTCCCGTGTTTAGCTGCCGAATGTCCAATTTAGTTCGTGGAGATCAGCAATACCGTTTATGATTCCATCCTATAATTCAAGTCTAAATCACTTCAAAAGTCAATTAGCCTTTGAAGCAGCCACTTGCATGTGGTGTGAGCTGGCGTCAACACGATGTTGCCTTCGTTTCATCGGGATTAGGGGTCAAAGTGACTGGGGCTATGTTCAAATTTCTTGAAAGGGGCACAATATCCAAAATCCAACAGATCAGTGATCTAACAATGCTCCTATAGTATAGGAAACAAGCGTTGCGGCAGTTTCTTGTCCCTTTGGTCTCACATCTGCACCCGCTGTCGAGCGTGTATATAATTTAGACCTGTGAGCCAACTATCAGGTCCATGGCTGTATTGCTGTGTTAGACCATCTCTACTACAGTTCTGCCGCACGTTGGCTTCGGTATTATTCCGAGAGATATTCGGTTAGAGACGAATTGTTTTGTTGCCTAGTATATTGTTGGTTAGAATATAGTAATAATCGCGGCCTGGCTAGGTCTCCGAAATCTCGCCAAGGTAGCAAATACGTACACATGACGCATCCGGTATGTTTTCAATTTTCAATGTCAGAATTGAATCCTCAGCCTCGCTAATATCTGCGTCATATTTGTCGTATCCCAGGGTGTATGTCTAATCTTAACTTCTGTCTCCCCTGTAGCCGAAAGTGCTATGCTTTATTTTCGGAGGAATAATATATAAACAGTGCCTCGGGGCTATATTGTAGCGGTCTGATTATTTACTCGGTGTAAACACAAAAGGCTGTTGTTGATCTCTTAGGATTAAGAAGTAGGTGTATTACGTAAACAGGGAAGACAGTTACTAAGTATCGGAATACTATTTAAAGTTAAGCACGAAGCTTTTATTTAATAGTAAATATGTTGGTTTTATATAGAACCTTTATCTTTTTTAAATCCCTTGAAATACTAAATTCTTAGACTCTTAGATTTCTCCTCTTATAATAAGATTTAGGGACTTAGGGACTTATTATATAATTTAATGTTTATTATGATTTTAGATAATTATTATTACTAAGATATAAGTATGTAATAGTATTAATTGCTATATTATACTATTCCTTAATTAGTACTATTTTGTTACTAATACGAATCCTCTGTTAATACTAAAACTCCTATAGTACTATCCACTTAGTAGTACTATTAGTATTATAGTACTAACCGACTTTTAGTGCCAAGGGGTCCATAACACTATTATTAGTTCTTCTGCGTTTTTAATAATAGTTTTTAATATAACTAATTGTTTATTTATAACGTTTTTTATAATATTAATTAAGTTAAACCTTATATTTAAAACGTTATCGTTTTTTATTATTATTAAAATAAGTTCTTTTAAAACAATAACAATTTAGCTAATTAACTTTTCTTTTTTTTAAAAAATAGAACTTCGTTTTGTTAAAGCGAATATTACGTGTTATAATAACGCGATTTAACTAAAACACGTATATTTAGTATAAGTGAAAAGTAATATAACTAACTAAATAGCTTATATATGTTTTAAAGGAAACTTTAAAACTTATTTTGTTTTTTCTGGCTTTTTTATTGTTTTTTACCAAGTAAACACATGTTTCATATATATATTCCTTACTTTAATCTAGTATTAAGTTAGTTAAAAGACGTTTTAATATTAAAAAGTCATATTATTAAAAGTAGTTTTATAGCTATTATAAAGTATTGAATTTAAGTTTTTTTACCTCGTTATATAAGAGGTTTTTTGTTATATAAGTAAATCGTTATATAACACACTTTAAAATAAAGCTTTAATAATAGGTTCGTTTTAACACGTATTTTAATGTATTTTATAATAATTTTTTACTTTACGTCTTTTAACTACTTATAAGCTCTTTTATATATATTAAAAGGTTTTTTCCTTTTATTTTTTCTCTTTTTATTTACTCTTAATCACGTATTGTTTTGAAAATTATAATTACTAACGTGTTATTATTATGTCTTATTACGTAGACAAATAACCTATATTACTACTTAGTTTATTACTTGAAGTTTTACAATATTAGTGTAATGTAATTTAACGACTTATTAAGTAAAGTCCAGCTAAATAGCTTCTTATCATACTTGTTTTTACTTGTTAGCAACGATTTATTATTATTATAATCTAAAAAAAAACTTAAATAAGTCTTAGAGCACTTGATAAAATACTAGTAGTTTAATAAATTTATACTTTGACTTTTATTTTTAAAGTGTTATTTCTAGTATATATAATAATATAGTCTTAAAAACCTGATTTTTAATACTCTTAAAAACTTAATATTGCTCTTAGCTTTAACTAAAACTTATAATACTTTTTTTACCGAAATAACTAGTTCTTAAATATTAAAGCTTAAGCGTAATATAACGCTTTCTT
>JALRMC010000106.1:0-38630 GCA_026120085.1 Cadophora luteo-olivacea
CTTCTTCTTCTTCTTCTTCTTCTTCTTCTTCTTCTTCTTCTTCTTCTTCTTCTTCTTCTTCTTCTTCTTCTTCTTCTTCTTCTTCTTCTTCTTCTTCTAGTCGCAGCTGTCAAACAGCAGTCTCTGTCGCATCCCCCTTCTTCCAACCTCTTCCAATCCAAGCCTTCATGCCAATTCTCACACCGCCATCGAAAACCTCAAATGTTCTAAGCTTTTGCAGCTCTCCCCGTAGCACAGTCCTTGCTGAAGATATCTCCTTCTCGCTAAATCCGGAGAAGAACATTTGCTTGGCAAGCATCATGTTGTCAGCAAGCTCATCCAAGCTTGCTGCCATTGTGTAAGTCACACAGGGTTTCACTTCAATGTTGTTTCCAAATCCGCCATCTTCCATATTTGCAGCAAGCCACGAGCCTCGTAGTACCTCCTGGTCAAGTGCCATGAGAGTCTGGGGCGGCTCGTTGGGCCGGATGGCCAAGGCAGTATTGTAGAATGCTGTAAGCCAAACCCGGTCTAGTCATCGATTAGCACGAGATATATGATTGTAGCTTTTCGACCATACCTGCCCAAGTCGAGACCGATGCTACCCCTCCTGGCTTCAATACACGATATATTTCGCTTATCACTCTGGTGCTCGAGCCAGTGTCACCTGGAACAGGAAGTCCAAGGTTGGTGAAAACACTACATGCGACAGGGAGTTAGCAGTTGCCTATCAGGAACATTTCACGGAAATTTCTGGGCTTAGAAGCACTGAAAAGTGAAGGAAAATAGGCTTTCTCAATACGTACTGGGTGAAGGTATCATCTTTGAGGCTCGAGAGGCTTCGGACATCCAAGGTCGCTGTTTCCATATTGTTCCAGCGCTCGACTTTGATGCGCTGTGTGACCTCTTCAATCATAGCTGGGGACAGGTCTGACGCCATGATTCTAGCGTTGGGATTTTGGACCTTGATCTGCTCGGTCACAATCCCTGGGCCACAAGCATTGTCGAGAATGTACGACGAATCCGTGATAGGTGGCGAAGTTGAGAGCACAATCTCTGTTGCGATTAAGCGAGTACAGTTTCCTGACCTGAAGGCATGATTAGCTTCCACTCCATCGGCGTGGAGTGACATAACTATGCGAACGCCACGGGAACTGTAGCCTGTATAACCTTAAGGATTGCGGCAGTATTGTCTTACATTCGCTCATACATCGAGCTATATGTTGGTGTCTTAGAAGACGACATGGACATGGCTCTGAATAGCGTGCTGAATTGGAGAATAGCTGCAACTTTCGAGTTCATGAAGAGGATGTAGAGGTAGTGCGAGTCTTGAAATACTTTATTTATACACGGGAATACACGCATATCTATGTCTATACCTACAGAAGCTCATGCTGCGGTGAATCATCGTGCTCAACGAGTATTTGTCTGTGGTTACTGCTTAGCGTGCATCTCGGAGACTTGTTGAGAAATGAACTCTCCGAAGAACTACCACAGTGGTATCATAGCACAGTAAATCCCCGGAAACTTCGCGACTAACATCAGAGATAACATAATCAATTTTCAAGAAGTCTCCGTGATGACCATACCTGTGAGTTTCTGAGAGACACAACTTTAGTTGCTGCCACGTGACTTCGGTTCCAAAGCGAGCGCAGACTTGTCGTTTCAAAACTCAGGGAAGACTAATGAGGTCTAGTCCCAAGGGGCTTCTTGCTCACAGGCGCATTGCTTATTATATAATTGTGTCCTTCCCTATCACTAGGTGCAGATGTGGAAGATGTATGTGTTCCTATTTATGGGGTTCAACTGGGCATCTAGCATTGTAAATGATCAGTCTCAAGCTGTGCAGGCAACTTCTTGCTGGCTTGTACAAATACAGATGGGCATATTCAAAAATCTGCATTTATTCGGATTTCTCTCAATATATGTACTAGAATTTCCTACATAGATAAAGAAGGTGGGTCGTTCTTGAATCATCCATCGCGCGGGCAAGGGATGTGGCAAGCAGGTCCTAACGAAAGATATAAATTTACAATTACAAAGAAATTTTGAAGAAGCTGGCTACCAAAAGCTCGTAAATCCAACATGTGTCTGTCGTCAACCCTCTCGTTCGTACAAGGATTACCACTTATTGGGACCAAAATGCTCACCAGGAGCGACAGCAGCCTGTACGGCGGTGTCCATGGCATCCATGGTTGTGGTAGTAATAGTATTTCCCCACCAAACCGGCCCTTCTACATTATTCATTGTGAATGCGAAGAAGATGAATAATGTGCTTAAAGCAAGTCCCAGGTCGAGTCCAGCGCTTGTGAGGTAGTTGAGTCGTGACCACCAGCCGAAGAATCTCTGTCGAATGAGCTTCTGAAAGATGAACCCGACGATGCCCCACGAAAGGTAATTGAGCGGTGTTGCTGGTGGAATAGAGCCAGCGCCACCCAGGATCAGGGGTGCCATTAAGTATTTCAATGGTGACCTTGGCCATTTCTTGGCACCAACCCAGAAGATGACTGGTAAGATAGCGCCAATACCAAAGAACCAAAAGAGGCCAGAATATATTTGACCAGGAGAAAAAATACGAGCCGGTCCGATTAGACCCCAGATCACAGAGGCTAAGTCCAATTAATCGGTGTTCTGGACTTATATGTAGAAGTGCCTACCTGAGAAGAACACCCTTCCACCAGGGCAGGTGAAGTGTTGAGGCTGATGCGGAGTACAAACATCTTTGATGTTAGTGAGGGCGAAGTTAAGGACGGCTATCTGAATGAAACAAGACAGGGTGGTAGCAACAACCTGTGCCATAAACATAGTGCGCGGTGGGATCTGAAAATGTTAGCATATCTTGTGCTGTTAACTTTCTCAGACCTACCTTCATATAGTGACCGAATTTGAGATCTGAGACGAAACTCAGAGCCTGTGACATGGTGATGTAGCCATATGTCTTGAAAATCATGAGTGCCAATGGCCTTCCGGGCTGAATATATCCATACACAAATTCGGTGAGCACATTGAGTCCGATCTGGGTGTTAGTTATCGCTTGGATGATTCCGATTGGGAGCGAGAAAGCGAAGGAGATCGCTAATGCCAGGAAAAATGACCACCAAGCTGAATAAGCTCATTATCAGCCAGGCCTTCCAGGATGAGTAGGCAGTGCGGAGAGATATCCAACTCACTCAAATTTGTCGGGAAAGCCAGTACCGTCACCAAACTGAGGGCAACCATCAAAGCGAAGAGTGTAAGGTACCACCACTGGTGAAAGGTTAGTACTATTGGAGACAGGACTGAAGATTCTGATTTTGATGGCCAGTTATGCAGGCTAGGAGGGACATACAGTTGGCGCTTCCTTATATTTGCTCATTAGTCTCATGTGGATGTCTGGCTCTTCCTTGGTACTGTTGCGGAACTGACCCCAGATCTGCTTTCCGTGATTCAAATAGGTGTAGACAATCAAGGAAGCAATGGCGGCAAATGAAAGTCCGTAAGACATAGCGAAGGTGGTTGAGAGGAAGAGCGGCGAATATGCTGTATACGCTTCCAAATCAAGTGTGAACTTTGGAGTCAAGATTCTCGAAACGTTATACGAAGCTCCTGTATTATCATACGTCGTACTGTCGCTCATTGGCAAGTACTTTGCAGACCATGTTCCTGAATAGTGCAAAATTGAGGCGCCGAATATGTAGAACGTAATAACACCGATGAGAGTGTTGGCAATTGCAAACCATGGTGGGATGAGCGGTGATCCAACGAACCCGGAAATTTGAGTCCACTGGATAAATATGGTCAAGACTGCCAATAGAAAGCTTCGAATAACTCGACATGTAGCTGCTACTAACGTCAAAAGTAATAGGCAGCATCGAAAGCCCTGTCGTGCCACCGAAAAGTTGGTTTACAACGACATTGTTTGGTGCTATCCAGGTTGCAAAGGCGAATACACTCAAAAACTGCATCAGGAAGCCTGGGATGAAATAACTGGGGGAATGAAAAAGTAAGCATTTGTCTGCCCTCCTCTCCCGAAGCTCCACTGTGTAGGACGCTTATTGGAAGCTGGGAAGTAAAGTTGAGCCGGAATATAATCAACTTACTAGACAAAGGCTCCCAAACAGACTATTCCGAACCACCTATATCTTGGCATGCTCCCGCCGAGGACGGATGGGTCTTTTGGGGCAGCTTTTTCATACATCGCGTTCATCAACGTCACGCTGACGAGGTTCCCTGGCCAAATCATCGCTGCAGGGTAGCTAATTTGAGGTTAGTGTTTTCTCCGACCCATAAGTTCATGTCCTCATTGGCGTATGCGTTCGGGGTATTTCAGAATACATATAGAAATGGCAGACTTACACCAGATACCTGCGTAGAACTCCAGCAATGCCGTATCTATAATACTCGTCAGTGCTTGCTTTCGCAAGAGATTAATTGGGGGGACATCAAGATACAAGGATCCATGTCTGCAATCGTGAGGGCTTGGTGCGTGAAAGAGCTTACTCACCCGATTGACTGAGTCGAGATTGTCAGCATCAATTGGAACAATATGCCAAAGTCTTGCTTGTAGAAGGCAATCTGGGCAAGAATGATATCGGTGGCATAGGCAGCACTGAAGGAGACGCTCGCCATAACGACGATGATCGAATGCTCCTTGATATTGAAAGGGCCCGGGTTCAAGGACCACTTCAAACCAAAGGTGGCAAATTGGCGGCTAGGCATGACCTTTGCCCACCCATCTACACAACGAGATGGTTAGCAACGACACAATCAGATTGCTATCCCGAAGTACAGGAACACAACGTGGACTGGCTGTGAGTAGTTCAGAATATGAACTGTATATAAACGTCTCCGCTCAACTTACGACCAAGTGGCCAGGCAATGATCTGGGCCACTAGGGCGCCCAAACCAATCGATGGAGCACGTAAGGAAAACAGAGTATTCATGCTTGCTCCAATGAAAACCAAGGTTAACCCGAGGGTCCAGGCACGAATTGTGTTGCAAGGAGCGTCTTCGTCGTAGTTGTGCACCGCAGCTCGAACTTCGGGGTATGGAGAGTCTTCTTCTTCCTTGGCAGCAAATGATTCATCGTCAATAGAAGCGCTGTCCAGTATCTTCGACTCTCTCTTGTCCTCGGGGTAATTTGGATCTTTTCCCATCAGCGTTAATTGTCTCTGCACCAAGGTTTGGCCAAGCATACCCCACATTGATAAACGTTGCCTAAGGTCGGTAACGGGGTCGAGCTGCCTAGCATCATTCCCGGAGGCTGGGAATCCATCATCTATTTCGCGTGTGTTGACCTCAAACTCGTCCATCTTCAAGTTCCAGTCTTTTTCGTCATCAAAGCCTGTATATTTTCGTGCCCCTGGAGCAGCTGTACCGGACGGCTTTCCATCATATTGTAAGGCCATAGCAACAAAACGACCTGGCGACAACGAGAACGATCAACGGTCTGGGGACCCGTAGAAGCGAATCGTGGACATTATATAAAGACACGATGGTTGTGAGTAAGCTCCAACCATTGGTACGGACCCAGCATTGTGGCGTACATGGAACGACAGGTCTCCGACTTACGTGAAGCAGGAAAGTGTGGGGGAGGGGCATGATTCAGATAAGCTTCTTTGTTGAGATTCGCCAGAAAGGTGTGTTTTGGAACTGGAGCCATGTTTTCCAAACTTGGAGCTAACTGCGAAGCTATGCATCTGAGCAAATACCGGCACGAACTGCGGTCCCCATGCCACGGGCTTGTAGAGATCCCTGGTTCTCTGGAGTCGTGCCTACGGCTGGAGAGCATGGTAGCATTGTAGCTAGCGATTGCGATTTAACATTGCAAGGATTATGGTTAAAGATCAGGATGCCACTCGACGGCATCTATGCGCAAATCGTGCGAAACACATCTGCGGCATGGCAGAGAAACAAAGTTATCATGCAATGTAGAGCACTGGCTCGCAACACCGAGATGACAACGAAACAGCTAAGGAAACTTCCATCGTGGAGGTGTAATTGACGTCCAACTATGGCCAATACAGCACCCACTACCACAACATAGTGGCCACACTCACGAGCGTCGGCTGACTTTGTTCAAAGGCAAGTGAAAACCAAATCGAACAGTACCAAAAAGGTAAATATGTACTTCAAAGCCAAGACTAATTCTCCATGCACTGCAGCGAAGATGGACATTCTAAGAGAAAATTCCGCCTCTATGATGGTTTATCGAGCTCATTGACGTGACACCACCACACCAATTGAATAGGTGAGTATTGCTCACATATCAAAGAAAGGTGCACGCCAGGTGTCTTTCATCCTGAGCGACCGGCTCAAGGCATTCCGGACCTGGAGCAGAAGATGTTGTCGGGGCGTCTCATCGTGTCATAGCATCGCCGCCACAGTCAAGTCAAGGATCCCAATCGAGATAGTGTGCTGAGGCAGGGTCTGGACCTCGGTCTGGTGTCTCCATTGGTCCCGGTCCACACGTTGACTTTGACATTCGGGGAGGAGAGGAGGAGGAGAGGGGGAGCTTGCTAGTGTGGTACCAATGAATGACCGGCGAAAGAGACCAGAAAAGAGTGCAGACATACAGTAGAGAAGCCGAAGTAGAAGCCGAAGTAGAAGCAGAAGCAGAAGCGCATAAGCAGTAAGGTACAGTGGGGTGGGGTGGTTTCAGCCTCGCGTGAACTTAAACTTAAGATTAGCGACTCAGTACAGTACCTACCTACCTACCACTGGTTTACCTACCTATGTAGTATTATCCCCGTAGGTACGGGTACGGGTATGGGTAGTCTGGGGTCTGGTCTGGTAGCCAGGGGTCGGTTGGGCCGGCACCGGCCTAACAGATTGGCGCTCTACGTACAGTAAGGTACTAGTACTACCTCCGTAGGTAGGTAGCTGCAGCTGCCCGCAGGCGGCCAGGAGATGGCCTGAGGCCTGAGCTACCTAGGTATGCAGTAGGTAGGTAGGTAAGGTACGGAAGTACAGTAGCACGCGAGAACCCTGGAGACGGGCTGTCGGCTCCTACTAGTGGGTCAGCACACCTGCTATCTCCCGCCAGCAAAGGTTGACCAGGGTGGTGATCGATGCCAAGAATATACGGAGATTAGAATATCAACGTCAACGTCAAGGTCAACGTCAACGTCAACGCGAGCCTCCTTGAAATAACACCCCGATTCCTGGTCCTGCCACTCTCGTCTCGTCCTCATCCTAATCCTCATCATCGTCCACCATCTTTCTTCTACTTCAATCGCCACCTATACCCAATCTTGCATTCACTTTCTGCGATATTGCTGAGAAGCTCCGTCGTGCATCTTGTGCACCTTGTCACCCTTGCCCGGGCGCGCCCTACGGTATTTCACGAGCAGATACACACACACACACACAGGCATGGCTGGAATATGCGGCGGGTGGTAGTCACAGGCCTCGGGGCCATCACTCCTTTGGGTGTGGGCATTCGCCGTACTTGGACTCGACTCCTGGCTGGTGATTGCGGTATTGTGAGTGTTGCAGATCGTGAACCATCTGCCCGGTGGAACGAATTGCCTAGCACAGTGGCGGGTATCGTACCGGAAGGCAGCAAAAACGACGGTAAGTGGCAGGCTTCGGACTGGCTCGAACGCGGCGAGGAACGCCGTATGGCGAAATTCGCACAATTTGCGATTGCTGCTACAGAGATGGCCTTCGATGATGCCGGGTGGAGGCCAAGAAGCCAGGAAGACCGAGAAGCTACCGGGGTATGCTTGGGTAGTGGTATTGGGAATTTACAGGGTCTCTTTGATACCAGCTTAGCCTATGACAAGAACGTACTCTTCTCTCGATCCATCTCGTGAAGGAACATTGTTTTCTGATATCCATAGTAGGGTTACAAGAAAGTCTCGCCGCTATTCGTTCCGCAGCTTCTTATCAATCTGGGGGCAGGTCATATATCAATGAAATATGGTTTGCAGGGACCGAATCATGCAGTCACCACTGCTTGTACCACCGGTGCCCATGCGATTGGGGATGCATCCCGATTCATCGCATTTGGAGATGCGAATGTCATGGTTGCTGGAGGTTCGGAATCCTGCATTCACCCTCTCGCTCTAGCAGGCTTCGCCCGATCCCGTTCTCTCGCTACGGCGTTCAACTCCGACCCTGCCTCATCATCACGACCATTTGATCGAGATAGATGCGGTTTCGTGATTGCAGAGGGAGCAGGCGTTGTCATTCTCGAGGAGCTTGAGCATGCCAGAGCCCGTGGGGCCGAGATATATGCAGAAGTCAAGGGCTACGGTTGTAGTGGGGATGCGTATCATATCACAGCTCCAAGAGAAGACGGCGCAGGCGCGCTGTTGGCGATGAAGAGGGCATTGAAGAATGCAGGCATTCGTCCAAGAGAGGTGGGCTATATCAACGCTCATGCGACAAGTACACCTCTAGGTGACGCTGCCGAAAATATGGCCATCGAACGACTAATGCTTGGCGAAGACGGCGTCGAGGACTTGGGAAGGGTCGCCGTCAGCAGTACTAAGGGTGCTATTGGCCACTTATTGGGAGCTTCTGGTGCAATTGAAGCGATCTTCGCGATCCTGGCAGTTAGAGATGTGTGTTCAAAGATTCCTCTCCGAAATGCTCACAGAAGGCTAACTTTCGCGCAGAACATCATGCCACCGACTTTCAATCTCCGGAATCTAGATGAAGGGTTCAATTGCAACTACATCTCACTTTCAGCTCAAGAGAGTCCCGTGGGCGTTTCTTTATCAAACAGCTTCGGGTTCGGGGGTGTTAATGCATCATTGGTCTTCTCTAAGTACTGAGACATTTAGAAGATGACCAAAATTCGCTCATCAAATGCATTGCAAATAAAAGCCTAGGGCTCCTCCGAAGGCACGGAAACTCTTCCCCGCCCGGATGCTCTATCTTCACATCCCACCCACGTTGACTCTGCCCTTTTCTAGACCTCTGTTTGTGTACCAATTTCGAAACACTTCCCAGTTTCTACAAGTATGAACCTGAGGTGTTCCTATGAGATTCTTATGTGACTTCTCGCCAAATGGCCGGAGTGGCACAGGTGTCAAGTCACCGGCACATTGTATATTTTGGCGTAATTGCTCGATGCAATGTTCTTTCCCCGTCAGTAAGTGTCTCGATTCATGATCCATATAAAAGATTGACTCACCAATGTGGATCCGATTCAAGTCCTCGGGCAGTGGGTGCTCCTCGTGTTCTGAGTAGTATTCTTGGTCCAGTGCTTTCCGAATCGCGTTCCTGTCATAATCCGAACGTTAGCGTGGACTCAATTGGTCAAGTCTTTCGGGCACCTGTGGAACAAAATGAAGTGCCCCGAGGCTCTGCTTGCGTGTTAGGAGCATCGCACAAGCAACGTACAGACAATGCAGAGAATGCGTGACTTCTACTCTTGGTTTGTGTCAGCATACTTTGTCGTTTCTTTCATAAATTTCCAATCCCTTATTCTGCAAGATAGACTCCATTGATTGCGACCGGGTTCTCAAGCTCCTGTGCTTCATCTCCAGAGAGTACTAGATATTGGCCTGAGGTCCCTGTTAGATTGATATGGCAATTCCAGGACAGCGCTGTACCTGACAAAAGCTCGCCCCACGCATTATCAATATCTCTGCTTGGAGTACCAACATATTGGGGTGAAGCGGGGTCGTATTCTCGATAGTAGCTTTTCGAGGTGTCATTGTATCGGAAGGCGCTGGTGTACCTTACTTCCTGGAGTCGAATTGATCCTTTTGCTGGACCTGTTAACTCGTCAACACCGGCAAGACTTGCTTCGACGGAAATCTCTACCCCATTCGGTTGAGAAGCCACCTCCTAACGCCTGAGATGGGCAGCCCATTGGCGGTCGAAGGAACAGATGTAGGGCTTGGAGTCCGAAGATCAAGGTCGTTATCGATAGGACGACGATACCTACTCCTGGCCACTTGAATCTTAATCTCCTGTCGCCTGAGCCTTCACCGTCTTGTGAACAAGTATTGTTGAATGTTTCGAGTTCTTTGTACGTTGCGGTTGATGCTGTCATGGTTCTTTTTCGATAATTCTGGCGTTGATCTCGAGTTCGATTGGAAATTCGACTTATGATGATGGAGAAATCATAGAATCGCGGCTGTTCGTTCTTC
Organism: Cadophora luteo-olivacea; assembly: GCA_026120085.1. Taxonomy (NCBI): domain Eukaryota; kingdom Fungi; phylum Ascomycota; class Leotiomycetes; order Helotiales; family Ploettnerulaceae; genus Cadophora; species Cadophora luteo-olivacea. The sequence goes on from JALRMC010000106.1 coordinate 10,068, forward strand.
ACTGGTCTTGATGTGAGTAACTGCTCGGTACTCCCGTGAAAGACTCGCCTGTTCCTCACTCTTGCGCAAGGAACACGTCGATATAAGAGAGTTCAAGTTCGCCAGGCCAGATCGTCTTCCAAGGTGAATGTTTTGGTGGACGAAATGAGCATACGAATCACTCACTGCTTCACGTCAAGTAAAGTTCTGTCCACCGGTAGCCATGAGATCTATAGATTGTTTCGCGATAGTACCTCCTCTCCGGGCTACCAGATCGACATGTGGGGATGCAGGCCATGAACTAGGCCATTAATGTCCTCTGCTGAAGTACTTGGTGGTGGTCTTTGCTGCAGCCCATACTCTAATGTGTGTAGACTGATCAATCCTGTGCCACCTAGCGTATGTCGTACTTGAAGTGGACTTTGACTCAGCAAAGACGGCCGTCGACATTGATCCCAGGTATATCCGCAAGATGATCTCAGAGAATATAATGTAATGGTACTCTCCCTAGGTATTCACCAGAGGTTGAGACTTGCCGGATGTTTCTATCATAGCCATCTCTCACCGTCCACGGCTGTCTCTTGGTGGAAGTAATTCTCTCGTCATCATGCTTCGATTACAATGCTTGGAAGACCGTCGCAGGCTTTTGTTGTTCTCACCGTTCAGGTACTTGGGTAGAAGGAGCTAGCTGCGCGTAAATACACATTCGTGACAGGTCAGTGCCATTACTCCTTCGCGATTGATGCCATGTTCTTACTTTTTACCTCATCAGATCCGGACCTCGATATGCCGAGCGTCCCAACTGGCTCAGAGAAGCAGGAACAACGGTCGACTGGGCGTCATGGACCTGGTATCGATCCATCTCAGGGCCAGAGATTTCATCAACTACGACGCCAGGCGTGACGCACCCCATCGATGGCGCAGGAACGTTGGCTGGTATCCCAGCATGCATATTGGCGGTCTTGCGCCCGCAATCGAATTGTAAACCGCCAGGAATATGGGACTATGACTGGAGGAGGTAATTTGGATCTGTCCGTAGGCGGTATTCCCGGCTCCGTCTAAGTATGTTTGCCAGTGTTTGGAGCTATCGTGTTCCGTATCCAATATGTCGAATCGACATGGATCATCTACTTGCTGCTAGTACCGCGAGTGTCTCGAAACAACCCATATTGCATTAAGTGTGGCTGGTCGCCTGCCCAGGCTCCTAGTAGCTGTATATGGTATCGGTGGCATTATTACTCGTGAAGTATAAGGTTTAGTGTAATAAAGTAATAAACCACAGAGTTATCCTTTTCATGTATTCCGGAAGTTCGTGAGATAAAAGAGCCGGCGTACACTTCCTTACGATACGATATAGTAGCTATATTACAAAGTAAAAATAGTTATATTATGAAGTTATTATAGTTACTTTTCTTATGTTCATTAGCTATATATCGAGGGTTATAAGCTAGATGTAACGGTCTGTTTATTTACTCGGTGTAAATACAGAAGGCTGTTGTTAATCTCTAATAATCGAGAAGTAGGTGTATTACGTAAATAGGGAAGATAATTATTAAGTATCAGAATATTATTTAAAGTTAAGTATAAAGCTTTTATTTAATAGTAAACGTGCTAGTTTTATATAAAACTTTTGTTTTCTTTAGATCTCTTTAAATCTTTAAATTCTTAAGATTTATTAAGATCTTAAGATCTTAACAATCTTAAGATTTATTATATAACTCGTAGTTATAAAAACCGGCGGCTAATATATTATTTAGTCTTTTATTTTATTTAAAGATTATATAATACGTCTAGTTCTTGAGGCCCGCTTAGCCTTAAAAACGTAGGCCTTTAAAACTCCTAAGTTCTTGAGGTTATAATTACTCGTAAGTCTATAGTTCTTAGGTTTCCGTTAGACTTTAGGAGCGTTTGTAATATTATTCTCCTTCTAGCTTAGTGTAGTCTTTACGTTTAAGTATATTAAAAGAAATATCGACGACAACTTATAGCCATCTTCCTTCTTTATTATACCCTTTAATATCAATAAGAAAATTCGTAAATAACTAGCTTTTTCTTATAAAATCGAATCCTCCGGAATTAAAACTATGTCTTATTTCTTATGTAAAAAGACTAAAAAAACATATATCGTATTAAATACCTCAAGTTCGACTCGATACGCTAAATACGCTTGTCTTAAAAAGAAATATAATATTAAAATACTTACAATAAGTAATTAAGAAGCTTTAAAGAGAATAAAAACTAAGTTAGATATAAAAGAGTAGTAAGCTCATAATAAAACAGCGTAGCTAGCCCAAGCTATAGCCGCGACTGCTAGTCGACTAAATCGTCTTACGCGATAACACAAGTTCCTAAAGAAACAAAGAGTAGAGATATTTTATTATAAACTGAAAAGTATAAACGAGTTAAAAAAGGTAGAGGCGTAAGAGGTAGTAAAAAAGGAGAAGTAAGTTTCTACCGCTTAACTACTTATCCCTTTTTTTACTAGCGACTCCTCCGAATTCCCACTTATTAACAAGTCGTTACCTGATTTCGGAAACTCCTTCTAAGAAAACCTAGGTTTTATTAATAGAAACTTCGGAATAATCTAAAGTAATAAAAGTTAGATTTAAGTTCTTAAGTATTTTTTAATTATAAGTACTCCTTTCACTTAATTAAGTATTTAGTTATACTACGAAAATACTAATAATTGAAAATAGTTTCGACTTTGTATTCGGCGTTTAAGTTAATTAGTTATATTTTAATAATAAGAACAAGTAGTACTCCTAATAATACTAATTCAAGGAAAGATATATAGAATACTAAGTAGATATTTATTATCTATAGCAAAGCTAGTTAGAAATTAACTAATCCTTTAACCTTAATAATCTTAAATAATTCTAGTTTCTTATAATCTAATTTATAACTTAATTGTTTTATTATAATATTCTTTCGGAGTAAGTAAACCTTATTCCCCTCCTTTAATATTAATCCTATACTACGCTTTTTATTATAGTAAATCGTAAATCTTTATACGATAAAAAAAATATTAACTAATAATTCCTTATAAAGTTACTTCAACTCATCTCCCTATAATATAACTTCTTACGCAATGCCTTAACCAGCTATTAGTAAGTTATACGTCGTGAGATTATACTTATAATTTATGTAAAATAATAATACTCTAATAGTTTCTTAATTCGCGCTATTATATATAAACTAAGCAAGTAGAAGTAATTACACTTAGTTGTCTTATTTATAGTTCATATAATACTAAAAATAAGTCTCTATTATCTAGTTAATTTGTTTTATCTATATATTTGTTTATAAGTAAAAAGCTATTAATATCTTCTGTTTTATTCTTAGGAGTACAATAAGAGTTTTCTAGAACTTCGAGGTAAAAAGCTTATCTTTATTTAAGATAACCTTGTTTAATATTTCGTGATTTACGAAAATCGTTCGAAGGAATACCTATATTATAATCGGCGCGTCTTATGTTCTTAGTACTAGTACTATATACGTATATTTAATAAACCTATCTGTTATAATATAAATAGAATCGTACGTAATTCTTATAACTAAGTCCTTTAAAGGTAGTAGTTCGATCACGAAGTCTAAAGTAATTGACTTCTATAAGCAAGGTAGTATCGCCGGTAACTTTATAAGCTTATATAAAGTATAGTAAAACGCCTTATTTTAAATATATATATTATATAACAAGACTACGTTTTTAATTACTTTTCTTATACTTAAAAAGTAATATTCCTTAAATAGCCTTAATAGCGTCTTAGCTACCCTTTAATACTTATAAATAAGTAGCTCATATTAATATATAACGAATCCGATTTTATCTCTAGTAAGTATATAAGTTCGTTCTTAATAAAGAAGCGTATTACTTAAGATAAAAAAGAATCCTTCGTTTAGTTACTTCTTTTACTTAATTATAACCGGGTTATTAGTATAGCCTTTTCAGATTTTCTTTACTACTTAGCCCGTAGTAGTTAGTTATCAATAATTAACGATTAATAAATCGTTATCCTTTCGAAGTACGGTATAAGATTCGTATATCTTATTTGCGAGATATTCTAGTTTCTTACTTAAAGCGTTAGCTTAAACGTTTTCCGTTCTTTTAATATAAAAAATTCGAAGTTTAATAGTAAAGAGTATCTTGTACTATCGAACCTGTTGTTAGTTCAGTTCTTTAGTAGTTATAAAATAAATAAGATTCTTATAATTTATTAAGATTTATATCTCGTGAGTAACGCCTTTAAGGTAGACCTTCTATTCGCATATTATATTTATAATTACTAGTAACTCCTTATTATATATATTATAATTAAGTTCTACTAGTAATAGTTTCCGCGAATAATATATAACTAATTATTACTTTTTGTTTTTACTTAATTAGTTGAATATAGCGCTAATAACGTAGTTTAAAGAATTTGTTTTTATACGTATTTCTTTGTCGGGTGTGAAGAAAGTAAGTATTAGTTTTATAATAAAAACTGCCTTAAGTGCTTCGAAAGCGGCCTTAGCTTTATCTAACTAATAAAATTCTTTATCTTTATAAGTTAACTTCGTGAGTAACCCGGCGATTCTTAAATAGTCCTTAATAAATCGTTTATAAAAGTTAATAAACTCGAGGAATAATTATATTTCTTTAATATTTATAGGTTCACTTTATTTAATAATTATTTTAATCTTTTTAGAATTTATAGTTAACTTAATAGTAATAATTATATAGCTTAAAAAGATAACTTCATTTACGTGAAAGTTATACTTTTCTAGTTTAAATAACAAATAAGTGTCTTTTAACTTTTATAAAATAGTTATAATATCTTTCACGTGTTATTCCTTATTCTTAAAATAGATTAGTATATCGTTTAAGTAGCAAATACACGTTACGTCTAAGTATAGCCGTAAAACATTATTAATTAGACGCTAAAATGTAGCTAGTGTATTAGTTAACTCGAATAATATAACTGTATATTTATAGTGACCGAAACAAGTACGAAATGCTGTTTTTTCTTCTTTACTCTTAGCTATTTTGATAAGGTTATACGCGCCTTTTAGATCGAGTTAAGTGAAGATTTTAGCTCTAGTGAGTTTATCTCATAGCTCTTTAGTTAATAGTAATACGTAACGATCTTTTTTCGTAGCGTTATTTAATTAATAATAGTTAATATATATTCTTCATTTGCCGTCCTTTTTTTCCGCGAATAAGACGTTATTCCCTTATAAGGATTTAGATTCTCAGATAAACCCCTTCGCTAAGTTTTTATTAATATATTACTTAATTATTATTAAGTCTAATATTAAGTATTTCTTAAGTAGTTAGAATATCGGCTTAGTACTTGGTTTTAACTTAATCTAATAATCGTAGTTTTAGTATTTTAATAAGGCTTTAATACCTTATTCTTCTTTAAATAATACCGCAAACTTCTTATATACTAATAATATATCCTTTATTAGTAGACCCTTATCTTAGTATTTAAGCTCTTCTTTAGAGGTAGCGCTAACCTTTCGAATACTTATTACTTTTATACCCGGCGAGTAATAACAATCCCGGTAGTAATTAAATTTAAGCTTACCTGTTTACCAGTTAATAACAAAGTTATACTTCTTTATTTATAATAGCCTTAAGATAATATCGTGCTATTTAATTTTCGCGATATCGAATTAGATTGTTTCGGAGTATTTAGTAATACTTATATAAATAAGCTTAGTTTAAACTTCGATCAGATCATTAGCGGCAACCTTGCTATTCACGAGTACTAATATATACCCGCTGCCTCTAACTTCGGTGGATAAGTAGTATTCGAGTACAATAATAAAAAATATGAAGTTCCTTTATACTTCGGAGTTTATTATAACCCGAAGCTTAACTCTCTTAATCTTGACTTCTAATATAAAATATTTATTTTTAATAATAACTAAGTATTATATAATAATAAGATAGTACTTATTATATGTTTTATTAGTAAAAATATTCCTTTAAACTTACTTAGTATCGTAATTTATTACGACTTTAAATACGAATTTTATTCTTATCTTCTAACTTATTATTAGATTCAGTACCTTATAATAAGCGTAAAAGTCGTTGTCAACTTAAACTTACATCTTATTATAATTAGTCTTAGCTAGTATTTCTTATAATTCCTTTAAGTTTAGTGTTAACCCTAGGTGAATAATTAATATATCGCTAAGTAATAATATTTATATATATATATAAAGGATCTCTTTATACTTTACTTACCTTTATTTAATACATTAATAGTCTCGGTAAACTACTTCGTATTTCTCTCTTTAAGTTAGTCCTTATAAACTAATTATACTTAATTCTTTATAAGTAACGTTAGTCACGGTATTTATTTAGTGTCGAGAGTTATAAGTGATTTAGTAAGTGTTTTTTTTTCTCTAAGTAACTTCCTAGATTTCACTTGTTTATAAATCCGAAAGTCTTAGTTAAAGTGAGCCTAGCTTTAAAGTTTACGTAAGCTCTTGGGCCTTATCCTTATTATTACTAAATATAAGTTTGACGTTGTTATTTAGACCTGAGCTATTATTATTCTTATACTTATTATAATTATTAATAACTATTTGTTCGAGTTTTTCTACGATATTAAGTAATTTTAATATATAAGTATAGATATAGTTATTCTCGCTAGAGTTTTACTCGCTATTATTATTCGACTTGTCGAGCTAAGTATAAATATAGTTTTCCTCGAGTTCACTTGTAGTTATATGTCGATATGATATAATAAGTTGTTTAGTTATTCGAGGCAGTAGATCTGTAATATCGTACTTATTCTTATTAATAGTATTAGCTTGCTTCTTACTTAACTATTATTTCTTTTGTTAATAAGAACTAGCTATATAACTCGGGAGGTTATATTTAAAGCATAGCTTCTTCTCGTGTTAATCGTTTATAACTTCTTTAAAGAGCTTGCTATTACGTAGCTTTCTTTTATTATTATACTTTCGGAAGGTCGTATCTAGCTTTATTTCCCGAAGATAAAAGGGTTTTTTGAGCTTATTGTGTTTTTAATAAAAATATTACTTCTTATGTTTTAAGAATCTTTCGTAAGCTTAATTATTAATCTTAATAGTAAGCTTAATAAGTTCTTAAAGATTATTAAGGCGTTTAAAGCAAGCGATTTTGTTTTTAATGTTATCTTTAAGTCCTTCGTAGTAACGATTCTTAAGAGCGTCTTTTTCTCACTTAGTTCTTCCGGCGTACTACTGAAATTCGGCAGTATAATTAGCATATAATTTAGTTTGTTATAGTTTCTAGATATTACGTATAGCTATACGTACTATATTGATATCTTTAAAGATTCGTACTATTGCTTTTTTAAGCCTTTTAAGAGATAGAAATATCTTCTAGATAGCCTTAAATACGTTAATAATAACACTTCTAGCCGAGTTTTTAGTAGCTATATAATTATCAAAAAAGGGCTCCATTTAGTTCTAAGCGGGGCCTTAGAGTAAAGTGATTACCTATAGAACTTTCTCGGTTTTAAAGGTGAATTGTCTAGTGTAAAATTCAGTATATATATCAACTTAAACTATTTAATATTAATACTTATTATAGTTATTATTAAAGGTGTTAAGAGTAAGGACTTTGATATTCTTATTAATATTACCCAAGACAGTAATAATAATATCCTTTTCTAATAAGGATCTTTTAATAGATATAGTGTTTTTATAAGTTAATACTTCTGACGAAAAGGTACTTAAAATATAACGGTTTATTTATTTACTCGGTGTAAATATAAAAGGCTATTATTAATCTTTAATAATCGAAAAGTAAGTGTATTATATAAACAGGAAAGATAATTACTAAATATTAAAATACTATTTAAAGTTAAACACAAAGCTTTTATTTAATAGTAAATATATTAATCTTATATAAAACTTTCGTTTTCTTTAAATCTTTTTAAATCCTTAGATTCTTAAGATTTATTAAAATCCTAGGATTTTAATAATCTTAAGATCTATTATATGACTTATAGTTATAAGAACTAGTAACTAATACGTTATCTAGTCTTTTATTTTATTTAAAGATTATGTAATATATTTAGTTCTCGAAGCCCGCTTGGCCTTGAAAACGTAGGCCCTTAGAACTCCTAAGTTCTTAAGGCTATAATTACTTATGAGTCCATAGTCCCTGGGTCTCCGCTGGACCCTAGGAGCGTCCGTAACACTAGAATATAAGCTACTAAATAAGGTATAAAATATTACACTTAATTAATAGCTATTTGAACGATTTTAAAGTGTATACTAGCTAATTATTTACTACCTTTATATTACTGAAACGTATTTAATAAGAACTACTTTCTAGCTTGTTTTTGATTAAGTATAATCAGACTATTTTTTTTTCAAATGTTTCTAACTAAACTTTTAATAGTAATTACGAGCACTAATTTTAAAGCGAAACCCTTTTTTACTCTTCTAGCTCTTTGTCTTGTTCTCACGTGCTGTGTTAAGGGATTTTCGATTTTCAAGATTTTGTACTCGTCACTTAAATGGGTTACGGCATTAAGGGCATATGCAGATTTAAGCATATGCAGATTTAAGCATATGCCGCCCCCCGAGATAAGCGACCGGCCACTAAGATCCGGGATCAAACGCCATCCCTGTATGCGCCTTGCCTCATTCGGCCCTGACAGCCCACCATTTTATGTCTGCGTCTTGTTGGTTTCCTGCCCTGCTTTCATCTCCTCAACTACATCTCACCTCCGATCCATCAAAGACATAGGTAACCATGTCGGGAGTATCAGCAATGATTCGGGGCCTGAACCAAGAGATCCGATCGAACAAGACGATGGACTATCTCTGTTCTACGCGTACATTTCTCCGTCGACGAGGATCGATTGGTTGAGTGGGCGCGATCCCTGTGTGACCTGCTCTTCGAAGTGAACGTCAATTGCTGACCCGACTCGCTCTCAACACAGATTTCTGGGGTCCAGCATCCAACTTCGGGATTCCAATTGCCGCAATTCTTGACGCGAATAAGAGTCCGGATCTGTGAGAATCTTCTACTGATTGAATTGAATTTCGCCTACTCCACACTGACAAAGCATTCAGTATTTCCGGTCAGATGACTGGCGCCCTCATTATATACGCTTTCACTTTCATGCGGTACTCTCTAGCCGTGATCCCGAAGAATTACCTTCTCTTCGCGGCCCATTTCCTGAATGCTGGCGCGCAGCCGACGCAAGGATATCGATGGACGATGTACCATTATGGTGCGGGTGCTGATGGCAAGGCAGGGAAGATTGCTTCAGTTTGAGAATTTTAGATCGTTCTGGGCATTTTTTTCTCTTTTTCTCACCTCGCAGGTAGATGATCGCAGGCAGCTAGAGCTTGCTTTGGTGCCTAATCAATCATGATTTTTCACGCTGGACAGTTAAATGGATTTGTTTTTTTCCGCTTGGCATCTGGAACTTAACGGATGTCCTCGAGCCATTGTTTGTTGCCCGGAGGATATGAATTACTGTTTCATCTATGTCTTTCTAGCTGTCTCGTTCCACAAACTCAACCATGATATCTTCCGTGAGGAATATCGTGAACCGCTCCAGGATACCGACATTCTTAGTCTTCGTGGTCATGTGAAAGGTTCGAAAGAAATAAGCAAGTGCCATGGTTATTTCCGCCTCTGCCAGACTAGACAGTGTCAGTGTCTATCACCAAGATATTATCTATTCATCCTACTTGCGACCAATACACTGCCGAGCGCCGTAGCTGAAAGTACTAAGGAATTGACCTAGTTGATCTGGGTCTCGCTCGTCATCTGACGAGAGCCAGCGCTCTGGTCGGAATTGATCTGCATCTGGCCCCCAGATTTCCGGACTGCTGTTCATGGTGTGCGCTGACATGCCGACGATGGTCTACAAGGCGCGAACTCTGGCCAGTAAATGTATCGTCATGCCAGATAGAATGTTACAACGTACGCCGGGGGCAATGGTTTTGCCATCAACCACTAACGGTGGAGTGCCGTGAGGCGCCACTCGCGGTAGTCTTCCGCGAATGGGCATGGCAACGCGCAGGCATTCTCTCACCACGGCCCACTGGTTTTTGCGTTCTTTTATCAGCGAAGGCTCTCACAAGAGTTTCATGAATCTCGAGCCGAATCTGCTTCAACACATCCAGAGCAATTTGACGTATGAGATAGTTGAGCTTCTCCAGTTTCAAAAAAGGGACGACAACACCTGGTTTCGAGATATTCTCATCGAGGCACGCTACCAACTTCTTGGCGCATTCTGTATTACTGAGGATACGGAGAATTCCCATGGCAAGGGTGAATGCAGAAGTGTCAGTTCCTCTGAGGATGATCTCAATGGCTTGCGTAGATTGATCCGGATCAAACAACTCCTGCATGCTGTCGAGCAGGACTCCGTGTACCGGGCGCTTGCTCATCCGCTTGTAGACTTGGAGTCCCTGCAAGCTTTCCTAGATTCATCACTGCTATCAGTCCTCGCTGTCTCCATTCCGGGGTTGTCTCCCGCTTACCTGTTGCATCTTCCAGATCTCATTCAAATTGTCATCGACCAGCCCGATGATGTTCAACGGGATTACCGAGGCGACAGACCGCTTGGCCCAGCTCTCCTGCATGTTCACCAAGCCCGGCGATGCACTGTCAAAGGCTTCGAATAGCTTGTACGTGAAATCGGCCCTGGACTCATTGATGATGTCGGAGTCGTGCCCGAAAGACCAGACCCTGATGATATCCAGGGTCAGACACCTGCGAGCACGTCAATTTCTACACCTCGAAACGTCAAATCGTTCACCCATTACCGGAATACATTATAGACGTTAACCGGCGCGCCTGCACTTACGCCACTTATTTTGATTTTCTCCGCCAAGAGCTTGATCTTGTCCCCGATCATCGGTTTCAGCTGATTGACAGCTCTTTTCGAAAAAGCGGGATCAAGAGTCTTCCTCCGCTTCTGATGGGGCGCATTGTCGGTCTCCGCGAACAGAGTATGTGGCGTCAAGGCCCCGTCGTAGAACGGGGGGTACTTGATGTAAGGCGTCTTGAACAGTAGATGTTCCGTCACGCGGCGCGACGTCGTTTATGTGCAGCTCGTTGGGCCCGACGCGAAGGGCAGCAACGTCTTGGCCCTACTTCAGTACCTGCACCTTTGGATACGAGATGAGTTCACTGACTGTACTTTTCATGTAATCTGCCAGAGGTTTCCTCTGCCTTCCCCGAAGCCAAAACGCGGTGAACCCATTTTCTGGAGGAGACGGCTTCCTTGGGGCCTGGGAAGCTTGCGAGTGGGTGGAAGTGCTGGTAGTAGGCTGAGACACAGATCCGGACTATGGTGTGTAGCACAGTCGAGGATACGACGAAGATGATAGCAGCTGAGAGCCAAGTTGATTGTTTCAGGTCTTGGAATTGGAACTGGAGGCTTGGTAGCTGATGTTAAACCTGATATCCGAAGCCGTTGAACATAATTGTTGTTCTATCAGCCTCGAATCAGGAAGAATCAGGAAAGGTCCGCAGTTGCAACATGTCATAATTGGCAATGTGTTTACAGATATCATGATATCCAGCGGCAAGTACCTCTATGGATGATGGAGATGGCCAGTCATCGTGCAACAGGACGGAGAAGTGCACGCTGAATGCAGAATCGATGCACCACGGCCATTGACGTGACCAAAGACCGAAGCTATATGCGGCCGTTAATTGACTTCACCAACACGCCTTTGTTGGTATAGTTGGAATAGGTGGGCAGGTAGGATCTTGCCTGCTTACCTGATTGGCTGATTGCCGAGGGTTGATTGGGTACGGATACGGAGCAGCATAAGCAGGAGCAGGTGCAACTTACAACTTACAGAAGCAGGAGCTCGACAAGCACCAACGCGCTAATGCACGTCCACACGCACCAACTCCACATCCGGAGTTAAGTTTGGCGGCTTATTTCCGGCTCGGTCCGTTGGCTCCGCATAGTCCGCATAGTGCAGCGCTTGGCGGGGATCGTCTTCTGCTTTTGGTCGAATTTGCCGGGTTGGAGATGAGGCTATCCAGAGGTTATCTCATCAGTCCTCCGCTCCGCTATTCGAACGGGGGTGGTATTAGATCAGCCAATTAGATCAGCTTACTAACTACTACCACCCACCCGTTCTGCGGAGCGTTTAAGGTTTTGTCGTGATTATTTTGGTAATAGCCTATCTAGCAAAGTTATCGATTCAGCTTTGATTAATTATTACTCTTTAAGTCAACGAAAATATATAATACCCCCTAGTATAATCGATAAATTAACTAGTTCTCTACAAGATAATACAATATAAGCCTTATATCGATTGTTTTCGATATAAAAGTATATTATCGCGTAAAGGATCTGAAGAAGTCTCGCTTATCTAAGCCAGAAAAGCCTTTACGATTTCGTAATAATATTATCGAGTAATTAAATGTATATTGTTTAAAGATAAGAAGACTATTTCTAATCGGTTCATGTTGTTCGATTTAAAATAACTCTCGATTTTATTAAAAAGTCAAGGGGGGTAGTGATATACAGCCTTTTTATATAAATTTACTATTAAACACGTCAAATATTAAAGACCTTCCTGAATGGCTAGAAATAAATCGATTAGTTAAGAAGATAGAGAATCTTAAGAGCTTTGATTTGGCTTCTTAGCTTTTTTGATTAAGTTGTTTATTAATACAAATATAATCCTCTAAAGTATTACTCTCCGAAATCGGTATTTTGACGATTTCCTTACCAAAAAGTGCACGACAAAGCCTCAGACGCGAGATCGCCCTGCCTCCCGTGCGTGAATCTGATTAACTCACGTAAAAGGGAGGTGTTGCGGTAACATCTTACGGAGGATAAATGGAATAAATCCAGAGGGATCTGTGTATGTAGAAGTAACATGTTGTTTTCGTCTGATAGGACTGGAAGACTTTCTGAGAAACAGCTAGCGTCACTCTGGGGCGACGAGCAATGGGGCCTTACGGTACGGCACAGGACACTCGATGCCCGAAATAGGTTAGCGCAGGTCGATGCCATGACCTTGCGTTCCTGGTGCTATAGCTTCTTCAAAGTAGCTTCCTGATCATCGACAACAAGAACATCATCATCAAATCGACACGCACCACTATTCTGCAATTACGCAGCACACAAACTGCCACTTCGCGTGGCGCGGCCTTGGGTAGAAATCTGACTCAGACAATCACTCGGCGAACAAGGACTTTTTGGCGTGTCGACAGATTGTCGACTCACTGATCCGATCCGTCGAGCCATCAATCTTTCCACGCACCAAACGCATCATGGTCAATCTATCATCTGCAAAGCAGAGCAATGTTGCTTTCGCAGCCGATACTTCCAAGTCTTCAGGCCTTGTGTGTGTCTTTGCAGGTGCCACCAGCGGGATCGGAGCTAGCACCCTGGAGGCCATGGTCTTGACGCTGCACGACTCCACCTTTTACGTTCTAGGACGATCTGCCCAGAGATTCGAAGGTCAATGGGAGAAGCTGGCAGCGCTCAACTCCTCGGCTCAGGTAAAGTTCATCGAGTGCGATGTCGCGTTGCTCTCCAATATCGATGCTGCGTGCAAGCGAATCGTGACCGAGAAGGTGGACTTCCTGTACATGAGCCCAGGATTGGTCCCGCTGAATGGAGCTGAGTGTACGTCTCTGTACTGTGTATCATCATTTTCAAAAAAGAAAAAAAAAACTTTTCAATACCTTCACCATCGATCCAAAGCCCTGACCCAAACTGACTTCAACGCCCACCAGATACTTCAGAAGGTCTAGAACTGTGCTTTGCACTCTCATACTACTCTCGGATCCGCCTTCTGACCAACCTTCTTCCACTGTTGAGGAAATCCCCCAGACCTCGCGTCTTGACCGTGCTTAATGCCGGCAAAGAAAAGCCCGTCATCAAAGAAGACCTCGGACTGGAAGACGAAAAAAACTGGTCGGCTGTGGCAGCAGTGAACCACACCACCACAGCCACGACCCTCGCGCTAGACATTCTGAACGAGGACCCAAGCAACAAGAACGTCACTTTCATGCACGCATTCCCCGGTCTAGTCCGCACCGATATCTTCTCGAAACTCAAGGCGCCGGAAGCCTCGAGCTACCTTTGGTGGTTCGGGCTTGCATGTATCCGCAACATCGTGGGCTTCATGATGTTATTGAAGGGCATCAACCCTGAGGACAGTGGTAAGCGCCAGACATTCCACTTGACAAGTGATTCATTTGGTCCGGGATCCGTGCATCTGATCGACGAGTCGGGCGAGGAGGTAGCTGCGAATTCTGTCCTGAAAGGCTATCGCGACGAAGGACTAGGGAAGAATGTATGGGATTTTACGATGCGGGCTTTCGATAAAGCTCTCGGTTCAGTCTCAACATAAGTCTAGATCATAGGCATCCGACGAGGTAAATAGGCGAAATTATTGATAGCATAACATGAACAATTAACATGTTCACTTCGATCTATTTAAGCACTTTGTATGATTCATCTTGGGAAAGGAGAAAAGTCCTTGATCTGAGCCACATGGCTCATCTTGAAGACCTTGCGATTCAAAGTGTACGAATTTCCCCGTACTACTATCTCCATACTTTACTTCCCAATGTACAATGGGAAACGGCCAACAGCCTAATCGGATAGCCTGTACTTCACAAACTAGAACCATCCTGTGACCGAGAGATTTCATTCAAACGTAACCTGCTATCTCTACCACCCAACTAGTTCGTCATGAAGCCATCCCCATCAAAACTCATACAACAAATGTTGCCCGGTCCCCCACACCCCCGGTATATAATCAAGCAGAGTAAGGACAATTCTCGCCGACATTCTCGTTTGACCCAGCCCATCCAACCGCGAATGATACCTAACATCCTTCAACCTCGACCTTTGATGTCTCCGCTCAATCTCCTTCGGATCACCAACCGCCCACTTCAGCGTCGACCCCGTCCGCTTCACATCTCTAAACATCGCCTGACAAGTAATCATAATCGGCCTCACCGCATCAAACTCAATCTCCCCAGGCGTAAAATGATTCGCCAGCCGCTCCAGCATGGCCTCGCCCTCTTCCTGCGCGAGATACATCGACAGGCCCTCGAAGATAATAAACGTTAACCTGTCGGGCGGCACGTCCTTCAGCCAGGCATCGTCCATCGCCGACGCCGCCACCAGCTCGTAATCATCGCCCTCTGGAGCTGGGAGTAACTTTCTACGCAGCTGCGCCACGTCCGGGAGCTCGACGTCGATCCAGCGAGTGTTGCGGCCCGGCTTGAGGCGCAGACAGCGGCTGTCGAGTCCACATGCCAGAGACAGGACGGTGGCTTCCTGGTCGGCGTGTCGGGCGAGGAAGGCTCTGGTCCAGGCGTCGAGAGATCGTGAGCGAAGAGCTACGAACGGGGTGAGAAGACTGTCGGGGCGGGGAACGTCGCCACCTTCGATCTGGTTGAGGATGTGTCGCGACCAGGTGTCGCCTAGGAGGGGTGCTGGTGACGCCGCATCGTGGTCGCGCGCCCAGAGGGTGAGGAGGAGGGTCTCTTGGACCCCGGTTAGGTGGATCTTCTCCTTTTCTGCTGGGCGGTCGTTGATGTCGCTCATGGTTTCGCGATAAATGCTGGGGTGGTGATCAATAGCTCGTTCAGAGAACGTCTGAGAAAGTGTTCGTGGTCAATCGCTCGTTGTACCAAGTCCGAGAACGTGTTGTAATGGATGGTGTGATGATCTTAGAGCCAAAAAAGAAGAGTTGATTTTCTATAAGCTGATTCTATGTAAGAATCGGCGAGGCTCCGACCACAAGAGCCATGGAACTCGGCCTGCGCGTTTACGGGGATGTGGATATCCAGTTCCGTCATTGTTACCCAATCCAGCAATTATCTTTGGGGGAGCTTGACAGCGCCGCTTCGTGCATTCCGGGTTTTATATCTCAGCACGACTCCCCCGAGTCGAGCCCGGATTTCAGTTTGCCGATCTTATGAGGAGAACTGCCTTCCTATGGAGTCAATGCGGACAGGCCCGAGCCGCAGCGGGGCGGAGCTTGTTTAATCGTCGATGGCAACAACATCAACAACATGCACGTCAGTGGCCTACTCGGTCGTGCTCGGTCACCCTTGCAGTGTGCATACGAGGCTTACATTTCCATCCTGCCGACATGCGGGAAATGCGAAGTGGGCTGGACTCTGTTTGGTGGACGTCGTATTGCCGTCGCTGTCGGTTGCAGGATCTAGACTGCAGCTAAATCTCGATGCAGTCAGACCCTGCGGTGCAAATACCAGTTGAACTGGGAGATACATTTCGTGCAATATGTCATCTCTGCCTCTTTCCTCAATGGGTTTCAATCCGAGTCCACATTCTTTCCATTGTGGCACAGTCTGTGGGGTATCCCACCTTTGGGTAACCAGGTACTGCTGCGAACTGTGCATTGAAGAATGTGATTGTAATTGACAGAGCCCCCTTTTCTGATTTATCGTTTCTTACTATGTCATGTACAGTGACTACTTTTTTCTCTAAGAACCCCAACAGGTTGGCAGATGCTCAACTTCTATACTTTGGGGGCTTCTGCTTCATCTAGGCCCTTGAACTACCTTGGTACTTGCCGAAAAGCATGTCTTAGTTGTAGCTTGGAGAATAACCCGCTTATCTTGGGGCCCGTTACCATTGCAGTATCTCTGCTTCAGATGCTTCTACCACTACTGCTTACTCCTCCTAACCATTGCCTCTTGGTTTATCCAATCAGGCTGATTTCAATGTTCCGTGACTAGTGGTTGGTCTAGTATGCACATTGGAGCAAAAAAAGGCATCTTGCAGCTCTGCTAGCTATCAGCTTACCGTGCCCACAGCCCCACAACACCTCCATCCAGTCCTGTTGTCTACATTCAATCATAGAAGAGATCGTTCAGATAGTGGTATGTGGACATTGATTGGCTGCCAAGTTGGAGGCAGAGCCCCGCAAACGCTGGGAAGGGGGGCACTGTACTGTCCTATGTCACCTAACGCAGCGGCACTTCAACTGGCCTGTCCCAATGTCAATTTTATTCAAAACAAAGTTGCTCCTCGCCAGTTTAGATAGATGAGAACTCGCTATACATCACCGGAGACGCTTTGATCTTCGTTTTGCCCTGATGAGTTACGTCCAGCCGCGCCGGAAAAGGCACCCAGCACTCGCTTGTGAAGAATGCATATCCTCTGCTATTGACCTCGCTTACCGACCTGGTCCGTGCATCCATTTAGCGAACAAAACAAATCTCATCGCCTATTGACTGTTGACATCATAACTTACAGCAAGCGGGTCATCACAGAAAGGCAGATTCGTTGATTATTTATCACATTAGAAGGTATTTCTTAGCATTAATTTCTCGTTGTTATGACTGTCAGAGTACATCTTACAAATTGACGTCAAAGTCCTCGGCATCAACTTGGGATAAAGGCTACCTGGCATCCATACTTGTTCGACGGCCCAACTCTCATGACGGCGGTATACGGCTGATCGTCTCTCAATTCAATCGCTTTGAACCGCTGCAAGATTCTAAATATCGCATAGCTACACGCCGTGTCGACCATCACATGAGCCGGGCATATTCGCGGGCCGCCACCGAACGGCACAAAGTTCCATATGGGCCTGGCCGTCTCCCACCTCTCCGGCCGAAACTCTTCAGCGTCTGAGCCCTACAATTCAGGATCGCGGTGCATCAAGTAGCGGTTACAGTGGACAATATCGCCCTTAGCACAGAAAATTGGGGACTTTGCGTCGGTGCCACCGCCTGTAGGCAGCGTCGTGTCCTTGACGCAGGCCCTCACCGTCTGAAGACTGACTGGATAGAGTCGGTGACCTACAGTGTGTGAGCAGTCAACGCCACAATCTAACGCAAGCAATTCTAGGGGGCAATCTTGCTCCCATTGATAGTTCTCCTCAGGTACTGCAGTGACCTCAGACCTTCGAATGTGATGGGCTTGGCACCATAATCCAAAACTTCGCTTCTGATCTTGGCCACAACCTCAGGATGCCTGGC
The DNA here is from genome assembly GCA_026120085.1 of Cadophora luteo-olivacea. Lineage (NCBI taxonomy): Eukaryota > Fungi > Ascomycota > Leotiomycetes > Helotiales > Ploettnerulaceae > Cadophora > Cadophora luteo-olivacea. The sequence continues at coordinate 28,006 of JALRMC010000106.1, forward strand.
TAATGCGTAGAGAGTGTTGCTCATGAATATGGAAGTTGTCTCGTTTGATGGGATCCACACGGCCGTTAGCTGGTTACGAAATTCGAGCTTATCTGGGATCCGCTTGGCAATAATCCAGATGAAGTCGTCTCGAGGCTTGCCATTGGCGTAGGTTGCACGCTTCCCACCGGATGCCTCTTCTTCCAGTTCTATACGCTTTATCTATGTAGCCATCCAAGAACCCCTGAATACGTTTGCAAGCTGCGAACCATTCCTTGTCACGATGAAGGAATAGGAAACAGCTCAGCTGCAATCGGATTCGCAAACCGGCCTGGACTGTTATCATATCGCGTCGCGGCCAGTCTCGTTCTGGATGCTCAAGCGACCCGACCGACTTCCCAAAGAGAAAGTCAGTTGATGTATTAAGGAACTACGCCGATCATCAGCTGAATATGATCAAGGTTGAGCCCAACTACCGTGCGAACGAGAGAAACTCACCCAGCGCTGGAATAATGGTTGCATGGCCACGACAGATCCATCCTTTGGTATCTCCCCGATGAGGCGATCCATGTGACCACTGAGACTCTCGAGATTGGAAAATCCTGCTCTTTCAAAGTAGGGTTTGACCAGATCTCTAGAAGCCTGCCATCTGACACCATCAGTTGAGCTGACGCCGGGACCTGTGAATGGTGTTATACCCGTTACCAATACGAATAGGCTCCACGGCAAAAGCGTCCCTGTGTGATGTGGACATGGCTTTCATGTTCTCGGGTTCGGCACTGTAGACCATTCGATTACTGAGAAGTTTGCCCTCCAGACCTTTGCACCTCTTGCCTCATATGTGTCGGTCTGGAAATGGAGAAACGCGTCCATCTTGAGAGCTTTCATCACTGCCCGAACATAGTCAATTCCAAAGATGGGGTCCCAGGAGGGATACTGGCTCAGGGAAGGGCAGCCGAAGCTTTTGCGAGTCCTCTCATAGTGAAGGTATGCGACGTACTGACGGCTGATGTAGTAGACGATGGCCGCAACCACAAGCGTCAGGACGTACATAGTAAGTAGGGGTACAAAGCGATAAATCTGGCAGAGTCAGATGTCTTCTGCAACCGATTGACAAAGGCAAAAGTAGGAGTTTTACGATTCTAGGCAGTTACGAGAGGGGATTTCCCTTCACCCGAAGAAACACGAGCTCGTAAAGCTGAATTCAGTCTTTGATAATGAATGTACTCAGATTGAAGTGTAGAGTTTGGTTTTCAAAGCGAGTATTCAAACAATCGATAAACCACATCTCTTCTTGTTCTTGGGATGATATCAAGGATGCCTTACAAGTGTCGCCGGTAATCAGTATGTCGAAGAAGGATTCGGAGAAGACTGTGCGTCGAGTGATATTCGACAGCTACCCGGGTTTGACTGCATTAGCGTCGGACTTTCGAGCAGTCTGGCATCTGCCGCATTTGGCTTTTACCGAACGCGAATCACACGATCCGAGTCGCGTCTGGTAGATGTATCAGTCCGAATATGGCAGTATCGCTCGAATACGAAACTAGAAGTGGTGTTCATGCAGGAAATGTGGCTCTGGTGGAGATAGAATTCCCTTCTCGGCTACCTGCTACCTTCTTACTGATTGCGAAGGGATGGATGGGTTTACTGAGCTTTAACAACAGTCAACCACGACTCGCTGAAGCTTTCTGATTTTAGAATCAAATCAATTACGTAAAAAAGAAGGCTACATTAAAAGCTAGAAGCTCTCGATACGTTTAAAAGAGTAGTGTAATACGATTCGGAAATATAAGAGCTTAAATTTAAGAGCGTAAAACATAAGAATAGCTTCGAGAGAACGAGAAGGAGGTTGTTAATATAGCTGATTAATAATAGCTTCGCGTAAAGGCTTTAGAGGAAGAGAAGGCCGCGCGAGTCGTAGTAAAAGAACAGCTTCGATAGTAGAAAGTAGCTATACAATTAGTAGATTAAGAGGAGTAACAACACCGTAAAGATAATACGAAAGCAGCTATATAAGAACTATCGAAGGCTGTAAGTCGAGCTAGTCTTCGCGCGCGAGGAAGCCTCTTTAGTAAGGAGCTTTAGAAGTCTCTCGAATGCTACGTTAAACATAAGGGTGAGACTTAAGAGGCTACAAATGATTTAATTATTAAGGTTATTAACGATTTTATTAAATAGAGGACTAAATATATAAGGATACTGCTTAATTTATAAGGAACCGATAAAGATTTAGGCTATTTAAAGCGTGGAAGAGATAGTCGGCGTATTAGAAGGTTTATAGAGCTTTAGTAAACAAGTAATCATAACGAAAAGAAACGATTTCGAGAGGATTACCTAAGTATACTATAGTTTTAACAGTTTATATAATTATGAGTTACGATTTATTGAAAGTAGTCGTTTTACTACTTAAAATCTTGCTTTTTAATACGCGTTTACTTTTTGCTACGCCTTACTTAAAAGCGCAGCTTTACCGGAGGGTAGTGGTTTCCGATCCCATAATTATCTCTTTCGCTAAGTCTGATAATAAATCTAACTCTAAAAAGGAATCGTTAGAAATAGCTTCTAGAAGCTCTATATTCTCTATTTATAGTAATTGTTAGTCCGCAGGAGCTATACCGAGTGTTCGGTGTACCTAAGCTAGAGGCCGGCCGGGAGCTAGAGGGGTTTTAAGGGGTATGTGGCTATAGGTATAAATCTCTCACTCTTTTATACTCCTTTAGCTAGATATCTGAAATAAATTAAATTACTATTACACTTGTTTTTACTACTTTTACTATCTTTGTGATATTATATATTAGTGTAAACTTATACTAATTAATAGTTAACTTATACTATAGATAGCTAAGTAATCTATTAAGAGAGTTAACTTGAAAGTTCAATATTGAACTTTTTATATATACGTAAGAGATTTAACACAACCTCTTTTTAATATTAATTCTTCGCTAAATTAGTTAAGAGGATTTAGTACCTTAATAAGAGCTATAATCTTGTGTTAAAAACACGCGTAAACAATAATATAATAGCTACTATTTGACAACTGCTACTTAAAGAAGTTAATATAATAGTTACTTTATAACAACTGTTATAAACTACGCTTCTGTAAACCCTTTGTAACTTATCAGAATCGCTATTAATATAATAACAAGACCTATAGAGAAACCCGCGGAATTACTTGTAGAAAATATATTAACACTACTAAGTATTAAGGGGGAATAGTAGAAAGCGATTCCTTTAGAGAGAACATTAATCGTAGAGACTACTTGTTACTTAAGGGAGTTTAAGGAGTATACTTACGATAAGTATTTTAACCCTAAGTACGTGTTTTAAAACTTTAAAGAGTTTTTTAACAGCTAAACGGAGATAAATTTTAATCGTATTAAGTAAAGAGAGAGAGCTAAACTACGCGATGAATTATAATAACGTAGAGTTTACGTTATACATAAGGAAAAAAATACAATAATATTACTAGTAGCGACTTCGAAAGTAAGACGTAACAACTGGCTTAATAATAAGAAACAAAAGTAAGCTAGCTAACTCGGCTTACTACTAGAGCCGAGATAGACGAGTCGCGACTTATCTCTTATATAAGAATATTTAAGTTTTATATCTCTAACGATTTAAAACACACGAAACAATAACATCACTTTATTAATTAAAGAACTTAATGCAAGAGTTAGGAGCGTATAACCTTAGTTACCTTTAGTAATTGGAAATAAAGGGAAAAGCGATATTCCAGAACACTCTAACTCGCTAAAGTTTCACTAAGACAGAATCAGTAATCTTACTAGAAATTTATATAATACAACTTTACTTGTTAATATAAAGAAGGAATTTTTATTTACCCTTAAGAAAGAACCTTTAAATCGCTTTCTCTTATAAGAATCGAGTGGGAGGCGATTACTAGAACTAACTTTAATATAAAATACTTATCTATATAATAATAGTGTTTATTCGTTAACGTATTAAAAGGGTACTAAAGGATACGCAGAACCGAATCAGTTAGTATAAGATATAGTAGACTAGCTATTATTAAAGTAAGTAAAGATTTTAAGGATATTATTAAAGATATACTTATTAAAGCTTTAATATAATAGTAGTAAAGATTACTTAAACGCTAAGTTACATATCTTCACAGATCTGTGTTAAAGATTAGTTATTAATACGCTAATTTAATATAGAGCTTTCCCTTTTATACTACGCGGCGATATGTAAGAATATTATTATAATTACTTATAGGATAAGAATTACATATTTACGTAGCTTATAAAAGCGACTTGAACTAATTTCGAGATAGAGGAACGTGTTATATATTACTTGAGTTAATAGTTCACGTTTATATTAAAATAATTTCAAAACAAGCTTTTATAAAGAGGTAAAACTTTTATTTAATAACTAGATAATTATAAAAAGGAATTGCAGAGCTTCTAATTAAGCTTAGTAAACGAAAGTATAAATAACGATATAACTCTTTGTAATAAACTTTTATAGAAAGTAGCGGATAACGAAATATTTACTCAAGCTTTATTTAAACTACCTCTTACATTCGTTATATTAATAGACGGCCTTTATGTTATAATAAGAGTAAAAATATTATTTAAGTTACAATTTCAGTAGGATAACTACTTCGAATCTTATCTGAAACGCCTTCAGGCTTACGCTATAAAAGGCGAAGCTATATACTTAAATTGAAAGATGAAGTTCTCTTAAGATAATAAACGTAGAGATATATTTAAGTCGAGGTTAAGTTATATAAGGTATATTATTTGTAAAGTACTAAATTGTTATAGTAGTTATTATATGGAAGAGGAGAGAATAGAATCTAAAATACAGTATTTTATAATATATAAAGCCGAAGGTATTAAATCAATAGATAAATCTTTTAAAGTATATCTAGTATATACAGATTATATTAGCAGGGAATCGAAGGATATACGGGAGGAGGATAAGGATCGATTAGAGATAAAGTTAGCGAGTTTAAACACTTCGTTAGAGTGCGACGAAATAGATATTAACTCGAATAGTAAAACACACTTTACAACGATCTTCGCTGTAAGTATAATTAAATATAATATACGAGAAGTTAAAGATTAACTAGAGGTATACTAAGCGATTTATATTCTAAGGAGTAAGCTATAAAAAATCAGGTATAATAAGGTCTATATAGCTTAATAGACAGATTACTTCTTTTAAGGTTTCTTAATTAATATAAGTGTATTAAATAAGAATACAGGAGGTATTAATTAATTGCGAGTATTATAGTGATTAGTACATATTAAGTTTAATAAAAGTAAGGCGAGTTAGAGTCGGATTATATTCGGAGCTAGTACGAGGGAGTCCTTAAGAGTTGCTACTGTAAAGACACTTGCTAGAAAAATAAAGTTTTAAATTATTAATATAGATATATTATTTCTAGTGTACTTATAATAACTCGATAAGATTAGTATATATTATAATAACTTGCGAAATATCTTAGTTTAAGGGAATAAGAGGTATTTAATTGTACGGAAGAGAGGGTACTTATAGTTGTTAATAAATTAACATAGTTAGTTATTAAATACTTTTATAAGAACAGTTAATATATATTATCTTATAGAGACGGAGATTCGTAGGCTTTACTAAAGATTCGGCTACTTGTCGGTGTAAAGATTATATTATTTGCTAAAATAGGCAGGGTATAATCTTAACTCTGATATTATATTAAGAATTAAAAAGATATATAAGTATTACTAGAGATATATAGACGCTTTATATAGGTTCCGCTTTAAGCTATAAGAAGATATTAATTTCAATTATACGTTATTAATTAATATTATTTAGCTTAAAGATTACGATATTCTTTATATAGTAGATAAGGTAACTAGGTTTAAGGTAGCGCGACTTATTTAAAAAAGCGCTAGCTTAGCTATAGTAAAAGCGGTGTTTAACGCATTTAAAGCAATATAAAGTAATATATATTTTAACTCGCTAGATTTTGTTGTTTATAATTACGAAATTAACTTTAACTCTAAGGAGTTTCGTATATTACTTAAGTTTATTAGGAGTATTCTTAAACTTGTTTTAGTTAAGGTATATTACTTAATTAGTAAGGTAAAGTAATATTATTGTTTACTACGTTGTGCTTATGAAATCGTTATAGCGAAATATCTAGAATTGTTTAACGCAAATTAGCTACAAATAGTTATAAAAACTATTAATAATATAGTAGGACTAAACGGATTAATCCTTATATTACTAGTGTTTAAGGTATACCTTAGGATAATAGAACTAGACTTTCTTAATTCGATAGTTGAATAAAGAGCTACTATAATTAAGAAAGCGATAAAAGAAATACATAAGATCTATATAATTAGGAAAGTTAACGAGGCGCTACGTACTTAAAACGGCTTCGGTATTATATATGTTCACGATCTTTTCTTAAATAATTTTATACTTATGTATAAAGAATAAAAGGGATAAAGAGGACTTTACAAGTTCTTAGGTATTAAGGGTAAAATAGTAAAAGCTTTAATTAAAGATAATATTATTCACATGTTTAGATCGACTTTTATTTACTCTTAAAAGATAAATAACTTAAGTATTAAATAAGAAAAAGAAAAGTTACTAAAAGATCTTTTATTAATACTTAATACGGAATATTAAATAAATAATAAACTTGACTCGCTTCCGAAGCTTTATTAGCTTATAGTAGAACTCCTAGTAGTTAAATATATCGCGAACTTACTAATAATTAATAATAACTACAATACTAAGGCGTTTTTAATAGAGAAGAAGATAAGAGATTAAGACTTATTAATTAAGCTTTATACGGAAGGTAAGATTATAACGTAAGGCGAACTATTCTAGCTATCTTAGAAAATAGAATATAAGGCTTTAATAGTAAAGGATGTTTTTGTTCTGATTTATCGAAGTGATTTTAGGTTTAAAGACTAACGTATTTTCAAGTCTTATATAGTAAATAAGGTTAAAAGGAAGGAGACGATAAAGCTATATGAGAAATCTAGGCTTGTTATTTAAGTCTTTAATAATAAAGGTAAAAGAGAGATCTTGACTTAGTTACTAATAATCTAACGAGTTAGCTAGAAGCTTATTATTTGTATAGTTGCGATAGTATAATACTTGTAACGCTTTTAGCACTTACTTAAGTTAGATATAGTAATCAGAGATATTACGTAAGCTTATATTTAGGCGTATATTAAATTGATTTGACAAGTGTTTATATAGTTACTAGTAGAGATTACAGGGGAATTTCCTAAAGAGATAATGTTTATAGTAATGCTTTTATTATATAATATACTAAAATTAGGAAATTATTAGTTTAACACGTACTACAAACATTATGTAAAGAACTTACAAATAAAGACCTCTACATATAACTTATACTTGCTTATTATATTTAAAGATAACTTTAAGATCGGAATTATTAGAATATAAATAGATAATACTTTAATCTTTAGAGATACTGAGTTTCTAGTAAAGGAACAAGTAGAGATTAATAAAGCTGGGTTTTTAACGAAGCTAGTATAGATCTTAAACTCCGCTAGCTCGCTTACGTTTAATAGCTATATTATAGTTATAAATAGGAAAGGCCTATATATGTTATAGAAGAGTCAAGGGGTAAGAATTGAGTTAGTAGATACTATAAGTAAAGATTATAAGTAAGCTTATATAGAGTAACGCACTCGCGGAGCGTATTTAGTTACGATTTGTTAACTAGAAGTTGCTTTTAATCTATTAGTAGTAGTATAATATTAAGATTTAACAGCAGAAGAAATCAGAGCTTTAAATATATATTTATAATAGTAAATAGATAACTTAAGGAAAGGCCTTAAGTATATCTTTATAGACTTGTAATTAGTTAAGGTTTATGTTTTTATTAACAGATCTTTTGCTAATAATAAAGATTTGAGTTCCTAGATCGGGTTCGTGTTAATTATTAGTATTAAGTTAGAAGGGGTTAGGGAGTTTACTTTTACTAGGAATATTATTTACATGAGTTTAATAAAGTGTAAGAGAGTAACTTGTATTATACTTATGTTAAAATTATATACTATAATAGCTGGAGTTGATATATTAATTGCGCTTTTAAGTACTATTAATATAATAACTAATAAGCTAGGAATTAAGCAACTGCTTATAGTCGTTTGTATCGACTCTTTATTGTTATATAAGTGTATTATTAAACTCGGTATAATAAAAGAGAAACGTTTAATAATTAATATTATATTAATTCGTTAATTATACGAATATAGGAAGCTTATAAAGATATAATAGATTAATAGAGCTTGCAACTTAGCTGACGTAATAACGAAGGGTAACCTTAATAAGGCTTTATAAGAGCTTATTAATACTAACACTTTGAGGGTAAAGATAAAAGGGTGGATTTAGCGGCTTACTAGCGCCGAATCGGATAAGTAGCGGAGGGGTTTCTTACGCTTACTTAACTTTTCTTATGTTATTTCCTTTATATATTTCTCCTTATTATATTTATTAATATGTTATTATATTTTTTTATAGTGTTTACTTATATATTTATATTAGTATATCTTATAAGGTAAGGAAGTTAAATATAATAGGAAAACGATTTTTAATTTCAAATATTTACTCTTTAATTTAAAGTGCTAACGTAGCGGCCTTACAATAATACTCTAATAAGGATCTAGCCGCTAGTTTCACTACAGGGGGTTACTCTTATATAAGAGTATAAAGAAGATACTACTACGAAGAACTAACTAACAAAGCTAATTCGAAACAGGGCCTTAATCTTCCGTATTTTCGTAGATTTTACTAGTTTACTTAGTAGCAAGGTAAGCGGCTTTAATAGCTTTAGCGGTAGCAAGAGTAGCAGTAGCGATAGTAGTAATATCTTCTTTATTATTTTTATTGTTCTTGTCTCTAGATAGCTTATTAATTAGCTGCTATTAGTTACGAGTATTGCGCTTCTTAGTACCTTTACTAGAAGCCTTGGACTTGCGCTTCTTAAGAGTAGCAGGTTGGGAAGGAGCTAGAGGAGTTATAAGGGCTGTAGGGGAGGCAGTAGGCGTAATAGTAAATAAAATTTACTTTAATATCTTCTTGATCTCTTATAAGGTTTCTCGCTTAGTAAAAGGTGTAATTTAGTAAAAAGGAACAAGGGGGAACTTATAGTATTATTGTTTTCGAGAATTATAATGCGATTCTTAAGAAATATAACTTCGCTTAATAAGGCGAAGTTGATTTCCTTAAGGGTTTTTAGTCTAGTAGCTACGCTAACTAACTTAACGTTAATAAGAGTTGTAGCAGCTTTAGTGATAGCTTCTTAATTGTTAAAGCGGATAGCTTAGATAAGATTATTAAACTTTAGTGTAGCGAAATTCGGAATCTACTGTAATTATTAGTATCGGACTTAATACAAGGGAGTAACAAAAGAGTTATAAGGTAAAAAAGAAATTAAGGGTACTTACTAAGATATAAGTTTTCTTTTTATTAATATAGTACTAATAGCGCTTCGACTTTTAATTCTTAAACTTATAATTGTACTTTATATTAGTTTTAAGGGCGTTTATATATTATATATATAAGGTATAATATGTAGCAGCAAGAGCTTTGGGAGGAAGTGGGAATAGTATTATTTATGTTAGTATAAGTTTTTTACTATTAAGCTATTATTTTTTAATAGAAATACTTACTTGTGAAGTGCTTAATTGGTTTGATACAAGCTATAGAAATCGATTAATTAGTAAAAGACTATCTTCGGTAAAAATTGAATTTATACTTATAAGTTATTATATTAATAATTATTAAAGAAGAAATTATAACCTTAGGGAGGGGGAAATACTATATATACGATTTTTATAATAGGTAAATACGGAATCTTACTTAAATCGGAGGAGTTGTGGAGTGTTTGCCTGATAGTATTATTCCTTATCTAGTACCTCTTGTTATTATTATTTATTATTACGGTATTATTTGCTTTCGCTATATTATAATACTTGTGTAGCGATATTAATAATATATTATAATTGTTATTCTCTTTTAAATACGTATTGTTATAGTTAGGGATTATTACGTTATTACTTTAAAATTAATTGTTACTTTTTTCGTAGTTCGGTATAATTATTCGCTTAAGAGCTAGAAAAGTACCGAAAGGGAATCGAATAGCTTACAGCTATATTTTCCTTCTAAAGAGGTAATTGTTTCTTAGTGTAGTTTATTTGAGTGCTTCTTTGTTGTTTTTACCTTATACTCTTTTAGAATCTTGTTTAATTACTATATATTGAAATATATTATATTTCTAAAAGAAGTTTTACTAGTATTAGTTCGTAGGAGCTATATCGAGTGTTTAGTATACCTAAGCTAGAGGCCGGCCAGGAGCTGGAGGAGTTTCAGGAGGTATACAGCTACAGGTATAAATCTTTCCCTTTCTTATACTTCCTTAGTTAGATATCTGAAATAAATTGAACTACTATTACACTTGTTTTTACTACTTTTACTATCTTTATGATATCATATACCGGTGTAAACCCACAGTAATATAAGGTTATTATGAACTAGAGTATTATCTAATTCACTTTACTCATAAATAAGTTAATATATTAATAGTAAATTATTATTGATATTATTATCGTTATCGATAAAATCGAAAAGTATATTAGCTATATAACGTAATA